>OX352772.1:109758442-110346718 GCA_947095535.1 Poecilobothrus nobilitatus
GAGCTGAAGCCTCAATTGAACATCACGGGAGTCTCACAGTCTTTTAGAGTGCGGACCCTCTAAAAGCTTTTTAAAAGATCTTTCACCCCTCACGAAAAGAAAAAAAAAAAAATTTTTGTTATTATTATTATTATTATTGTTATTATTATTATTATTATTATTATTATTAAATTTCAGAGACATAAATCAAACGCGAAGGAACATCACTGTACAAAATTTAAAGGTTCTATCTTAGTTGGTTTTGGAGATAATCTCATCTCGTTCGAGCGCGAAGGAACATCATTGTACAAAATTTAAAGTTCTATCTTTGTTGGTTTTGGAGTTAATCTCGTTTGCTCCGGAATCATTCGGAAGCTTCCAGAATCCGAACCCATGGACCGATTTTGTTAAGATCCGAATTTAGCCTTCCTTTCATAATTAGTAACTTACTGTATAAATTTCATCAAGATAGCTTTATTAGTTTTTGAGTTATCGTGCGAACGGACGGACATCGTTAAATCGACTCAGGAGGTGACCCTGATTCAGAATATATATACATGTCCATATCTAATTCGCTTCCTTTTGGTGGTTACAAACACCATACCAAAGTTATTATACCCTATACTTTAGGTGTAGGGTATAATAATATTATAAGCAGAGTGACAGGTTATGAACATACTAACGGTTCGTACGGGTCTCTAAGAGTTGACAAAGGCAACTGTATTCTTCCTTGTTTTTTCTGTTATGTGCAGTATTAGTTTTTGCTAAAATAAAGAAAATTCTTGCAAACGTTTGCGGCTTTTGTATAATTTCTCTTAAAAATATATATGTACTTATAAAAAAAGGAAAGTAAATTTTCAAATTGTACTAGGTTAAATCAATCGTAATCAATTTTTGCATACAAAAACTGAAAGTTTTTAAATTCTTTCTTATATATGTAGCTAATTTCGTAAATTTGACAGTTGTACTAAATATCAAACTAAGTAACAAACTAAATCCTTTCAATAATAGTAAATTACAAATTATATAGGGAAATTAAATTAAGCATTTTATTAATATTGTGCAAACAACAACATTTAATTGTAAAATTGTAAATATTGTATAAGTTAACAAGACATTAACACATTAATAATGGAATATTTTCATTGTAAACAAAAATTATATTTTTCCTTGACCTCGAACTTGAAATATCATGTTATATTTCTTCTTCATTAGCATTTAAGTATTTGAATAAGACTACTATAAAAAATTATCACCAATGTAAATAAATACTTTCAAACAAAAAAGTTGTATATTGACACCTTAAAAAAAATAAATAAAAATCAGTTATCTCCACCACAGAACCGACCTCTGCTATTCGAAAAGTATAAACCCCAAATTCTTAGACTTTTTATATAATAATTTATGTCGAAGCAAAATAAATTCTAATAATTTAACATAATTTTTTTTATGCAATACCATTCAAAGAAATAGTAAAAATGTTATCTACATTTATACATCTATACATGACGCTTAGATGATTTTTTTTTTCATTCAAAAATATTAGAAGTAAAAAATAATAAAAACTGGAAACAAATACAAAACAAACATAAGACTAATATTGAATCTACTAACAAAAACTTTACAGTTTGAATTTTGCTTCATCAACAAGAGAAATAATATGCATAGATATATATATATAAATTTTTGGAGATATTAAAAAAAAACAAAAAAATTTGACGAAAAACGGAATGTTTATAATTTGTTTATGCTGTTTCTTGGCCAAAACGGAAGTACACTGCAAGCTAGGTGGAGTGTAACAAGAAACACTATAAAGTAAGAAGAATTATCTTTTAAATATCGTCGCCTCAGAAAATTATTGTTGTATGTAGCAAAACATAGTTAGTGTTAAATCAACTTTGAAGTTTTAAAGAGGTGCTAAAACCGTACGGTAGAATGCTTTTAAACTTAATACCCCTATTGGTGTGTGAAGAGAGAAACCAGATGCAAATTTTCTAATCCGTGCCGCAAAATTGTACACATTTAACTTACGGTTTTAATAGAAATTACATCCAAACCTTTTTAGGAGCGAAACATATTTTGCAAATCTAAATTTACATTATTTTAATAGGTTAGGTAATACATTTACTAATTCTCTGTAATCAGTTCTTTAACTAGTGCGGAACTAGTTTGATTTTCTACTAGAATATTATAAAATATAATATAAATGTATTGTATACATACGAAACTGAACATATACAATAATAAATCATATTAAATATGCAAAAGTGGTAAAAAAATAAAAAATTTTGTGCTGCAAAAAAGATAACATACAACAATAATTTACTGACATTTTAAGAAAAGTAAGTTTTCTGACAAGTAAGAAAATTTGTTGTATGTAATAAAATTTTTTCACATACAATAAAATGCATACTCATATTGATCAGAAACTGATACATACAACATAAGTCATACCAGATATCCTTAAAACGGTAAGAGATAGCGAAAAACGGACAATACCATTAAAAAGAGAACAAAATAAAACTTAAAAAACCGTTAAAAACAAAAATTCAAAAACTTTCACATACAACAATGATTTTCTGAGGCAACCATATAATGTTGAAAAATTATTACTTCACTATTAACCAATGTTTTTTTATTTTCATGATGTTCTTTTGGTGTGCGCCGGCCGAGTTAACGTTGAATTATTGATAGGTAACCATTTTGAATTTTTTGTATTATATTCACCTTTCTTTTCTTTTGAGTTTCTTTTTAGGTTGCAACAGTGTAACAAAGAATGGTGATGATGAACGACGAACTTAGCTGCCCCAGCCTTGGATAAAAGCGCGCGATCTCATGCAGACGTGATGAACCTGTAAGCTTGGTAGTTTCGAGGTGACATATGTCCGTCCGCCCGTCAGCACGCTAACTCAAAAACTAAGAAAGCTATCTTGAAATTTACACAAAATATTCTGGGAGTAATTTGTAGGTCCCCTATTTGTTTTTGGTTGAGTTTGGACCAAAACTTTTACATCCCCACATTTTTTTTGAAATAGAGCTATGAAATTTTGACTGCTGATAGATCTCACAAAAATATTAATTTTATTTTAAATAACTTTTTTTTGTAGCCCCACCCGTTACGGAGCTACAGCTCCCCAAAGTTTCAAAAAAGCTCTATATTTAAATTGTTATAGCACAAGTTGTATAAGGTATATCTTCATTTTGAAAACGCCAAACGATTACTACTTTTATTAGCTTTAAAAGTATATATACAATAAATATATATTTGTGGCATACGGTGTCTTAATTTACCGTTATACGAAACTAAAATTTTGCAAAATCCTTTAACCCTTCTATCTTCTAATCGGTTTAAGTTGGAAACTTGAAATTTTGACAGAAGTTAGATCTTTGAAAATAAGTTTTTTTGTATCAACCCCCGTTTAGGAGCTGTAAGGGGTCAAAAACTGAAAATTTCCTATTTTTAAACACCTGTAACTTGAACACCTGTTAAAATTTTTTTGAAGTAATACACAAAAATTAAAGCTTCAACATTATACTCTTATTTCTGTTAACAACTTTTTTTAATAATATAGGGTTACTTTATAATTGACGAAAGTGTTACTTGATTTTTTCAAATTTTCTAACAAATTTCTTCAACAAATTTTTTGCATTTTGTTTTACTCGATAATTTGAAATTGTTGAGGATATAATGCGTAGTACAAAAAAATGTAAATAAATAAACAACATAACGGTTACTTGAAGAATTTTTATTTATATGATATTGATATATATATACATACTTATATAATATCATGTTTATTTACATATCGTATATGTCACCAGTGAATGAATGATAAGAGTATAGATATAATATACATCGCCGTATTTACATACATATATGTATTTTATTGTACTTATAAGAAATTATTCTGTCAATGGAATATTTAAATATAATATAATATAATACTTAAAATTATATTTACTATTTTGTACTAAGTAAATTTAATATACATTTACCGCTTAGTATTAAATGGTACTATAGAATATTTGAAAAAGTTTTGGATTAATAATCGTTATGTGGAAGGTTAGAATCTGCTTTTGAAGAACATACATATAAACATATAGTTTGAATATATGTATAGTACTAGAAATTATAAAATTCACCCAAATTATTTTAAAATACTAAAATATTAAAAAAATAATATTGTAAGCAGAGTGACAGGTTGTGAACATACTAACGGTTCGTACGGGTATCTAAGAGTTGACAAAGGCAACTATATTCTTCCTCGTTTTTAATATTTTTAGATAACCTGGACTTTCCGTTTGTTGCGTTAGTGAAGCGTGGCAGCGCAATTGTGTTGTTTTTAAGCTTTTGGATTAGGTTGTTTTTGTATTTATTTTGATTCATGTTGTTGTGTTTGTACGTGGTATAGATGTTGCGGTTATAGTATAAACGAGTTTTTAAAAAAAATTAATAATGTAAATCAACTAACAATAAATTGATTCTAAAAATCTAATAAAAAATAAATTGATTCTAAACATCTTTCAAAACGTATAGAAAATATAAGTCTTTACAAACTTGTGTTCCTAAAAGTATAAATAACAAAAACTATTTAAACAGTTTTTAGTAAAATTAAAGGGATTGGGGAACAAGGTCAGAATCCAAATTTATTTTTAAGTTACACATATTTTCTCAATAAGAGTCATACATTAAAAATTGCTGTTGGATTTGACTGTGAGTCATGTGAAGCTTTAAGTATATTTCACCGTATTGGTAAAAAGGCAATTGTCTTAAAATATCATGAATGGAATAAATTTTATTACGAATTTAACAAAAAACTCAATTAGCAGACAATAAAAGATATTTATTTATATACAAAAAAGAAAAAAAAAGTATTGTTGCGTGTTTGTCGGTTCGTAATTATTTTTCTGTTTTCCAATAAATAATAACATTTTAACTTTACTTTATCTTTTCGGTTTATTCGATCTTAACTTTATCACATCCAAATTATAACTCTATTCTATTTACAGAAATTGGCGATATTTATACAAAATTTGTTATATTCTAGAACATTGAATGTTCCTTTACATTTCTCTAGAAAACTTATTACTAATACTAATACAAAATATAATGTTATGTTAATATAATGTTAACGTTACTATTATTCTTAAAGCTAATATTATTTATTTCACTTATATTTCTAAATAGTTTTAGATTATTTCTATTATGTTCTAGATTTTTCCTTTTCCAGATTGTTCTATTTACAACAGCTAATATTATTTATTTCACTTATATTTCTATTTAACTTTATATTATTCTTCCTATGTTCTAGATTATTCCAGATTGTTCTATTTACTACTTTTCCAGATTGTTTTATTTACAATATTATCCCCTTCTTAAGACTGTTCGTCCCGAAAAGTAGGTGCATCTCGATCTTCTTCTCCGAAGTAGGTAGTCAATCTGTCCAAGTGAACTATTTTAAATTTACCATAACTACCGCGTTGTATACTACCTCTCTGGTTCTAATAACTGCTGTGTAAGGGACTTTCCAGTGCTGATCTAGTTTAGGACTTCGAGCTTTTCGTTCTTTTTGGATGGTAGAACCAAACCAAATCGTTTTCTTGAAATCCTGCTGAGTTAGCCATGCAAAGTTCTGATTTTGATCACTTGCAATATGTTACATATTTCTTGAAATGTTTGGGATTCGAAGTTTCTTCTTTGATCTGAATGCAATTCACATTTAACCCCAAATCTGCTAATTCCATCATTTATTAATTCATCAGCTATTGTTGTTACCACTTGGTTAGGTAAACCGTATGCTTCTAGTTATTTACTGAAATAATCCATTACCAATAGCATATATCGGTTGCCAGAATCATTGATCGGCAAAGGTCCTCTACATCAATAGCAATTATTTCAAATCGAGCGCCTATCAAATATTTTTGTAATTCGCTGCTACTTCTTGTACATTCTTGCAGTACATTCGGTGCATTTATGGCACCAAGTTTCTACATCTTCTCTCATATGTAAAGAATAAAACCTTTGCAGGATTTTATCTAATTTTTTATTTACGCCAATGGTGAGATCGACAATGTCTGCTACCAAAAAGATATGAGGAAATACAGTGTTATCGCTCAACCAAATATTCAGTTTTACTTCGCCATACACTTGAACATTTTTGCCTGTTGCTGTTTTGTGCAACAAGATCGTGTTTTATAATTGATCTAGTAATACCTGTGTCGATTGTAATGTGACAGTTGATATTGTCCACTTTTCCTTTCACTATCATACTGCTATTGTTTCGACTTGTATGTTCAACTTTAACAGTTTGTTTGGCCACTCCAGTTACAAACCAATTTCTGACCCCTGACGTTGGTTTCCGTTAGTTTTCCGGCTGTTGGTTGACCTGTGCTAATTTATTACATCTCTTCTCTTTTTGTGCTTCACGTTCTACCTCCACTCTCTTTCTCTTCCTGCAGTCTCGTTGTAAATGGCTGTTGTTATTACAATACCAGCATATAAATATTTTGGTCCTTTTTCCAAATTTTAAAAGATTGACTTTATTACAACAACACTCTTCAACACTTACATGACGTACTCTTGTAATACTTCGTGTTGCGCTTTTAGCTGATTCGTCGGCAAAAGCAAATCCCAAAGCGTCAGCAGTTGTTTACCTCCCTGCTAATCTTAAAGCTTGTTGCAGATGCCTATCAGCAATGGCATTTAATAAAGATTCTGTAGCAGGTTCATTTAGAAATTCGCAACTTGTGTTCGTATATGAAAGATGTGCAAGCCTCTCAATATCAAGCTTGAGTTGTTGTAATGATTCTCCATTCCTTTATATTCGATTTCTTATTTGAATTTTGTAAACTTGTTCCATGTGGTCGTTGCTAAATCGAAGTTCCATTACTTCAACTACTTTATCAAAATTCGACTGTTCTTCCCTTGGTATATCTTCAATTTGAAAACACCAAACAATTACTACTGCTTTTATTAGCTTTAAAAATATATATACAATAAATATGTACTTGTAACTTACGTTGTCTTAATTTACCGTTACACGCAACTTAAATTTTGAAAAATTCCTGACTCCTATTATCTTCCAAACGGTTTAAGTTAGAAACTTGAAATTTTGAAAGAAGTTAGGCCTTTGAAAATAAGTATGAGTCATTTCAGAAAATATTTTTCTATCGCCCCCTGTTTCGGATCTGTATGGGGTCAAAAACTGAAAAATTCTGTACTTTTAAAGACTTGTAACTTAGTCACCTGTACGCATTTTACTTCGGCCAGATATAAAAATTAAATATCCAGTAATATATTTTTACGTTTGCTAAGTACAGTCTCCCAAAAGAGCCCTATTTTCAGATGTATATAACTCAGGCTCTGCGTAGTAGTTTTACAATCTGAAAACACTAAAAGACCGCAAATTTTGTTATCTCCATAAAGCAATATCAAAATTATGCAATATTTTGTAATTTACTATTTAAATTTACCGTTGTGTGAAAACCACATTTTGCATGAAATTTCTTTTTTCATAATTCCGGCACGCCTTTATTTTTAGTCATCTGTAACTTAAGCAGCTGTACAAATTTTTCTGCGGCGAGACATAATGAGACATAAAAATTGAAGCTCCAGTAATATATTTTTACGTTTGTTAACGGTTTTTCTTAGTTATTTAAGGTTCCGGACTTACAGCCCCTCAAAATTTCAAAAAAGTTATATTTTCACATATTTTTTTATTACAAAAAATCTCTTAAATTTTGTTAAATTTTCAATTTTTGTGCAAGTCACAATTCTCAACAGTTTGTAATGTGTTTTGGAAAAGTGGGATTTTAAAAAAAGTTGGTTTACATTCTACCTTGTGTGCATTTTTTTTATTCGATAATTTGAAATTGTTAAATTGTAAAATTTGAAAAAATGGCTTGAAGAATTTATATTTATATGATATTAGTATACATACTTATATAACTCATGTTTATTTACATTTCGTATATGTCACTGTTGAATGAATGATATATAATACATAAGCTTAGTATAAATTATTATACATTTGCCGCTTAGTATTCAATGGTACTATAGCATATTTGGAAAAGTTATAAATGGAAGGTTAGAATCTGCTTTTGAAGAATGTATAACATATAGTTTGAATATAAGTACAACCCATAGTTGTAGAAGTTATAAAATTCATCAAAATTATTTTAAAATACTAAAAAATAAAAAAAAATAAGTAAATGTAACAGTCGATGTCGATGCAACCGACTTATTAATACCCTACACCTGAATATTTCGAATTAAATTAAAAATCCATAAGGTTTTTGGCAGCTGCTTTAACTTTTTTCCTTTTCTGTCTTATTCAACTCGAATTTCAGGAACGTAAAAGAAGCATCCTCTTGGGATGCATCAAAGGTTTCAACTTTGTAAAAAATTTTAAATTTTATCTTTATTAATTTCGAAGATTGTTAGTCCTTGGGAGGTGTGTGTCAGGTAACCGAATTGCCACTCCAATTCATCGAATCCATCTCAGGAACATAAAGAAAACATTCCAGAACACCATTGCACTAAGTTTAAAGGTTCTACTTTTGTTGATTTTGGAGATATGCTCGTTGCTCTTGTGCCCGTCCGGAAGTTTCCAAAATACGAACCCATGGTTCAAATTCTTTCAAATGTCAGTTTCCAATTTTACAGAAAAGGAAACATAACAGAACACTCTTGTACTAAAAATAAAGGTTCTATCTTTGTTGGTTGTGGAGATATACTCGTTTGCTCTGGGGCTCGTTTGGAACTTCCAAGATCCGAACCCATGAACCAAATCCTTTCAAATTTCAGAGACTTAAATAAAATATGAAATAACACCACTCTGCCAAATTTAGAGATTATATCTTAGTTGGTTTTGAAGATAATCTCATTTGCGCTGATGCTCGTTCGGAAGCTTCCAAAAGCCAAACGCATGGACCAAATCCTCTTAAATTTCAGAGACATAAATCGAACGGGACGGAACATCATTGTACAAAATTTAAAGGTTCTATCTTTGTTGATTTTGGAGATAATCTCGTTTGCTCTGGGGCTCGTTCAGAAGCTTCCAAAATCCGAACCCATGAACCAAATCCTCTCAAATTTCAGAAACATAAATCAAACATGAAGGAACACCATTCTGCCGAATTTAAAGGTTATATCTTTGTTGCTTTTGGAGATAATATCATTTGCTCTGGAGCTTGTTCGGAAGCTTTCAAAATCCGAACCCAAGGCCCAAATCCTCTCAAATTTCAGAGACTTAAATATAACATGAAAGAGCACCATTCTGAAGAATTTAAAGGTTATATCTTTGTTGTTTTTGGATATAATCTCATTTGCTCTGGTGCTCGTTCGGAAGCTTGCAAAATCGAAACCCATGGACCAAATCCTCTTAAATTTCAGAGACATAAATCGAACGGGATGGAACATCATTGTACAAAATTTAAAGGTTCTATCTTTGTTGATTGTGGAGATAATCTCGTTTGCTCTGGGGCTCTTTCGGAAGCTTCCAAAATCCGAACCCATGGACCAAATCCTCTCACATTTTAGAGACTTAAATAAAACATGAAAGAACACCACTCTGTCAAAATTGTAGGGTATATCTCTATTGGTTTTGGAGATAATCTCATTTGCTCTGGTGCTCGTTCGGAAGATTCCAAAATCCAAACCCATTGACCAAATTCTTTTAAATTTCAGAAACATAAATCAAACGGGAAGGAACATTATTGTACAAAATTTAAAGGTTCTATCTTTGTTGGTTTTGTAGATAATCTCGTATGCTCTGCGGCTCGTTCGGAAGCTTCCAATATACGAATCCATGCTTTAATTCTTTCAAATGTCAGTTTCCAATTTTATAGAAAAGGAAACATAACAGCACACTCTTGTACTAAAAAGAAAGGTTCTATTTTTGTTGGTTGTGGAGATATACTCCTTTGCTCTGGGGCTCGTTCGGAAGCTTCCAAAATCCGAACTCATGGATCAAATTCTCTCAAATTTTAGAGACTTAAATGAAACATGAAAGAACACCACTCTGTTTAATTTGAAGGTTCTATCTCTCTTGGTTTTGGAGATAATCTCATTTGCTCTGGTGCTCGTTCGGAAGCTTCCAAAATCCAAACCCATGGATCAAATCCTCTTAAATTTCAGAGACATAAATCAAACGGGAAGGAACATCATTTAACAAAATTTAAAGCTTCCATCTTTGTTGGTTGTGGCGATATACTCCTTTGGTCTGGTGCTTGTTCGGAAGCTTCCAAAATCCAAATCCATAGACCAAATTCTCTAAAATTTCAGATACATAAATCGAACTGGAAGGAACATCATTGTACAAAATTTAAAGGTTCTATCTTTATCGATTTTGGAGATAATCTCGTTTGCTCTGGGGCTCGTTCGGAAGCTTCCAGAATCCGAACCCATGGACCGATTTTGTTAAGATCCGATTTTAGCCTTCCTTTCGTAATTTGTAACCTACTATATAAATTTCATCAAGATATATTTATTAGTTTTTGATTTATCGTGCGAACGGACGGACGGACATCGTTAAATCGACTGATCCTGATTCAGAATATATATACATTTCCACATCTAATTCGCTTCCTTTTGGTGGTTACAAACACCATACCAAAGTTAATATACCCTATACTTTATGTGTAGGGTATAATAATATTATAAGACGTAGAGTGACAGGTTATGAACATACTAACGGTTCGTACGGGTATCTAAGAGTTGACAAAGGCAACTGTATTCTTCCTCGTTTTTTTTGTTATGTGCAGTATTAGTTTATGCTAAAATAAACAAAATTTTTGCGTTTGCGGCTTTTATATAATTTCTCTTAAAAATATATATGTACTTATAAAAAAAGGAAAGTAAATTTTCAAATTGTACTAGGTTAAATCAATCGTAATCAATTTTTGAATACAAGAACTGAAAGTTTTTAAATTCTTTCTTATATATGTAGCTAATTTCGTAAATTTGACAGTTGTACTAAATATCAAACTAAGTAACTAACTAAATCCTTTCAATAATAGTAAATTACAAATTATATTGGGAAATTAAATTAAGCATTTGATTAATATTGTACAAACAACAACATTTAATTGTAAAATTGTAAATATTGTATAAGTTAACAAGCCATTAACACATTAATAAATGAATATTTTTATTGTAAACAAAAATTATATTTTTCCTTGACCTTGAACTAGAAATATTGTGTTATATTTCTTCTTCATTAGCATTTAAGTATTTGAATAAAACTACTATAAAAAATATCACTAAATGTACATAAATACTTTCAAACAAAAAAGTTGTATATTGACACCTTAAAAAAAAATAAATAAAAATCAGCTATCTCCACCACAGAACAGATCTCTACTATTCGAAAAGTATAAACCCAAAATTCATACACTTTTTAGCACATCTCCAAAAAAATTTTAAAAAAATGTGCTTATTAGTTTCACTCTGTCTGTCCGTCCGTCTGTCTGTTTACAAAACTTCTACACCGTTAAAGATAGAGAAAAAAAATTTTAGCTATGGGTAGGTCTCATAAAAAAAATAATTTTGTGGAACAACTTTTTTACGTAGCACCACCCATTACGGAGCTACAGCCCCTCAAACTTTAAAAAAGCCCTATTTTTAAATGCATATATCTTATGTTCTGCTTAAGATTTTTTCAATCTGAAATCGCCATTCGACAGGTATTTTTTTTAACTTTGTAAATTAATATCAAAATTATACAATATTTTTAAATTTAGTATTTAAATTTACCGTTATGTGAAAACCAAATTTTGCATGATTTTTCTACTTTCATAACTCCGGCACGCTTCTAGATTGAAGCTTGAAATTTTGAAGCAAGAAAGAACTTTTAGAATTAGTATAAGTTTGCTCAGAAATTTTTTTTGGACCACCCCCTGTTTATGAGCTATTTGGGCTTAAAAATTGAAAATTTGCTATTTTTAAACACCTGTAACTTAGGACACTGTACACATTTTTTTTCTGCAAGATATAAAAATTAAAGCTACAGTAATATATTTTCACGTGTGTTAAAGGTTTATTTTAGTTGTAGAGACCTCCAAGGTTGCAGCTCTTCGAAATTTCGAAAAAGCCACATTTTCAAATGTATATATCTCAGGCTCTGCGTAATAGTTTAGCAATCTAAAACCACCAGAAGATCGAAAATTTTATTATCTATATAAAACAGTATCAAAATTGTGTAATATTTTGTAATTAACTATTTAAATTTACCATTATCTGAAAACCAAATTCTGCATGAAATTTCTTTTTTCATAACTACGGCACGCCTTTAGATAGGAACCTGAAATTTTGAGACAGGAAAGAACTTTTTGAATTAGTATAAGTTTCTTCAGAAATTTTTTTGGTAGCGCCATCTCTTTAAGAGCTATTACGCCTCAAAAATTGAAAATTTGCTATTTTTAGACACCTGTAAAAATTTTTCTTCTTCAAGACATGAAAATTAAAGGTTCAATAATATATTTTTTCATGTGTTGACGATTTTTCTTAGTTATAAAGCGTTCCGGATTACAACCCTTCAAAATTCCTGAAAAGTTCTATTTTCACATATTTTCTTATTACAAAAAATTTCTTAAATTTAATTTTTAAATTTTCAAATTTTTGGGCAAGTCACAATTTGCCAGAGAACACACACAAAGAACAGTTTGTATTGTGTTTTGGAAATGTGCGCTCTTAAAAACCGTTGGTTTACATTCTACCTTGTTATATAATAATTTATGTCAAAGCAAAATAACTTCTAATAATTTAACATAATTTTTTTTATGCAATACCATTCAAAGAAATAGTAAAAATATTATCTAAATTCATTTATACATCTATACATGATGCTTGCATGATTTTTTTTTTCATTCAAAAATATTAGAAGTAAAAAATAATAAAAACTGATTTGTTTCCAGTTTTTATTATTTTTTACTCCTAATGTTTTTAACAAAATTTAATTATTAACAAAACGAATATAAGACTAATATTGAATCTACTAACAAAAACTTTACAGTTTGAATTTTGCGTCATCAACAAGAGAAATAATATGCATAGATATACATATATAAATTTTTGGAGATAATAAAAAAAACAAAAAATTTGTTCATATAAATTCATATGGCTTGTTATAATAATATATATGAAATTTCGACTTTTTTTTCTTAATAATTTTTCTTATAATATTTTTCTATTACGAAATATTCATAAAATACTTAAAAATGACCTTTACTAGAGTCATTAGACCACTACTTCTGGTTGTCCGATTTGCTCCAAAAGCTTATTAATCCGAGATATTTACATCAAAACCTTAAATATGATATTTCAAAAAATTCCGCTCAGTCCTTTAGGCTGTGCACGTTCCCACAGACATACCCACACACCTACACACACACAAACACACAGAGAGACAGACATCACAAAATTTACAGTCTTCTACGCACCGGATATTGTGATATTGCCGCTACATTGAAAAATGCGGTTGTTATATACATTTTGCTATTTGTTTACAATGTTGTCTGGAAGAGAAAAACGGAATGTTTATAATTTGTTTATGCTGTTTCTTGGTCAAAACGGAAGTACACTGCAAGCTAGGTGGAGTGTAACAAGAAACATTATAATTTGATAAAGTAAGAAGAATTTGTTTTTAAATATCGTCGCCTCAGAAAATTAGTGTTAAATCAACTTTGAAGTTTTAAAGAGGCATAGTGCTAAAAACGTACGGTAGAATTCTTTTAAACTTAATACCCCAATTGCTATGTGAAGAGAGAAACCAAGTGCAAATTTTCTAATCCGTGCCGCAAAATTGTACACATTTAACTTACGGTTTTAATAAAAATTACATCCAAACCTTTTTAGGAGCGAAATATATTTTGCAAATCTAAATTTACATTATTTTAATAGGTTAGGTAATACATTTACTAATTCTGTGTAATCAGTTCTTTAACTAGTGCGGAACTAGTTTGATTTTCTACTAGAATATTATAAAATATAATATAAATGTATTGTATACATACGAAACTGAACATATACAATAATAAATCATATTAAATATGCAAAAGTGGTAAAAAAATAAAAAATTTTGTGCTGCAAAAAAGATAACATACAACAATAATTTACTGACATTTTAAGAAAAGTAAGTTTTCTGACAAGTAAGAAAATTTGTTGTATGTAACAAAATTTTTTCACATACAACAAAAAGCATACTCATATTGATCAGAATTGATACATACAACAAAAGTCATACGAGATATCCTTAAAACGGTAAAAGATAGCGAAAAACGGACAATACCATTAGAAAGAGAACAAAAAAAAACTTAAAAAACCGTTAAAAACAAAAATTCAAAAAATTTCACATACAACAATGATTTTCTGAGGCAACCATATATTGTTGAAAAATTATTACTTCACTATTGACCAATGTTTTTTTATTTTCATGTTGTTCTTTTGGTGTCCGCTGGCCGAGTTAACGTTGAATTATTGATAGGTAACCATTTTGAATTTTTTGTATTATATTGACCTTTCTTTTCTTTTGAGCTTCTTTTTAGGTTGCAACAGTATAACAAAGAATGGGGATGATGAACGACGAATTTAGGTGCCCCTGCCATGGATAAATGCGCGCGATCTCATGTAGACGTGATAAACCTGTAAGCGTCTTGGCAGTTCCGAGGTGGCTGCAGGAATCTGGGACATATTATAAAAAAAAGTTGATTAATGCCAAAAGCTCATAGACGTGAGTTGTGTTGGTTATTATAAGTTTTTTTTTTTATATTTTTAGATATGGACTTTCCGTTTGTTGCGTTAGAGAAGCGTGGCCGCGCAATTTTTTTTATTGTGTTGTTTTTAGGCTTTTAGATTAGGTTGTTTTTGTATTTATTTTGATTCATGTTTTTGTGTTTGTACGTGGTATAGATGTTGCGGTTGTAGTATAAACGAGTTTTTTAAAAAAAATAATTATGTAAATCAACTAACAATAAATTGATTCTAAAAATCTAATAAAAAATAAATTGATTCTAAAAATCTTTCAAAATGTATAGAAAATATAACTCTTTACAAACTTGTGTTCCTAAAAATATAAATAACAAAAACAATTTAAACAGTTTTTAGTAAAATTAAAGGAATGGAGGAACAAGGTCAGAATCCAAATTTATTTTTAAGTTACACATATTTTCTCAATAAGAGTCATACATTAAAAATTGCTGTTGGATTTGACTGTGAGTCATATGAAGCTTTAAGTATACTTCACCGTATTGGTAAAAAGGCAATTGTCTTAAAATATCATGAATGGAATAAATTTTATTACGAATTTAACAAAAAACTCAATTAGCAGACAATAAAACATATTTATTTATACACAAAAAGAAAAAAAAAGTATTGTTGCGTGTTTGTCGGTTCGCAATTATTTTTCTGTTCTCCAATAAATAATAACATTTTAACTTTACTTTATCTTTTCGGTTTATTCGATCTTAACTCTATCACATCCAAATTATAATTCTTTTCTATTTACAGAAATTGGCGATATTTATACAAAATTTCTTATATTCTAGAACATTGAATGTTACTTTACATTTCTCTAGAAAACTTATTACTAATAGTAATACAAAATATAATGTTATGTTAATGTAATGTTAATGCAATGTTAACGTTACTATTATTCTTAAAGCTAATATTATTTATTTCACTTATATTTCTATATAGTTTTAGATTATTTCTATTATGTTCTAGATTATTCCTTTTCCAGATTGTTCTATTTACAACAGTTAATATTATTTATTTCATTTATATTTTTATTTAACTTTAGATTAATCTTCCTATGTTCTAGATTATTCCAGATTGTTCTATTTACTACTTTTCCAGATTGTTCTATTTACAACATTATCCCCTTCTTAAGACTTTTCGTCGCCAAAAGTAGGTGGACCTCGATCTTGTTCTCCGAAGTAGGTAGTCAATCTATCCAAGTGAACTATTTTAAATTTACCATTACTACCGCGTTGTATTCTGTATACTAAGTCCTTGGTTCTATTAACTGCTTTGTAAGGGACTTCCCAGTTCTGATCTAGTTTAGGACTTCGAGCTTTTCGTTCTTTTTGGATGGTACAACCAAACCAAATCGTTTTCTTGAAATCCTGCTGAGTTCGCCATTAATTCGTATCGTGTTTTCATGATCACTCATTATTTTCAATTTGGTCCTGGTAGCTTCATGTACATCTGCCAACCGCGGCGAAGTTTTCAGGTGTATTCTAACTTGTTGTTGTAGCTGACGGTGGAGTTCCAAATCTTAGATCCCCTGGTAGTCGAATATTCTTTCCAAAAACAATATAAGACGTTGTTTGACCTGTAATTCAATGTATGGCTGAAGGGTAAGCAATTTAGAAAACTGGTATGACGCGATCCCAATCTTTATGATGACTTGTGGCCAGTTTCTTCAAATGCTCCATTAATGTTCGGTTACACCGTTCTACCATTCCGTCTGACTGAGGATGCAAAGTTCTGATTTTGATCACTTGCAATATGTTACATATTTCTTGAAAGGTTGGGATTCGAAATTTCTTCCTTGATCTGAATGTAATTCAAATTTAACCCCAAATCTGCTAATTCCATTATTTATTAATTCATCAGCTATTGTTGTTACCACTTGGTTAGGTATACCGTATGCTTCTAGCCATTTACTGAAATAATCCATTACCATTAGCATATATCAGTTGCCAGAATCATTGATCGGCAAAAGTCCTCTACATCAATAGCAATTCTTTTAAATCGAGCGCCTATCAAATATTGTTGTAATTCGCCACGACTTCTTGTACGGGGACCTTTACTTGCAGCACATTCGGTGCATTTACGACACCATGTTTCTACATCTTCTCTCATATGTAAAGAATAAAACCTTTGCAGGATTTTATCTAATTTTTTATTTACGTCAATGGTGAGATCGATGTCTGCTACCAAAAACATATGAGGAAATACAATGTTATCGCTCAACCAAATATTCAGTTTTACTTCGCCATACAGTTGAACATTTTTGCCTGTTGCTGTTTTCAACAAATATTTTTCATGATTTCGAAGCCATTTACTCCTCACAAGATTGTGTTTTATAATTGATCTAGTAACACCTGTGTCGATTGTAATGTGACAGTTAATATTGTCCACTTTTCCTTTCAGTACCGTACTGCTATTGTTTCAACTTGTATGTTCAACTTTAACAGTTTGTTTGGCCACTCCAGTTACAAACCAATTTCTGACCCCTGACGTTGGTTTCCGTTAGTTTTCCGGCTGTTGGTTGACCTGTGCTAATTTATTACATCTCTTCTCTTTTTGTGCTTCACGTTCTACCTCCACTCTCTTTCTCTTCCTGCAGTCTCGTTGTAAATGGCTGTTGTTATTACAATACCAGCATTTAAATATTTTGGTCCTTTTTCCAAATTTTAAATGATTGACTTTATTACAACAAGACGCTTCAACACTTACGTGACGTACCCTTGTAATACTTGGTGTTGCGCTTTTAGCTGATTCGTCGGCCAAAGCAAATCCCAAAGCTTCAGCAGTTGTTTTCCTCCCTGCTAATCTTAAAGCTTGTTGCAGATCCCTATCAGCAATGGTATTTATTAAAGATTCTGTAGCAGGTTCATTTAGAAATACGCAACTTGTGTTCGTATATGAAAGATGTGCAAGCCTCTCAATATCAAGCTTGAGTTGTTGTAATGATTCTCCATTCCTTTATATTCGATTTCTTATCTTATTTCCATTACTTCAACTACTTTATCAAAATTCGACTGTTCTTCCCTTGGTATATCTTCAATTTGAAAACACCAAACAATTACTACTGCTTTTATTAGCTTTAAAAATATATATACAATAAATATGTACTTGTAACTTACGTTGTCTTAATTTACCGTTACACGCAACTTAAATTTTGAAAAATTCCTGACTCCTATTATCTTCCAAACGGTTTAAGTTAGAAACTTGAAATTTTGAAAGAAGTTAGGCCTTTGAAAATAAGTATGAGTCATTTCAGAAAATATTTTTCTATCGCCCCCTGTTTCGGATCTGTATGGGGTCAAAAACTGAAAAATTCCTTATTTTTAAAGACTTGTAACTTAGTCACCTGTACGCATTTTACTTCGGCCAGATATAAAAATTAAATATCCAGTAATATATTTTTACGTTTGTTAAACGTTTCTTTTAATTGTATAGGGTTCCAAAGTTACAGTCCCCCAAAAAAGCCCTATTTTCAGATGCATATAACTCAGGCTCTGCGTAGTGGTTTTACAATCTGAAAACACTAGAAGATCGCAAAATTTTGTTATCTCCATAAAGTAATATCAAAATTATGCAATATTTTGTAATTTACTATTTAAATTTACCGTTGTGTGAAATCCACATTTTGCATGAAATTTCTTTTTTCATAATTCCGGCACGCCTTTAGACAGAAACCTGAAATTTTGAGACAAGAAAAAACCTTTAGTATTAGTATAAGTTCCTTCAGAAATTTTTTTTGTACCACACCGTGTTTAAGAGCTATTAGGGCTGGAAAATTGAAAATTTCCTATTTTTAGTCATCTGTAACTTAAGCACCTGTACAAATTTTTGTTCGGCGAAACATAATGAGACATAATGAGACATAAAAATTGAAGCTCCAGTAATATATTTTTACGTGTGTTAACGGTTTTTCTTAGTTATTTAAGGTTCCGGACTTACAGCCCCTCAAAATTTCAAAAAAAGTCCTATTTTCACATATTTTCTTATTACAAAAATCTCCTAAATTTTGTTAAATTTTCAATTTTTGTGCAAGTCACAATTCTAAACAGTTTGTATTGTATTTTGGAAATGTGGGCTTTTAAAAAAAGTTGGTTTACATTCTACCTTGTGTGCATTTTTTTTATTCGATAATTTGAAATTGTTAAATTGTAAAATTTGAAAAAATGGCTTGAAGAATTTATATTTATATGATATTAGTATACATACTTATATAACTCATGTTTGTTCACATTTCGTATATGTCAATGTTGAATGAATGATATATAATGCATAAGCTTAGTATAAATTATTATACATTTGCCGCTTAGTATTCAGTGGTACTATAGCATATTTGGAAAAGTTATAAATGGAAGGTTAGAATCTGCTTTTGAAGAATGTATAACATATAGTTAAAATATAAGTACAACCCATAGTTCTAGAAATTATAAAATTCATCAAAATTATTTTAAAATACTAAAAAATAAAAAAAAGCAAGTAAATGTAACAGTCGATGTCGATGCAACCGACTTATTAATACCCTACACCCGAATAATTCGAATTAAATTAAAAATCCATAAGTTTTTTTGGCAGCTGCTTTAACTTCTTCCCTTTTCTGTCTTATTCAACTCGAATTTCAGGAACGTAAAAGAAGCATCCTCTTAGGATATGCTTGAAACCTTTGTAAAAAATTTTAAGTTTCCATCTTTATTAATTTCGAAGATTGTTAGTCCTTGGGAGGTGTGTGTCAGGTACCCGAATTGCCACTCCAATTCATCGAATCCATCTCAGGAACATAAAGAAAACATTCCAGAACACAATTGTACTAAATTTAAAGGTTCTACTTTTGTTGGTTTTGGAGATATGCTCGTTGCTCTTGTGCCCGTCCGGAAGTTTCCAAAATACGAACCCATGGTTCAAATTCTTTCAAATGTCAGTTTCCAATTTTACAGAAAAAGAAACATAACAGAACACCTTTGTACTAAAAATAAAAGTTATATCTTTGTTGGTTGGGGAGATATACTCGCTTGCTCTGGGGCTCGTCCGGAAGCTTCCAAGATTTGAACCCATGGACAAAATCCTCATAAATTCCAAAAACATAAATCAAACATGAAGGAACACCATTCTGCCGAATTTAAAGATTATATCTTTGTTGCTTTTGGAGATAATATCATTTGCTCTGACTTGTTGTTGTAGCTGACGGTGGAGTTCCAAATCTTAGATCCCCTGGTAGTCGAATATTCTTTCCAAAAACAATATAAGACGTTGTTTGACCTGTAATTCAATGTATGGCTGAAGGGTAAGCAATTTAGAAAACTGGTATGACGCGATCCCAATCTTTATGATGACTTGTGGCCAGTTTCTTCAAATGCTCCATTAATGTTCGGTTACACCGTTCTACCATTCCGTCTGACTGAGGATGCAAAGTTCTGATTTTGATCACTTGCAATATGTTACATATTTCTTGAAAGGTTGGGATTCGAAATTTCTTCCTTGATCTGAATGTAATTCAAATTTAACCCCAAATCTGCTAATTCCATTATTTATTAATTCATCAGCTATTGTTGTTACCACTTGGTTAGGTATACCGTATGCTTCTAGCCATTTACTGAAATAATCCATTACCATTAGCATATATCAGTTGCCAGAATCATTGATCGGCAAAAGTCCTCTACATCAATAGCAATTCTTTTAAATCGAGCGCCTATCAAATATTGTTGTAATTCGCCACGACTTCTTGTACGGGGACCTTTACTTGCAGCACATTCGGTGCATTTACGACACCATGTTTCTACATCTTCTCTCATATGTAAAGAATAAAACCTTTGCAGGATTTTATCTAATTTTTTATTTACGCCAATGGTGAGATCGATGTCTGCTACCAAAAACATATGAGGAAATACAATGTTATCGCTCAACCAAATATTCAGTTTTACTTCGCCATACAGTTGAACATTTTTGCCTGTTGCTGTTTTCAACAAATATTTTTCATGATTTCGAAGCCATTTACTCCTCACAAGATTGTGTTTTATAATTGATCTAGTAACACCTGTGTCGATTGTAATGTGACAGTTAATATTGTCCACTTTTCCTTTCAGTACCGTACTGCTATTGTTTCAACTTGTATGTTCAACTTTAACAGTTTGTTTGGCCACTCCAGTTACAAACCAATTTCTGACCCCTGACGTTGGTTTCCGTTAGTTTTCCGGCTGTTGGTTGACCTGTGCTAATTTATTACATCTCTTCTCTTTTTGTGCTTCACGTTCTACCTCCACTCTCTTTCTCTTCCTGCAGTCTCGTTGTAAATGGCTGTTGTTATTACAATACCAGCATTTAAATATTTTGGTCCTTTTTCCAAATTTTAAATGATTGACTTTATTACAACAAGACGCTTCAACACTTACGTGACGTACCCTTGTAATACTTGGTGTTGCGCTTTTAGCTGATTCGTCGGCCAAAGCAAATCCCAAAGCTTCAGCAGTTGTTTTCCTCCCTGCTAATCTTAAAGCTTGTTGCAGATCCCTATCAGCAATGGTATTTATTAAAGATTCTGTAGCAGGTTCATTTAGAAATACGCAACTTGTGTTCGTATATGAAAGATGTGCAAGCCTCTCAATATCAAGCTTGAGTTGTTGTAATGATTCTCCATTCCTTTATATTCGATTTCTTATCTTATTTCCATTACTTCAACTACTTTATCAAAATTCGACTGTTCTTCCCTTGGTATATCTTCAATTTGAAAACACCAAACAATTACTACTGCTTTTATTAGCTTTAAAAATATATATACAATAAATATGTACTTGTAACTTACGTTGTCTTAATTTACCGTTACACGCAACTTAAATTTTGAAAAATTCCTGACTCCTATTATCTTCCAAACGGTTTAAGTTAGAAACTTGAAATTTTGAAAGAAGTTAGGCCTTTGAAAATAAGTATGAGTCATTTCAGAAAATATTTTTCTATCGCCCCCTGTTTCGGATCTGTATGGGGTCAAAAACTGAAAAATTCCTTATTTTTAAAGACTTGTAACTTAGTCACCTGTACGCATTTTACTTCGGCCAGATATAAAAATTAAATATCCAGTAATATATTTTTACGTTTGTTAAACGTTTCTTTTAATTGTATAGGGTTCCAAAGTTACAGTCCCCCAAAAAAGCCCTATTTTCAGATGCATATAACTCAGGCTCTGCGTAGTGGTTTTACAATCTGAAAACACTAGAAGATCGCAAAATTTTGTTATCTCCATAAAGTAATATCAAAATTATGCAATATTTTGTAATTTACTATTTAAATTTACCGTTGTGTGAAATCCACATTTTGCATGAAATTTCTTTTTTCATAATTCCGGCACGCCTTTAGACAGAAACCTGAAATTTTGAGACAAGAAAAAACCTTTAGTATTAGTATAAGTTCCTTCAGAAATTTTTTTTGTACCACACCGTGTTTAAGAGCTATTAGGGCTGGAAAATTGAAAATTTCCTATTTTTAGTCATCTGTAACTTAAGCACCTGTACAAATTTTTGTTCGGCGAAACATAATGAGACATAATGAGACATAAAAATTGAAGCTCCAGTAATATATTTTTACGTGTGTTAACGGTTTTTCTTAGTTATTTAAGGTTCCGGACTTACAGCCCCTCAAAATTTCAAAAAAAGTCCTATTTTCACATATTTTCTTATTACAAAAATCTCCTAAATTTTGTTAAATTTTCAATTTTTGTGCAAGTCACAATTCTAAACAGTTTGTATTGTATTTTGGAAATGTGGGCTTTTAAAAAAAGTTGGTTTACATTCTACCTTGTGTGCATTTTTTTTATTCGATAATTTGAAATTGTTAAATTGTAAAATTTGAAAAAATGGCTTGAAGAATTTATATTTATATGATATTAGTATACATACTTATATAACTCATGTTTGTTCACATTTCGTATATGTCAATGTTGAATGAATGATATATAATGCATAAGCTTAGTATAAATTATTATACATTTGCCGCTTAGTATTCAGTGGTACTATAGCATATTTGGAAAAGTTATAAATGGAAGGTTAGAATCTGCTTTTGAAGAATGTATAACATATAGTTAAAATATAAGTACAACCCATAGTTCTAGAAATTATAAAATTCATCAAAATTATTTTAAAATACTAAAAAATAAAAAAAAGCAAGTAAATGTAACAGTCGATGTCGATGCAACCGACTTATTAATACCCTACACCCGAATAATTCGAATTAAATTAAAAATCCATAAGTTTTTTTGGCAGCTGCTTTAACTTCTTCCCTTTTCTGTCTTATTCAACTCGAATTTCAGGAACGTAAAAGAGGCATCCTCTTAGGATATGCTTGAAACCTTTGTAAAAAATTTTAAGTTTCCATCTTTATTAATTTCGAAGATTGTTAGTCCTTGGCAGGTGTGTGTCAGGTACCCGAATTGCCACTCCAATTCATCGAATCCATCTCAGGAACATAAAGAAAACATTCCAGAACACAATTGTACTAAATTTAAAGGTTCTACTTTTGTTGGTTTTGGAGATATGCTCGTTGCTCTTGTGCCCGTCCGGAAGTTTCCAAAATACGAACCCATGGTTCAAATTCTTTCAAATGTCAGTTTCCAATTTTACAGAAAAAGAAACATAACAGAACACCTTTGTACTAAAAATAAAAGTTATATCTTTGTTGGTTGGGGAGATATACTCGCTTGCTCTGGGGCTCGTCCGGAAGCTTCCAAGATTTGAACCCATGGACAAAATCCTCATAAATTCCAAAAACATAAATCAAACATGAAGGAACACCATTCTGCCGAATTTAAAGATTATATCTTTGTTGCTTTTGGAGATAATATCATTTGCTCTGAAGCTCGTTCGGAAGCTTCCAAAATCCGAACCCAAGGCCCAAATCCTCTCAAATTTCAGAGACTTAAATAAAACATGAAATAACATCACTGTGCCAAATTTAAGGGTTGTATCTTATTTGGTTTTGGAGATAATCTCATTTGCTCTGGTGCGCGTTCGGAAGCTTCCAAAATCCAAACCCATTGACCAAATCCTCTTAAATTTCAAAGACATAAATCGAACGGGAAGGAACATCATTGTACAAAATTGAAAAGTTTTATCTTTGTTGATTTTGGAGATAATCTCGTTTGCTCTGGGGCTCGTTCGGAAGCTTCCAAAATCCGAACCCATGGACCAAATCCTCTCAAATTTTAGAGACTTAAATGAAATATGAAAGAACACCACTCCGTCAAATTTGAAGGTTATATCTTTATTGGTTTTGGAGATAATCTCATTTGCTCTGGTGCTCGTTCGGAAGCTTCCAAAATCCAAACCCATTGACCAAATGCTCTTAAATTTCAGAGACACAAATCAAACGGGAAGGAACATCATTGTACAAAATTTAAAGGTTCTATCTTTGTTGGTTTTGGAGATAATCTCGTTTGCTCTGGGGCTCGTTCGGAAGTTTCCAATATACGAATCCATGCTTTAAATTCTTTCAAATGTCATTTTTCAATTTTATAGAAAAGGAAACATAACAGCACACTCTTGTACTAAAAATAAAGTTTCTATCTTTGTTGGTTGTGTAGATATACTCCTTTTCTCTGGGGCTCGTTCGGAAGCTTCTAAAATCCGAACCCATGGACCGAATCCTCCCAAGTTTCAGAGACTTAAATAAAACATGAAAGAACACCACTCTGTCAAATTTGAAGGTTATGTCTTTATTGGTTTTGGAAATAATCTCATTTGCTCTGGTGCTCTTTCGGAAGCTTCCAAAATCCAAACCCATGAACCAAATCCTCTTAAATGTCAGAGACATAAATCATACGGGAAGGAACAACATTGTACAAAAGTTAAAGGTTCTATCTTAGTTGGTTTTTGAGATAATCTCATTTGCTCTGGTGCTCGTTCGGAAGCTTCCAAAATCGAAACCCATGGACCACATCCTCTTAAATGGACCATGGACCACATCCTCTTTTTTCTGTTATGTGCAGTATTAGTTTTTGCTAAAATAAAGAAAATTCTTGCAAACGTTTGCGGCTGTTATATAATTTCTCTTAAAAATATATATGTACTTATAAAAAAAGGAAAGTAAATTTTCAAATTGTACTAGGTTAAATCAATCGGAATCAATTTTTGCATACAAAAACTGAAAGTTTTTAAATTCTTTCTTATTTATGTAGCTAATTTCGTAAATTTGACAGTTGTACTAAATATCAAACTAAGTAACTAACTAAATCCTTTCAATAATAGTAAATTACAAATTATATTGGGAAATTAAATTAGGCATTTGATTAATATTGTGCAAACAACAACATTTAATTGTAAAATTGTAAATATTGTATAAGTTAACAAGCCATTAACACATTAATAATTGAATAATTTTTTTGTAAACAAAAATTATATTTTTCCTTCACCTTGAACTTGAAATATCATGTTATATATCTTCTTCATTAGCATTTAAGTATTTGAATAAAACTACTATAAACGAGGAAGAAGACAGTTGCCTTTGTCAACTCTTAGATACCCTTACGAACCGTTAGTATGTTCACAGCCTGTCACTCTGCTTACAATATTATTTTTTTAATATTTTAGTATTTTAAAATAATTTGGGTGAATTTTATAATTTCTAGTACCATGCGTTGTACATATATTCAAACTATATGTTTATATGTACAATCTTCAAAAGCAGATTCTAACCTTCCACATAACGATTATCAATCCAAAACTTTTTTAAATATTGTATAGTACCATTTAATACTAAGCGGTAAATGTATATTAAATTTACTTAGTACAAAATTGTAAATATAATTTTAAATATTATATTATATTATATTTAAATATTCCACTGACAAAATAATTTCTTATAAGTACAATAAAATACACATATATATGTAAATACGGCGCTATATAATATACATCTATACTCTTATCATTCATTCACTAGTTACATATACGATATGTAAATAAACATGATATTATATAAGTATGTATATATATATCAATATCATACAAATAAAAATTCTTCAAGCAACCGTTATGTTGTTTATTTATTTACATTTTCTTGTACTGCGCATTATATCCTCAACAATTTCAAATTATCGAGTAAAACAAAATGCAAAAAATTTGTTGAAGAAATTTGTTAGAAAATTTGAAAAAATCAAGTAACACTTTCGTCAATTATAAAGTAACCCTATACTATTAAAAAAAGTTGTTAACAGAAATAAGAGTATAATGTTGAAGCTTTAATTTTTGTTAATTTTTGAATAAATAAATTCAAAAAAATTTAACAGGTGTTCAAGTTACAGGTGTTTTAAAAATAGGAAATTTTCTGTTTTTGACCCCTTACAGCTCCTAAACGGGGGGTGATACAAAAAAACTTATTTTCAAAGATCTACCTTCTGTCAAAATTTCAAGTTTCCAACTTAAACCGTTTAGAAGATAGAAGGATTAAAGGATTTTGCAAAATTTTAGTTTCGCATAACGGTAAATTAAGACACCGTATGCCACAAATATATATATATTGTATATATATTTTTAAAGCTAATAACAGTAGTAATCGTTTGGCGTTTTCAAAATGAAGATATACCTTATACAACTTATACTATAACAATTTAAATATAGAGCTTTTTTGAACCTTTGGAGAGCTGTAGTTCCGTAACGGATGGGGCTACAAAAAAAAAGTTATTAAAAATAAAATTAATATTTTTGTGAGATCTAGCAGCAGTTCAAATTTCATAGCTCTATATCAAAAAAAATGTGGGGATCTAAAAGTTAGGTGTTCGAGAGCTACCCTAAGTTTTGGTCCAAACTCAACCAAAAAAAATAGGGAACCTACAAATTACTCCCAGAATATTTTGTGTAAATTTCAAGATTCTAGCTTTTGAGTTAGCGTGCTGACGGACGGACGGACGGACATGGCTCAAAAGTCTTAGAATTTTTTTTTGATCCGATCCATACCTTTGAAGGTATATCTAGCTCGCATATTTCGAGGTGTTACAAACGGAGGAGTAATTTTATTATACCCGATCCTATCGTACGGGTATAATCAGCTATCTCCGCCACACAACCGACCTCCACTAATCGAAAAGTATAAACCCAAAATTCATAGACTTTTTATATAATAATTTATGTCAAAGCAAAATAAATTCTAATAATTTAACATAATTTTTTTTATGCAATACCATTCAAAGAAATAGTAAAAATATTATCTACATTCATTTATACATCTATACATGACGCTTACATGATTTTTTTTTTCATTCAAAAATATTAGAAGTAAAAAATAATAAAAACTGGAAACAAATACAAAACAAACATAAGACTAATATTGAATCTACTAACAAAAACTTTACAGTTTGAATTTTGCTTCATCAACAAGAGAAATAATATGCATAGATATTCATATATAAATTTTTGGAGATATTAAAAAAAAACAAAAAATTTGACGAAAAACGGAATGTTTATAATTTGTTTATGCTGTTTCTTGGCCAAAACGGAAGTACACTGCAAGCTAGGTGGAGTGTAACAAGAAACACTATAAAGTAAGAAGAATTTGTTTTTAAATATCGTCGCCTCAGAAAATTATTGTTGTATGTAGCAAAACATAGTTAGTGTTAAATCAACTTTGAAGTTTTAAAGAGGTGCTAAAACCGTACGGTAGAATGCTTTTAAACTTAATACCCCTATTGCTGTGTGAAGAGAGAAACCAAGTGCAAATTTTCTAATCCGTGCCGCAAAATTGTACACATTTAAGTTACGGTTTTAATAAAAATTACATCCAAACCTTTTTAAGAGCGAAACATATATTGCAAATCTAAATTTACATTATTTTAATAGGTTAGGTAATACATTTACTAATTCTCTGTAATCAGTTCTTTAACTAGTGCGGAACTAGTTTGATTTTCTACTAGAATATTATAAAATATAATATAAATGTATTGTATACATACGAAACTGAACATATACAATAATAAATCATATTAAATATGCAAAAGTGGTAAAAAATTAAAAAAATTTGTGCTGCAAAAAAGATAACATACAACAATAATTTACTGACATTTTTTTCATGTTTTTGTAAGAAAATTTGTTGTATGTAACAAAATTTTTTCACATACAACAAAAAGCATACTCATATTGATCAGAAACTGATACATACAACAAAAGTCATACCAGATATCCTTAAAACGGTAAAAGATACCATTAGAATATGATTGATGCCAAAAGCTCATAGACGTGAGTTGTGTTGGTTATTATAAGTTATTTTTTTTATATTTTTAGATACCCTGGACTTTCCGTTTGTTGCGTTAGTGAAGCGTGGCAGCGCAATTTTTTTTATTGTGTTGTTTTTAGGCTTTTGGATTAGGTTGTTTTTGTATTTATTTTGATTCATGTTGTTGTGTTTGTACGTGGTATAGATGTTGCAGTTATAGTATAAACGAGTTTTTAAAATAAATTAATAATGTAAATCAACTAACAATAAATTGATTCTAAAAATCTTTCAAAATGTATAGAAAATATAACTCTTTACAAACTTGTGTTCCTAAAAGTATAAATAACAAAAACTATTTAAACAGTTTTTAGTAAAATTAAAGGAATGGAGGAACAAGGTCAGAATCCAAATTTATTTTTAAGTTACACATATTTTCTCAATAAGAGTCATACATTAAAAATTGCTGTTGGAGTTGACTGTGAGTCATGTGAAGCTTTAAGTATGTTTCACCGTATTGGTAAAAAGGCAATTGTCTTAAAATATCATGAATGGAATAAATTTTATTACGAATTTAACAAAAAACTCAATTAGCAGACAATAAAAGATATTTATTTATATACAAAAAAAAAAAAAAAAGTATTGTTGCGTGTTTGTCGGTTCGCAATTATTTTTCTGTTTTCCAATAAATAAAAACATTTTAACTTTACTTTATCTTTTCGGTTTATTAGATCTTAACTCTATTACATCCAAATTATAACTCTTTTCTATTTACAGAAATTGGCGATATTTATACAAAATTTCTTATATTCTAGAACATTGAATGTTACTTTACATTTCTCTAGAAAACTTATTACTAATACTAATACAAAATATAATGGTATGTTAATGTAATGTTAATGTAATGTTAACGTTACTATTATTCTTAAAGCTAATATTATTTATTTATTACATATAGTTAAAATATAAGTACAACCCATAGTTCTAGAAATTATAAAATTCATCAGAATTATTTTAAAATACTAAAAAATAAAAAAAAAACAAGTAAATGTAACAGTCGATGTCGATGCAACCGACTTATTAATACCCTACACCTGAATAATTCGAATTAAATTAAAAATCCATAAGTTTTTTTGGCAGCTGCTTTAACTTCTTCCCTTTTCTGTCTTATTCAACTCGAATTTCAGGAACGTAAAAGAGGTATCCTCTTGGGATATGCTTGAAACCTTTGTAAAAAATTTTAAGTTTCTATCTTTATTAATTTCGAAGATTGTTAGTCCTTGGGAGGTGTGTGTCAGGTACCCGAATTGCCACTCCAATTCATTGAATCCATCTCAGGAACATAAAGAAAACATTCCAGAACACAATTGTACTAAATTTAAAGGTTCTACTTTTGTTGGTTTTGGAGATATGCTCGTCCGGATGTTTCCAAAATACGAACCCATGGTTCAAATTCTTTCAAATGTCAGTTTCCAATTTTACAGAAAAGGAAACATAACAGAACACCTTTGTACTAAAAATAAAAGTTATATCTTTGTTGGTTGTGGAGATATACTCGCTTGCTCTGGGGCTCGTCCGGAAGCTTCCAAGATTTGAACCCATGGACAAAATCCTCATAAATTCCAAAAACATAAATCAAACATGAAGGAACACCATTCTGCCGAATTTAAAGATTATATCTTTGTTGCTTTTGGAGATAATATCATTTGCTCTGAAGCTCGTTCGGAAGCTTCCAAAATTCGAACCCATGGACCAAATCCTCCCAAGTTTCAGAGACTTAAATAAAACATGAAAGAACACCACTCTGTCAAATTTGAAGGTTATATCTTTATTGGTTTTGGAAATAATCTCATTTGCTCTGGTGCTCGTTCGGAAGCTTCCAAAATCCAAACCCATGAACCAAATCCTCTTAAATTTCAGAGACATAAATCATACGGGAAGCAACAACATTGTACAAAAGTTAAAGGTTCTATCTTAGTTGGTTTTTGAGATAATCTCATTTGCTCTGGTGCTCGTTCGGAAGCTTCCAAAATCCAAATCCGTAGACTAAATCCTCTTAAATTTCAGAGGCATAAATCGAACGGGAAGGAACATAATTGTACAAAATTTAAAGTTTCTATCTTTGTTGATTTTGGAGATAATCTCGTTTGCTCTGGGGCTCGTTCGGAAGCTTCCACAATCTGAACCCATTAACCAAATCCTCTCAAATTTTAGAGACTTAAATAAAACATGAAGGAGCACCACTCTGTCAAATTTGAAGGTTATATCTTCATTGGTTTTGGAGATAATCTCATTTGCTCTGGTGCTCGTTCGGAAGCTTCCAAAATCGAAACCCATGAACCACATCCTCTTAAATGGACCATGGACCACATCCTCTTTTTTCTGTTATGTGCAGTATTAGTTTTTGCTAAAATAAAGAAAATTCTTGCAAACGTTTGCGGCTGTTATATAATTTCTCTTAAAAATATATATGTAATTATAACAAAAGGAAAGTAAATTTTCAAATTGTACCAGGTTAAATCAATCGGAATCAATTTTTGCATACAAAAACTGAAAGTTTTTAAATTCTTTCTTATTTATGTAGCTAATTTCGTAAATTTGACAGTTGTACTAAATATCAAACTAAGTAACTAACTAAATCCTTTCAATAATAGTAAATTACAAATTATATTGGGAAATTAAATTAGGCATTTGATTAATATTGTGCAAACAACAACATTTAATTGTAAAATTGTAAATATTGTATAAGTTAACAAGCCATTAACACATTAATAATTGAATAATTTTATTGTAAACAAAAATTATATTTTTCCTTCACCTTGAACTTGAAATATCATGTTATATATCTTCTTCATTAGCATTTAAGTATTTGAATAAAACTACTATAAACGAGGAAGAAGACAGTTGCCTTTGTCAACTCTTAGATACCCTTACGAACCGTTAGTATGTTCACAGCCTGTCACTCTGCTTACAATATTATTTTTTTAATATTTTAGTATTTTAAAATAATTTGGGTGAATTTTATAATTTCTAGTACCATGCGTTGTACATATATTCAAACTATATGTTTATATGTACAATCTTCAAAAGCAGATTCTAACCTTCCACATAACGATTATCAATCCAAAACTTTTTTAAATATTGTATAGTACCATTTAATACTAAGCGGTAAATGTATATTAAATTTACTTAGTACAAAATAGTAAATATAATTTTAAATATTATATTATATTATATTTAAATATTCCACTGACAAAATAATTTCTTATAAGTACAATAAAATACACATATGTATGTAAATACGGCGCTATATAATATACATCTATACTCTTATCATTCATTCACTAGTTACATATACGATATGTAAATAAACATGATATTATATAAGTATGTATATATATCAATATCATACAAATAAAAATTCTTCAAGCAACCGTTATGTTGTTTATTTATTTACATTTTCTTGTACTGCGCATTATATCCTCAACAATTTCAAATTATCGAGTAAAACAAAATGCAAAAAATTTGTTGAAGAAATTTGTTAGAAAATTTGAAAAAATCAAGTAACACTTTCGTCAATTATAAAGTAACCCTATACTATTAAAAAAAGTTGTTAACAGAAATAAGAGTATAATGTTGAAGCTTTAATTTTTGTTAATTTTTGAATAAATAAATTCAAAAAAATTTAACAGGTGTTCAAGTTACAGGTGTTTTAAAAATAGGAAATTTTCTGTTTTTGACCCCTTACAGCTCCTAAACGGGGGGTGATACAAAAAAACTTATTTTCAAAGATCTACCTTCTGTCAAAATTTCAAGTTTCCAACTTAAACCGTTTAGAAGATAGAAGGATTAAAGGATTTTGCAAAATTTTAGTTTCGCATAACGGTAAATTAAGACACCGTATGCCACAAATATATATATATTGTATATATACTTTTAAAGCTAATAACAGTAGTAATCGTTTGGCGTTTTCAAAATGAAGATATACCTTATACAACTTATGCTATAACAATTTAAATATAGAGCTTTTTTGAACCTTTGGAGAGCTGTAGTTCCGTAACGGATGGGGCTACAAAAAAAAAGTTATTAAAAATAAAATTAATATTTTTGTGAGATCTAGCAGCAGTTCAAATTTCATAGCTCTATTTCAAAAAAAATGTGGGGATCTAAAAGTTAGGTGTTCGAGAGCTACCCTAAGTTTTGGTCCAAACTCAATCAAAAAAAATAAGGAACCTACAAATTACTCCCAGAATATTTTGTGTAAATTTCAAGATTCTAGCTTTCTTAGTTTTTGAGTTAGCGTGCTGACGGACGGACGGACGGACGGACATGGCTCAAAAGTCTTAGAATTTTTTTTTGATCCGATCCATACCTTTGAAGGTATATCTAGCTCGCATATTTCGAGGTGTTACAAACGGAGGAGTAATTTTATTATACCCGATCCTATCGTACGGGTATAATCAGCTATCTCCGCCACAGAACCGACCTCCACTAATCGAAAAGTATAAACCCAAAATTCATAGACTTTTTATATAATAATTTATGTCAAAGCAAAATAAATTCTAATAATTTAACATAATTTTTTTTATGCAATACCATTCAAAGAAATAGTAAAAATATTATCTATATTCATTTATACATCTATACATGACGCTTACATGATTTTTTTTTCATTCAAAAATATTAGAAGTAAAAAATAATAAAAACTGGAAACAAATACAAAACAAACATAAGACTAATATTGAATCTACTAACAAAAACTTTACAGTTTGAATTTTGCTTCATCAACAAGAGAAATAATATGCATAGATATATATATATATAAATTTTTGGAGATATTAAAAAAAAGCAAAAAATTTGACGAAAAACGGAATGTTTATAATTTGTTTATGCTGTTTCTTGGCCAAAACGGAAGTACACTGCAAGCTAGGTGGAGTGTAACAAGAAACACTATAATTTGATAAAGTAAGAAGAATTTGTTTTTAAATATCGTCGCCTCAGAAAATTATTGTTGTATGTAGCAAAACATAGTTAGTGTTAAATCAACTTTGAAGTTTTAAAGAGGTGCTAAAACCGTACGGTAGAATGCTTTTAAACTTAATACCCCTATTGCTGTGTGAAGAGAGAAAACAAGTGCAAATTTTCTAATCCGTGCCGCAAAATTGTACACATTTAAGTTACGGTTTTAATAAAAATTACATCCAAACCTTTTTAAGAGCGAAACATATATTGCAAATCTAAATTTACATTATTTTAATAGGTTAGGTAATACATTTACTAATTCTCTGTAATCAGTTCTTTAACTAGTGCGGAACTAGTTTGATTTTCTACTAGAATATTATAAAATATAATATAAATGTATTGTATACATACGAAACTGAACATATACAATAATAAATCATATTAAATATGCAAAAGTGGTAAAAAAATAAAAAATTTTGTGCTGCAAAAAGGCTAACATACAACAATAATTTACTGACATTTTTTTCATGTTTTTGTAAGAAAATTTGTTGTATGTAACAAAATTTTTTCACAAACAACAAAAAGCATACTCATATTGATCAGAAACTGATACATACAGCAAAAGTCATACCAGATATCCTTAAAACGGTAAAAGACACCATTAGAATATGATTGATGCCAAAAGCTCATAGACGTGAGTTGTGTTGGTTATTATAAGTTATTTTTTTTATATTTTTAGATACCCTGGACTTTCCGTTTGTTGCGTTAGTGAAGCGTGGCAGCGCAATTTTTTTTATTGTGTTGTTTTTAGGCTTTTGGATTAGGTTGTTTTTGTATTTATTTTGATTCATGTTGTTGTGTTTGTACGTGGTATAGATGTTGCAGTTATAGTATAAACGAGTTTTTAAAATAAATTAATAATGTAAATCAACTAACAATAAATTGATTCTAAAAATCTTTCAAAATGTATAGAAAATATAACTCTTTACAAACTTGTGTTCCTAAAAGTATAAATAACAAAAACTATTTAAACAGTTTTTAGTAAAATTAAAGGAATGGAGGAACAAGGTCAGAATCCAAATTTATTTTTAAGTTACACATATTTTCTCAATAAGAGTCATACATTAAAAATTGCTGTTGGAGTTGACTGTGAGTCATGTGAAGCTTTAAGTATGTTTCACCGTATTGGTAAAAAGGCAATTGTCTTAAAATATCATGAATGGAATAAATTTTATTACGAATTTAACAAAAAACTCAATTAGCAGACAATAAAAGATATTTATTTATATACAAAAAAAAAAAAAAAAGTATTGTTGCGTGTTTGTCGGTTCGCAATTATTTTTCTGTTTTCCAATAAATAAAAACATTTTAACTTTACTTTATCTTTTCGGTTTATTAGATCTTAACTCTATTACATCCAAATTATAACTCTTTTCTATTTACAGAAATTGGCGATATTTATACAAAATTTCTTATATTCTAGAACATTGAATGTTACTTTACATTTCTCTAGAAAACTTATTACTAATACTAATACAAAATATAATGGTATGTTAATGTAATGTTAATGTAATGTTAACGTTACTATTATTCTTAAAGCTAATATTATTTATTTCACTTATATTTCTATATAGTATTAGATTATTTCTATTATGTTCTAGATTATTCCTTTTCCAGATTGTTCTATTTACAACAGCTAATATTATTTATTTCACTTATATTTCTATTTAACTTTAGATTATTCTTCCTATGTTCTAGATTATTCCAAATTGTTCTATTTACTACTTTTCCAGATTGTTCTATTTACAACATTATCCCCTTCTTAAGACTGTTCGTCGCCAAAAGTAGGTGGACCTCGATCTTGTTCTCCGAAGTGGTAGTCAATCTATCCAAGTGAACTATTTTAAATTTACCATTACTACCGCGTTGTATTCTGTATACTACCTCCTTGGTTCTATTAACTGCTTTGTAAGGGACTTCCCAGTGCTGATCTAGTTTAGGACTTTTAGGAGCTTTTCGTCTTTTTGGATGGTACAACCAAACCGAATCGTTTTCTTGAAATCCTGCTGAGTTCGCCATTAATTCGTATCGGGTTTTCATACGATCACTCATTATTTTCAATTTCGTCCTGGTAGCTTCGTGTACATCTGCTAACCGCGGCGAAGTTTTCCGGCTAACTTGTTGTTGTAGCTGACGGTGGCGTTCCAAATCTTAGATCCCCTGGTAGTCGAATATTCTTTCCAAAAACAATATAAGACGTTGTTTGACCTGTAATTCAATGTATGGCTGAACGGTAAGCAATTTAGAAAACTGGTATGGCGCGATCCCAATCTTTATGATGACTTGTGAGCACTTTCTTCAAATGCTCCATTAATGTTCGGTTACACCGTTCTACCATTCCGTCTGACTGAGGATGCAAAGTTCTGATTTTGATCACTTCCAACATGTTACATATTTGTTGAAATATTTGGGATTCGAAATTTCTTCCTTGATCTGAATGCAATTCACATTTAACCCCAAATCTGCTAATTCCATTATTTATTAATTCATCAGCTATTGTTGTTACCACTTGGTTAGGTATACCGTATGCTTCTAGCCATTTACTGAAATAATCCATTACCATTTGCATATATCGGTTGCCAGAATCATTGATCGGCAAAGGTCCTCTACATCAATAGCAATTCTTTCAAATCGAGCGCCTATCAAATATTGTTGTAATTCGCCGCTACTTCTTGTACGGGGACCTTTACTTGCAGCACATTCGGTGCATTTACGACACCAAGTTTCTACATCTTCTCTCATATGTAAAGAATAAAACCTTTAGAGGATTTTATCTAATTTTTTATTTACTCCAAGACATTCTCCAGATTTTCCATTATGCATTTCTTCCAGAACTTCATATATCTTTTATTTTAGTATTACCAATTGCATTCTTGTTTCTTTTTAATCCGCTGATTCCCATTTCCGTTTTAGTAAACCTTTATCGATTACTATAGAATTCCATTGTGACCAATAACTTTTTGTTATTTCACTTTTATCAGATATATCGTTCCATTGAGCCCTTTGTGAAGCTTGCTTCCATTGCAGAATTGTAGATATATCACCGTCTTCCTTTTGTGCTCGTTGCAATTCATTTATCTATCAATTGCTTCAACACTAACTCGTTGAACTTCAATTTCATTTTGCTGTTCTATATTTGAGCAGTGTTTCCAATAAATATTGCACGGTCGCCTTAACAATGCATCTGCGTTATTATGGATGCGTCTTTTCCTATGTTGAATCACATAATCATACTCCTGTAATTGTTCTATCCAACAATCAATTTGTTACAATTCCATGTTATTAAATTGTTACAGCCAATTAAGTGCGGCATGGTCCGTGCGAATAATAAACTTTCTCCCGTATAGATATTTGTGAAAGTGTTTTATAGCACAAATAACTGGTAGTAACTTCTAGTTATAAAAATTATGCATTAACAATAAGAATAGGGCTCAAAAATGTATTAAGAAAGGGAATAGTGCTCAATGAGAATAGTGTACAAAATATTTTAAATGTTAATGATTATTGATCTTTATGGAACTTAATGAATGAACATATATTCAATAAAGCAATATGAAAACCCAAATTGTGTTGGAAATAGATAATAAATAATATTACTAATAATCCAATGGAAATTTCTAAAATGTTCAATAATTATTTTATTAATAGTGTAGAAGAAATTTTATCTCTTTTGAATTGCTCTCGAGCACCTAATTCAATTCATTCTTTATCAAATTCAATGAATAATATTCGTTTTTCTCTGATTAGTCGTACTGAAATTTTAAATGTTATTGAAACACTGAATAGGAAATCCGCTGTCGTTTATAATCAAATATCTGCAAAATTTTGTGTGTATATTAAAGAAGTAATGAGTCAAACAATTGCTGATCTAATCAATAAATGCAATAATTCTGGATTGTCTAAAAATTGCAAAAATAATTCCAATTTTTAAGAATGAGAATAAACTATCAATTAAAAACTACCGTCCTATTTCGTTGCTGAGTACTTTTTCGAAAACTTTTGAAAGAATCATGTATGACAGGCTTGAAAAACATCTACTTCTAAATGATATTATAAATAAAAATCCATTCGGATTTTGCGTAAAATCAAGTACGCTTGCTGCCACTTCCCAATTAATAATGGACATTAAAAAAAAATGGATATAGGGTTAATAACAGCTTGCATATTTATTAATCTAAGAAAGGCTTTTGACTCCGTCGACCATCGTATTTTATTAGCTAAGCTAAGTAAATTAGGACTAACCAATGAAACTTACAATCTCTTCTTCTCTTATTTGCATAGTAGATCTCAATTCGTTGCAATAAACGAATCAACCAGTAATGAAGTTATAATTAAATATGGAGTCCATCAAGGATCTTTACTGGGCCCACCTCTTCTTAATATCTTTACTAATGATGTATTCTCTATAAAATTAAAAGATGATCTTATATATGCTGATGATATGGCTATATGCTCTAAAAACCAATTTGCTTGATGACATAAATAACCAAATGCTTTCTGACTTTTGTAAACTAAATCAATGGCTAGAAAATCATTCAATAAAAATCAATGAAGAAAAAACTATAGATGATATTTGAAAAAAAAACCACTGACCTTGTTAGTTTCACTCTTAAAGTTAATAATCAAATTCTAGAGCGGATGACAGTTTTTAAATATTTGGGTTTATGAATTGACTCTAAATTGGACTGGGAATACAACATTTCAACTATTAAAGACAAAATACGGAAAACAAATTTTTTACTATTTCAAATGAGAAAAATCCTTCCATTGGACGTCAAATATTTTATTTTTCATTCTCATATTATGAGCATGAAAAATCTTATCTTTTGTTAATTTGGGGGTCCGCTTCAGCTTTTAGGCTATCAGAGGTCCATGTATTAATTAATAAAAGCTTTAAAACAATGCACCAATTACCAATTTTAACTTCAACTTCATTTCTTCTAAACTCCGGAGCCAACAGAAAATGCAGGTTTTTCTCTATCATCAGAATAAAATCCATATAGCTTCAGAAAGTGTATCGAATGTGTCGTCTATGCGTGGCAAGTTCGTTTGTCCTTCTTGGTGACATCATTCAAATGGCGACAATATACACAAACTCGTGCTTCCATTCTTTTTCTTTACGAGCACCATTGGAAAAGTCCACGAGCTATTAGATTCTTCTATTATGCCCTCATCTCTCATTGACTTTAACATTTCAGCTACTTCACATTGCTTTGCTAAAGGTAATCTTCTTGGTGGTTAGCGAATAGGTATGGCATCTCCTGTACTAATTCTATGTTGTGCTAAATTTGTTTTTTCGTTTCTTTCAGACTGAAAAATGTCCCCAAAATCTTCCAGCAGTTTCACGCCTTGCTCATATTGACGATTGTTCAGTACAGTATTGGTATTTCTGCATTGTAACATTTCCAAATTCTTTCTCACACATTGGTGATAATATTGTGTGTTGACATAAAGTCTATTCCCAGGATGGATTTATCGATAATGTCTGCTACCAAAAACATATGAGGAAATACAATGTTATCGCTCAACCAAATATTCAGGTTTACTTCGCCATACACTTGAACATTTTTGCCTGTTGCTGTTTTCAACAAATATTTTTCATGATTTCGAAGCCATTTACTCCTCACAAGATCGTGTTCTATAATGGATCTAGTAACACCTGTGTCGATTGTAATGTGACAGTTGATATTGTCTACTTTTCCTTTCAGTACCATACTGCTATTGTTTCGACTTGAATGTTCAACTTTAACAGTTTGTTTGGCCACTCCAGTTACAAAGCAATTTCTGACCCCTGACGTTGGTTTCCATTAGTTTTCCGGCTGTTTGTTGACCTATGCTAATTTAGTACATCTCTTCTCCTTTTGTGCTTCACGTTCTACCTCCACTCTCTTTCTGTTCCTGCAGTCTCATTGTAAATGGATGTTCTTATTACAATACCAGCATTTAAATATTTTGGTCCTTTGTCCAAATTTTAAAAGATTGACCTTATTACAACAACACTCTTCAACACTTACGTGACGTACTCTTGTAATACTTCGTGTTGCGCTTTTAGCTGATTCGTCGGCCAAAGCAAATCCCAAAGCTTCAGCAGTTATTTTCCTCCCTGCTAATCTTAAAGCTTGTTGCAGATCCCTATCAGCAATGGCATTTATTAAAGATTCTGTAGCAGGTTCATTCAGAAATATGCAACTTGTGTTCGTATATGAAAGATGTGCAAGCCTCTCAATATCAAGCTGGAGTTGTTGTAATGATTCTCCATTCCTTTGTATTCGATTTCTCATTTGAATTTTGTAAACTTGTTAAATGTGGTCGTTGCTAAATCGAAGTTCCATTACTTCAACTACATTATCAAAATTCGACTGTTCTTCCCTTGGTATGCTATGTAAAATTTCAGCCGCTGAACCTTGCGAAGCTAAAACAAGAGCCGTAGCCTTTTCTTCGTTCGTCCAATTGTTGGCAACAGCAGCTGTTTCAAATTGATTGATAAAAATAGGTCGTGAGCTTTAACTATCAAATTCAGATGGTTTTATGATTACTGCGGTGACGTGACTTAAGGCCATTCGACTTAATGCCATAATGGCTTTAAGTCTCACTCATATGAGACATAAAGCCAGAATCGCAAATTTTGCGCTCATGGCTTTATACCTCATTTGAGTGAGACATAAAGCCATATCGTTTTATAAAAATTTGAGACATAAAGCCATGTAATCCTATTTAATTTTAATTTTGTTTTCTTCATTAATTTTAATAATAAAATAACAATTCAACAATTTACATGTAAACAAAAAAAAATTACTTTAAAAATTATTTAACCTATTGGCACCGTTCTATAACTTTCGGTCACTGTTGAATTATTTTAAGTAGATAGTTGCTATCCATTGAAACAAGTTTTATTTGTTACCTTGTTAGTTGTATTCTCTGATTTGTCTATTTCAAGTTATATAATTCGCTTTTTCTTTTTTAAAATGCATATGGAAATGTATCTTATTTTTATTACTTTGTCCCTTCGATAACTAAAAGATCATTCCCTGGGGTAATAGTAATAGTCTGGTATTAATAGGGTTAATTTTAATAATTATTTTTTTTTTTTAAACTTTCTGTTTATGGGATGATGTTTGGCTCAACAGGCTCAACAATAAGCATTTTAAACGAAAATAAAGTTTGTAGTTCTAAGTTCACTGTAATAAATTCAACTGCAATATCCATCAATACAATTCAAGGAGAGGTAAGCAAACCTAATAGAACTGTTGCTACCTTATGTCCAACAGAATTTAAATATCCTAAAAATGCAAGAATGAAATGGATTGCTATGAAATTAAACAAGTCATATGACTTATTATAGGTATGGATTGGATAATAAAAAATGTAAAAGATATCAACGTAGAAAATCAACAAATTAATATGACCAATGGAGTGAGTCTTCCATTATTAACTAAAACTATTCAAGAAGAAGTTAACGTATTAGAAGTAACTGAAGTTCAAAATCTACAATTGGATCATTTAAATGAAAAAGAAAAACACATTATTAAAGGATTAGTTTCGAAATTTAGTAAACTATTATATAAAGAAGGTAATATTTTGACCAGCACAAATACAGTGGTACATGAAATTAAAACAACAACAAGTGAACAAATTAATTCAAAACTTTATCGATATCTACCTAAACATGAAACTTAAGTGAGGAATCAAATGGAAGAAATGGAAAAACAGGGTATAATTAGAAAAAGTAAAAGTCGATATAGTTCTCCGATTATAGTTATACCTAAAAAAAAAGATAATTCAGGAGTACAAAAATTTAGAATAGTGGTGGATTATAGAAGATTAAATCAGGTCACAATTGACGATAAATATCTTTTACCTAATATCCATCAGATAACATCAGATATTAGTAGCTGAAAAAGATATTGAAAAAACTGCTTTTGTTACTCCAGCAGGTCTATATGAATATGTACATATGCCATTTGGATTGAAGAATGCACCGGCAACGTTCCAGAGATCGATGAACGAAATTCTTCGAGAATATATTAATCAAATTTGTGTTGTATATCTTGATGATATATTAATTTTTTCGACAACATTAGAAGAACACGAGAATTCATTAACAAAAATATTTAAGAGATTACAAGAGCACAATCTAAAAATTCAAGTGGATAAATGTAGTTTTCTTAAAAGAAATACAGAATTTCTAGAACACATTTTGACAAAGGATGGGATAAAACTTAACCCTGAAAAAATAAAGAATATTCAAGAGTTACAAATTCGAAGACTAGAAAAACAATCAAAAGGTTTCTTAGGAGAAACTGGATTTTATAGAAAATTCATCAAGGATTATTCTAAGGTTGCATATCCTATGATTAAATATTTAAAAAAAGATAACAAAATTAATATAAATGATCCACAGTATATCGCAGCATTTGAAAACTTACAGAGCTTGATAACTTCACATCCAATTTTAAAATTTCCAGAATACGATAAACCGTTTGTTGTGACCACAGATGTAAGTGATCATGCTATAGGTGCAGTGTTGTCTCAACAAGGGCATCCAAATTGTTATGTTTCTAGAACGCTAAACAATCATGAAAAAAATTATTGTACTACAGATAAAGAGTTTTTGGCAATTATGTATGCAGTAAATTATTTCAGGCCTTATTTATATGGTAATAAGTTCAGAATCATAACGGACCATGTCCCAATTAAATATTTAAACAACAAATACAAAGGAAAAGAATTTTCACAAAACACCAAAGATGGCTGTTAAAACTTCAAGAATATAATTATGAGATTGAATATTTGCAGGGTTAAGAAAATAAAGTAGCTGATTCTTTAAGCAGATTAGAAAATACAAAGAAAATTAATGAAGAAAATGATACAGCATCCAATTTAGAATTATCTAATAATACAATACATTCTGCAGATGAAAATCAATTAGATCATATAGAAATCTATCTATATAATCACATATCGTAAACAAATATAAAACACAAATCATACTCACTTACAGTCCTGAAAAGAATATAACACTTCACAATAGAAGGATTATTGAAATAAATCTGTTAGAAAATGAAAATTTAATTAAAGATATTTTAAAACGTTATATCAAGAAAGGATATACAAGCATTTATTCGGAAGTATCTGATACTGATTATCATAAAATACAACTAATTTTAATATCAATGTTTTCATTCGATTCAATAATAAAATTTATACGAAGTACAAAAAGAGCAAAAGAAATAAAAACTGAAGAGGAATTACATAAACAACTATCGCTTAACCACACTAAAGAATATATGCACAGTGGAATAAATGAATGTTACCACAATTTAAAGGACAAAATTTATTTTCCCAATTTAAAAGATCATATTCATTTAATTATTAATAATTGTGAAAAATGTCAACAAATTAAGTATGATCGAAAACCAATAAAACCCAAATTTGCATTTACAGAAACACCGAAAGAAAGAAACGAAGTTGTACATTTGGACATATTTCATTTTAAAAAACAATCCTTTGTAATTGATAAATTAACAAAATTTGCTTCAGCATACGGTATAACAGATCGCAACTGGAGAGCAAAGAAAACAATTATAATGGAACATTTTGCAAAATTTGGAAAGCCAAAAAAAAATAATTATGGACAATGAATTTAGAGCTGAACAGCTAATTGAGTATTTAAATAGTGAAAATGTTGAACCTCATCTAACAAAAGCAAATAATCACACTGGAAATGCTGATATAGAGAGACTACACTTAACCCTCTTAGAAAAAATAACAGGAATTGAGGATAGAGAACTTTCAATTGAGATGAAGATATAGATGGCTATAGGAAACTATAACGATCGCTATCATTCAACAATAAAATATACACCTAGAGAAGCTAAAGAAAGTATAGATGTTAATAAATTGCAAATAAATATAAATAAAATGAAAACTCAAATTATAAATAAAAGAAACTTTAATAGAGAACATTATGTAGAAAATAGATCAATAGGAGCTATTAGAAATTATAAGAGACTTAGACATAATGTTGAACCATATTATAGACATAAGCCTTTATTAAATGTGCATTATTCGAACATTAAAAGACCTTTAAAAATTTTAGGTTTTCAACATAATAATATTGCTGTTAATAATCCTACCAAAACAATAGACGGCAGGTCTACTTCAAGTCAATCCAATTCACGAAGAAGCCGGTTATATTCAAATAAAACTCCAACATATAGAAATAGTAAATAAAACTAATACAATTTTACATATCATAAATCCAAAAGAAATAGATGATATGCTTACACAAATAGAAAAAACTATACAAGAAGTAGAAATAGATAACAAAAATTTATTAAAAGCGGAAATTAAAACAATTAGAGCAAAAATTAAATCTATCATGCTTATATAATTAATTTTATAGGCAGTACTGAAAAATGGTTATTCGGCACAATGGACGATGAAGATCGAGAAGAAATATTAGAACATTTAAAAACTATTGAAGAAAACGATCACAAAGCTATTACTACACTAAATCAACAAATCTCAATAAATTCACATTTTAACGAAACTATAACTATACTTAAACAGATAATAGAACAAGACAGAATAAAAAAAAACAGAAGACTTTAATGAAATACAAAAAAACAGTAAACAAATTATAAGATATTCATTATACTTAGATCAAATAATAAAATTAAGATTTTTAGAAAATAAGATAAACCAAATTCAAGACAATATTGCGTCAGCTAAATATAATTTAATACATCCTAGCATATTAACTGCAGAGGAAATAGAATTATACCAAATTGACTTTTATAATTTAAAATTAAGTTAAATAGGTATTATGAATTATAAAGATGAATTATTAGTAACTGCAATTAAAATTCCACTAAATTATATTCAAACAGATTTAAAACTTATCACTCCTCTGCCTAATAAAGAATATATAGAAATTGACGAAAATAATGAATATATTGTAGAAATTGAAAATAAAATTTTAACTTATCAAGATGATGTTATGCTAAGAGATTTAAAATCTAGTAAAAACTGTATTTTGAAAAACAAATGTAAATTTAGATATAATAACAACACTAAAATTGAAATTTTAGATGATGAAACTTTATTAATAAAAAATGCAAACAAAAATGTATTAATACAAAATTGTGACGATAGAAATTTAACACTAAATAAAAACTATTTTATTAATTTTTATAATTGTGAAATTCAAATAAAAAATGAAATATTTTATAATTAAAAGAAAATTATTCAAGATAAATATTTTTACCCTAGCAATAATTTTAATTATACCTATGTAAAACCAATTAATTTTAACGATATTGTTTTAAAAAACTTTGAAAATATTAAAGAAATAAACGAACTAAAATATCATAAAGCCATTTCATATGGAATAAATATATCTATTATTGTAGTTATAGTAATAAGTATTGCTTTTGTAATATTATATTTAAGAAACAAAGGAACGAAAATAAAAATTGTAAATAAAGAAATTCCGGAGAATTTCAACTCTAACCGAGGAGGGGTTATGTATAAACCTCCTAATGTAACGTCAACTAATTCAACTTTAGATTCACCACCTGAAGTTGTAATAGAATCTAAAACAACACCAATAAAAAAAAGTATATTTTGATTTTTTTTATTTTATTTTTTTTAATCACAAAATTTAACTAAAAAATTAAAAATTTATGTTCATATGGAAAATTCAGTAAACATGTAAAAATGCTGAATCTACATTATTTTTGTTTTTAAATTATAAAAACCTTGAACTCTTCAAGTTCAATGTTGTATAAATTAATAATATTACATTAGCAACTTAATTAATAAGAAATGCTTACTTTTTAGTTTTAGTAAGTTTAATTTAAGTAATGATTAAATAAAAATATATAAGTTAGTTGGTAACCACTGTTCGATAAGTGAATTAATAAAGTTTATTTTAAAGAACGTATATTTTTTTTTTTATTTTAAAAATAAAGACCTTTTTTTTTGACAAAAAATATAATTCGTGCGACGACGTAGGCGCGCGCCGCCCTTCTCCGTTTAATTTATTCCGTTTATTTAATTTTCTAATTTAAAATTTTGTTTAGAAAATATATTTTATATGTAAATATATACATACATATACGTTTATATTTTATAAATATTTTAATTTTAAATAATTGAAAATTGTTTTTTAGACTTTTTCTTTTATATACATTTTGATGTCATCAAAAAATGAAAAAGCATATACTGATGCATTTCAGTTTATTAAAATAAATTTATTTGATATGAAACCAACATCAGTACAAATGGATTTTGAAAAAGCGTTAAGAAATGGTATTAAAAATGTTTATCCAAATGCTGTTTTATTGCCTTGTTGGTTTCATTATACCCAAGCATTATGCCGTAATGCTTGTAAAATACCAAACTTTCAGAGATATTTGAATACTAACCCAAGAGCTATAAAACATTTTCAAAAGTTTCTTTTTTTGCCACTTTTTCAACCAAAGGATCTAATAGTAGGTTATGAAATTTTGAAAAGAACTGCACTGATTTCAAAATTTGCTCTTGATAATGATTTTGAAAGTTTTTTCCAACCATTTATATCATACTTTGAACGTCATTGGATTTCACAGGTACACACATATATTATAATTTGTATAGGTTTACTAATTCATTTAAAACTTTTTATAGTTAGGTGCAGATGCATGATCAGTGTACAAGTTAAAAAGAACTACCAGTTCTGTTGAAGGATTTCATAGCCAACTATCAGTAAAATTGTTGAAAAATGGAAATTTTTTCAATTTTTTAAAAGTAATATTAGAACAAGATTTTGTAAAAACATCTGAAATGAAAAAATCAATAGATGAGCATGTATGTTTATATGAGCCTGAAAGGAAAAAAAAGAAAAATCGCGATATTTATATTGAAAATATTTTAAATAATTTAAATAATAATACTATTACAAAAAATGACGCTTTAAACCAATTTACATGCTACGATAATAATATTATATTAAATGAACAAATTTGTGACAATGACAACTCAGAAATTGAACCTAATAACGATAATTCTGGTAATTGTGAAGATTCTCCACCAATTAGAAATACAAATAATATGATATTGTGTGAAATATGTTGTCAGCATGAGAGAACAGTATTATTATTGCCATGTAAGCATTACAAATTATGCACTGAATGTTTCACAAAGATAAAAGAAAACTATGAAAAACAAAAAGTGCCTGTTCTGTGTCCAATTTGTAGACAAATTGTTGAGAATTCTACAATAATATATATTTAAAAAAATAATATATATTTAGTTTAAAAAATAATATATAATATATATCTATTGTTGAAAATTTATTAATTTTGTAAATTAAGTTTTTGAATAAATCTTGTGTTTTTTTTTCAAATAAATTTTTATTTCAATAAATGAGACATAAGAGCATGGTTTTATGTCTCATTTATGTGAGACATAAAGCCATATGCGAAAAAATCGCGGTTTTGGCTTTATGTCTCATTTGAATGAATGAGAATGCATTAAGTCGAATGGCCTTAAGTCACGTCACCGATTACTGCACCTGCTCGTTCGACTATTCTCTGATTTACGTTCCGACTTTTAACCTTTTCTTCAATTCTTTCTTCAATTGCCAGCATTTTTTTTCTAAGGGATGAAACAAAAATCCCTGAAAACTCCCCTTTAATTTTGTATACGGAAACTTCATCGTCAACAACCTTTTTAATATCAGACATAATATCGTTTCTGATATCATTCATGTTGCACTGTATTGCCGACATTTTCCCTTACATTGTCGAAATTTCGTCTTTTAGTTCACACTTCATTGTTTTCCATATTTATTGACATGATTTTAACATATCATTCGTAACAGCTAATTCTTCATCAATCAATCAATAAAGTCAATCGTTTATTTCAAAAACTACTACTTCTACTTGGATTCCTTCTTCGTCTGGCGATTTTCTTAATGTGTTCAACAGACATGCTTTCTGATCAACTGTGGACAAATCGCGTTTTCGCAATTCCTCTTTTATCTCCGCTACATTTACTTCTTCCAACTTCTTATTAACCATTTTTTTACATCCAGTACTTTTAAAACCCACTTCTGACACCAATTGTTGTGTGTTTGTCGGTTCGCAATTATTTATCTGTTTTCCAATAAATAATAATACTCATCCAGCCATTGGTGCAGTGGTTGACGTACCGCTTTTCATTCATAAGGTAATGAGAGGTCTCGGGTTCGATTCCCGGCTGGGTACAATAATTATAATATAATAAAAAAAAAAAATTCATATATCGCAATATGTAAATACTTAATATATCATAATATCTCGTACCCGCCACATTCCTACAAGGAAACAGGGGTTATAGCTACACGTCACATTTATGTACCACGGTACCTGGATATAAATAAATAAATAATAATACTTTAACTTTACTTTATCTTTTCGGTTTATTCGATTCTATCACATCCAAATTAGAACTCTTTTGTATTTACAGAAATTGGCGATATTTATTCAAAATTTCTTATATTCTAGAACATTACATGTTACCCTATATTTATCTAGATAACTTATTACTAATAGTAATACAAAATATAATGTTATGTTAATGTAATGTTAATGTTAATGTTATGTTAATGTAATGTTAATGTTACTATTATTCTTAAAGCTAATATTATTTATTTCACTTATATTTCTATAAAGTTCTAGATTATTTCTATTATGTTCTAGATAATTCTTTTTCCAGATTGTTCTATTTACAACAGCTAATATTATTTATTTCACTTATATTTCTATTTAACATAGTTCATACGGGTATAATTATAACATAATATCAAAATTGTAGATTTATTTGTTTTATTTTTTTAATATTCTTTTGCAGTCTTTTATATCTATATGGAAAGAGCTACCATCTTCATTAAATTTTCGTTTTTCTGATTTAGGATAATAAGTTTTTGTTTTGCGTATTGTAAGTACTACATGTACTTTATTTCTTCAAATATTATTTGAAATTACATGGATATTTTCGTTTTCTACAGGATTTAAACTTGCTTGTTTAATTGTATCAAAATTAATTTTTTGCGAGGCCTGATAACTTAAACGAATACTATTACTCTATTATCAAGTTTGTCCAAATAACTGTAAAGTTTAAGACGAGTTTGTGTTGTTGTAAAAGCTGCTATATATACTAATGTTAACTGTTGGTAAAGAAGCTTCAACTTCGTCGTTGTATTGCCAACTCACCACTATATTTTCTTCATTTTTAGGTAGTATTTGACATATCTCATTTTATAAAATTCAAACGGCTGATTTAAAATTTTGGTTTGTTGTTGGTCTCTTTCTGTCCAAATTTGCCCCAAAATAATTTTAAAATTATTGTAGCAAAGGATCTTAAATCAGGATTGTTATTAATTTTATGTCCTACATATTGAAAATTTTTTTTATATATGTTTCCTTGTCTTTCTCAGACACAGATGGTTAAAAACAAAAACAAAAAGTAAATAAAAAAGCTATATCAAAGTGGACAGAATTAGATACGCCAAACAAAAAGGTAAAAAAAAATGAAATAAGAAAACTAACTTAAAATTTATTATAAAATTCTAATTACGTAATTATTATTATATATTTTTTTCCGTATTTATTTTCTTTATTTTAATACTGAATTGCTTCTTAATAAAACTGTTGTTAATTTTTTGAAGTACAATCTTCAGCGCTAGAATTATCCGTTAATGAATCAATTTGTGACATTTGATGGAAAAAAAAACCTATCCCCTTATTTGAACACGGAGGAGTAGGTATACTAAGCCGGTTCTAGACCAGGAAATGACGTTAGAGATAAGATGAGAGGTATGACTCATCAATGAGTTATAGTACGAAGTGACGTCACATCCTGTTTTGATAAGAGATATTGAATCATCACACACGGGTTTATAAAATTTTGAATAACAAGCTCACAGATTTTTTAAGAACAATATTTTAATGTTTTATTTTTGTTTGTTTTTGCTAAAAATAGTAAAATAATTTTTTGTTTTGTAGTCATATTCTATGATAAGAAATTTGTTTAGAATAATAAGAGTGCGTTAAAACAGAAATAAAAAAAAGGAATTATAATTTTTTGTTTTTGAATTATACTGATAATGAATTTAAAATTTTTAAAAAAGTGAAAAATGATGTCAGGGAATTGCTAAAAAGTAAACAAAATAAAAAAAAGTTTTTTAAATGATGAGTGGGGATTCCTATCATTAATATAAAAAGAAACAAACTACTATATATTAAATGTGTTTTATATTAGCAAAGAAAAAAGTCTTATCATAAATTTGTTCATGCATTATCATTATACAATTTAATAATTTTATATGAAATTGAGGTGTTAGGTGTTCTTTTATTTTAAATTTTATAAGAATTTTTCTAGTAAATGGTAAGCCGTTTATATTAGGTAGAAAAGGCGATATTGTGATTTTGTCTGTACAATTATATTTAACTAGGGGCCCCAGCTAATGTGTTAAATATTTTATTGCATTCAAATTCATATAATCGACAACTACAGTTTAGACAAATACAATTTATCGAAAAAGGCCATTCATACCTAACATCGAATATATTGTTCATTTCGTACATATATATGTACTTATTAAAGATTTATGAAAAATCAAATATTAAGTAAAATGTTAGCATAAACAACCCCTCATCCATTTTACTATGAGTTTGTTTATTTACAGTTTTTTTTAATGATTTTCTGGGTCCTTTAAAGTTTAGACTATTAAAAAAATCCGGAAAAAATAACATATATACATAAGTACATAGATTTTCATTTTATACCCACAAAACAAAATAAAAAAGTACTAATACTTTTTTTCTTTGCTTTGCCGTTTGTCAACAACAAAATCATTTTTGTGTTATATACAAAAAGCAGAGCAAAAAAAAAGAATACAAATTCAAATAGAAATGAGTAGGTAGACATTATACATATTTGATATTACTATTTAGTAAGTATTTAATACATTATACATATTTAATATTACTATTTAGTAAGTATTTAATATATACAATATCACATAGTGCATGGGGCATGGTAAAGGCAAAACAAAAAGTTTTGCATGTTTAAGATAAACATTAACATACATGCACTGTTCCGGCGTCATCAATGGCCAATTGTTCAACAACCTAGAAAAAAAGAAATACATCACAAAGCATCACATTTTTTTATAAACAAAAATATTGGTACTTATCTGAATTGATTTGGATCCATATGAACAGCTAGCCAACATCTAACCATAATGTAATCATCCTGCAACATCAACACCAAGTTGAAATCATATAGAATATTTTATTTTTATAAAATTTAAAAATATAAGTTTATAGTTATGCGTTTTTTGCATCCAGCTTTTATTTTAATTTCACAGACTTTAAAACTTATATATACTTATATTTGTATATATATTTGACATATTGAAATAAACTTTTCAAAATCTTGATTGTAACAATATAGTTTAGAAAATTACAGAAAAATTTGCTATTAAAAATTTATTTTCTACTTTTTAGTTCAAAAAAGCTGTTTTTTTTTAAATTTTTTTTATTTATTTTATTTTATTCTTTTTAGTAACGACAAATATAAGTATTAAATTGATATTTTTTTTTTCCTTGTTTAATTTTGAATTTTTACAGTTGCCCTTACAGTCTATAATTATATTATTACCTGTTATAATATAGAATATATTAAATTTTTTTATTATTAATTTATTGTGGCAAAATTTTTAAAAAATTAAGAAAACGTTGCATAGCTAAATTCAAAATTTAAATAAAAATATTGCAATTTTATAATGTTCTTTATTTCCACTTAAAAATGCGACCCTTTAAAAACTTTGATTCATACACTGCCTTGTTTTTTCATTCTTTTCATAACATAACATTTTAATATTTTTTTTTTTATCTGTTATGTACGGAAATATCAAACGTATGTTTCTTTCTTTTAAAATCATAAATTGTTCTCTCTTTTTTCTATTCGTTTTTATTTTTCTTCCAGTATTACATTTTCCTTTTTTTTCGTTTTCTGTTATTTAGGTACGCTAAGTATTTCTTTTTTTTTTTTAAATGTTTAATTTATACATGCATTCTGTTTAAAAAATATAAATTATAACCTATAGAACATTCTGAATTTTTTTTTGTTCGTTTATATTTACCGTCCATTCATAGCATACATAAAATTTTATTTTGTTCGTTTATGTTTACCCACCATTCATATAAATATAACTGTTGCCTACATATTAAAAAATAATAAACCTATAAATTCATACATAAATAGCCATATATTCATTCATATACATATGTATCTATATTATGAGCTGAACTTCTCAGTGTTGCATTATATCATAATGCGGCAAAATTTTTAAAAAATTAAGAAAACGTTGCATAGCTAAATTCAAAATTTAAATAAAAATATTGCAATTTTATAATGTTCTTTATTTCCACTTAAAACCTCCACTTAAACCGACCCTTTAAAAACTTTGATTCATACACTGCCTTGTTTTTTCTTTCTTTTCATAACATAACATTTTAATATTTTTTTTTTATCTGTTTTGTACGGAAATATCAAACGTATGTTTCTTTCTTTTAAAATCATAACATTTTAATAGTTCTTTTTTTCTATCTGTTATGTGGGTAAATATCAGATCTGCACATACACATAAGAAATAGCCTTTAAAAGTATTTAAAAACAATCAAAGTAACATTTTTTGTTCTCTTTTTTTCTATTCGTTTTTATTTTTCTTCCAGTATTACATTTTACTTTTTTTTTTCTGTTATTTAGGTACGCTAAGAACTTATTTTTTTTTTTAATATTTAATTTATGCATACAGTCTATTTCAAAAATAGAAATTATTAGCTTTAGAACATTCAGAATTTTTTTTTTTGTTCGTTTATGTTAACCGTCCATTCATATGCAAACATATAATTTTTTTTTGTTCGTTTATGTTTACAGTCCTTTCGTATAAATATAACTGTTGCCTACATATTAAAAAATAATACATCGATAAATCAACTAAATAATAATAGTTGGGAATTTGGGAATTTGGTGTGACTGTGTTAGCAGATTTTTAATAGTACAGCACACATAAAAATATGCATACCATTTTTGTACATGTTTGTACTTACATATGTAGTAAAAAAATTTGGTTTTAAAAGTATGTAATTGAGAATATATATTGCTTACTTCTAAATGCTAATGTTTTTGAATTAAAAAAAAATTATTTTGCTTTTCTAGACGATGTAGATGTATATTATCTATGCATTGTACATAAAATATATTTTATGATTAATTCATAATTATTGTTATTGAAAAGAAAAATATTATTGTTATTTAATATTTTTAAAAAAGACTGGATTTCTTATTTTTAATATATTCTTTTTGTTATTTAATGTTTTTACATAATTGGAAATATATTCTTAGTTTTTATACTTGAGAAAAAGGAATTAGTGGTGCAGATCATCATTCCCTAATAGATCTTAATTTAAAGGCAGCTCCCAATTTAGATATCAATGTTAGGGCCATAATATGCCATTTTAATATGTTAAGAGTTTCGAAAGAAAAGCCCTATTTTAATTATAATTAAGAAAGGAAAAACACATATCTATATAAATATTATAAATAAACACATTGCTTTTATAAATAAAAATGTATACTAAAAATCAATTGATTTGATGAAAAAAAACTTAAATTTAACACTTGCTATCTAAATTTTAAGTAAATGCATATTAAGTTTTACACTGTGTTCTCAAGTGCGACACATTAATTTGTTTACACATTCATGTCTTTCAAATTCATCGCTTTCAAACCAAAAATATTTTCGAAGCACATTTATTACATATTTTGAAGTATGTACCTATGTATATGTACACATACAATGCAATGGGCTACATAAAAAACAATAGTCTTTTATAGAAAAAAAAAAACATTTATGTATTACGTAAACGTATTGGTATTGGTATTGGTGAGTTTAGTAAATTTAGATAAAATGTTTTATTTTGGTTCTGTAATAATTCTGTTAAAAATTCTGTTATATCTTTGTATGAAAATTTAATTTTGAAATTAAGCTAATTTCTTTAATGTTTTTCGATATTATTATTTTAAAATCATGTATTGTCATCGGGATCTGATCTAATGAAGAAAATTTCAAGTCTCTAGCTCAACGGGAAGTGTGTTTGAAATGGCTTCTAAGATTCCATCCTTTACCCAACCAAGTTAATAAAAAGCTGTTAAAAAAAAACCATTTGCTTTGTACTTACCAATGTTGTATTTTTTACTTTCCAATGTATTATAAATTGTCGAACGATTAAAAATGTTTCATCTCTTTTCTTTGAATGTCAACAAATTTGTTATACAAAACTATTTTTTTATTAATGTTATATTAATTTGCCGTATAAAAAAAACATGTCGAATTACCAAAATGCAGTATAACAAAAATGTCAATTTCAGTACTTTTTTTTGCAAACTAAGTCTGTAAATTAAGTCTGTAAATTAAGTCTGTAAATTAAAATTCTGTTAAAACATATGTACCTATTTACTTAAGAATTTATTTAAAATGAAAAGAAATGTTAAGGTCATTAACTATGTATACAATGGTAACCGTTTAAGCTTAAATTATAAAAGTTGTTAATTTAGATTTTTTTCACACTCCTTTGCGCAGATTCGTTCTAGTAAGTCATAATTTTTTTTTGGAATAATCATTAACACTATTATATAAGTAATAATTTTGAATGGCAATAAAAAAGAATTAAATTTAAATCTAAATCAATTGTGTTTTTTTTTTGGATTGTAAAAAATATGAAACCTTAGAAAAGAAAAAAATATCATTTTGTGACAAAACGTGCACTATGTGATTTTCAATATAGTATAAAAATATGAAATATGTATAATGTATGCACACTCATTAGTCATTAGTCATTATTCTATTCTTTGGAATTTGTACTCTTTTTCTTTGCTTTACTTTTTGCATACAGCGATACAGCATAACACAAAATTGATTTTGTTGTTATTTTCTTTTCTATTTTCTTCAGAACATGCAATGAAAAAACATATAAATGAGTATTTATACATTATGCATATTTGATATTACTATTTAGTATTTTCTATATTCAAAATCACACAATGCTGCAGCCTGCATGGCAAAGGCAAGAAAAAAAGTTTTGCATGTATAAGATAAACATTCACATGCACTATGTGATATTCAATATAGTATAGTAATATCAAAATATGTAATACATTCAAACTCATTATTCTATTCTTTGAAATTTGTACTCTTTTTCTTTGCTTCGCTTTTTGTATAACACAAAATTGATTTTGTTGTTATTTTCTTCTTAAATTTTTTCTTCAGAACATTCAATGAAAAAACATAGAAATGGGTATGTATACATTATACAAGTTAAATTTTAATAAGACTCCGTATATAAAAATATAAATAAAAAGACTTTATTACATTCAAACTTATTATTCTATTCTTTGAAATTTGTACTCTTTTTCTTTGCTTCGCTTTTTGTATAACACAAAATTGATTTTGTTGTTATTTTCTTCTTATCTTTTTTCTTCAGAACATTCAATGAAAAAACATAGAAATGAGTATGTATACATTATACAAGTTAAATTTTAATAAAACTCCGTATATAAAAATTTAAATAAAAAGAAACAAATTTAAATCGATTAAATTTAAATAAAAAGACTAAATTTTTCTTAATATTTTAAATAATTTTATTTTTACAAACTTTAAATAATTATTACATTGGAAATTACATTGGAAAAAATAATAGAATGAATTTAATCGATAATCTTTTTAAGTTCAGAACATATCAATCGCATATTTTGTTGATTCGTTGTTTATTTTAGAACAAAGATAAAAACTGCAAGCTGGTTAAAATTTTAGTATTTCCTAAAATCGTTAATAATACAATTTTGAATGATTTATGTTTATAATAATAACAAAGTTGAATGAAATCGAAAGTAGTACAAAGTTGAATGAATGAATAAGCAAAATAAGCATAATTTGGAGTTAATTTAAATAGTAGTGTTGGAAATTGGTGCTAAATCCGTAACTTACATATTTGATATTATTATTTAGTTAGTATGTATAATGTATACACAAGAACATTCAATGAAAAAAATATTACAAATTAATTGTGTTTATATTATAAGTACATTCTATGTAAATTGTTGAAACTTGAAGTGCCGAAAAAAACAACAAACAATCAAAAGTAAAAAAACATCTTATCTCAAAAATTATAATTTTGTCCTCTTTATTTCTCTTTATTATTTTCCCCTATAATAAAAAACTTGGTTAAAAAACTTTAGTGTAATATTGTTATAGATTATATTATTGTAGATTAGAAATTAGCAAAGAAAAAAGTCTTATCATAAATTTGTACTACAATATATTAAATGTGTTTTATATTATTGCGGTTTTGTCTATACAATTTATTAAAATTGATAAAATTAATATAAAAATTAATTGTATTAATAACCTACGCAACAGTGGCGGAACTAGTGGACGCAGGACCCTGCATTGCGGGGGGGCCACCAGCTATAGGGGGCCAAAAATTATTAGTAAAAAAATTATTTACAATCATTTTTTATATACATACACTGAAACTTTTTTCCCGCAGTTATAGTCGCTCACAAATATATAAAACTAACATTGAATAGCGCTGCTATGAGTTTTAGTGATTTGTAGTTGATGTGAATATGTTTCTAATTCTATTGAAGCTAATCTTGAATATTGATGTGTAATTTCTATTTTAAGTCATAGTTTTTGTGATTTTTCTATTACATTAATTCTGTTCTTGAATTATTTTCCTGCATCCATCCAAATAAATTAATGCTAATGACGCAACGTGATATAGTAATTATATAAAGAAGCACTACAGAGAAGGTATAGTGAAGATATATCAAAAGAACTTCCACTGCAAATGGTTATGGTAAAGGCAATGCTGTACGATGAAATATCAAAAATATCATCTATACGCGAATTCGCTGAACTTTTAATACTAAAATTGTCAACTGTAGCTTCAAGTGTTTCACAAGTGATAACAGCATTGTTATTGTTTCTCACGCTACCTGTTACGGTCGCATCAGCTGAACGTTTTTTTCAAAGCTGAAAAAAATAAAAAATTATATGCGTAATACCATTGGTAAAGACTGTTTAAGCGATCTTTCAATACTTTCCATTGAAGCAAAAGCGGCTGGAAAAATGTAAATAAAAAGCATCATTACTGATTTTGCCAATATGAAGTCAAGGAGGAAAGATTTTAATATACAAGATCCATTAAGTTTTAGTTTCGTTCTTGTATTATTTTTATTTTGATTGCAATATGATATATGAAATAAATATTTAACTTGTTTTTGTTAAAAAAAAATTTTTGGGGAAATATTTTACTATTGCGCGGGAGAGTCCAAATTTTGAAGTTCCGCCACTGCTACGCAAATAAAAAAAATTATATAAAAGAGGGTAATTTTACAATTAATTCATGCCTTTAATACCTAACTAAAGAAAATCAACATACAAAATGAACTCCAGCGAAATTGAAATCATTGATGATATAACATTATTGCCAGCATCATCCCCATCATATAATCAACCAAGGCCCAGCTATACAATATGGTCACTCATCAGAAACTACAGGAAATAAAAAGAGCAACAGATATAAACTTAAAGCTGATATTAAAATATCAGCTTTACTGAGCAGTTTCAACGATAAAGTGGAGCAAAAAAGCTACTTTAAAAAGAATTTACCAGCATCTGAGATTATAGTTGGCAAATATTACCATATTTTAAAAGTAAGCAAAATAAAAACTCAATATGATATTGGAATTCCTTTGGAGTTTCAAAATGTAGTATGTTTTCTACCAGCTTTCATGGTAGATTTTTTATCTGAGGAGGATATTAATGAAATGAACAATCAGTTCAACATTTATATGTTATGCAATGGAAAGGGGAAGTACAACTTACTACAGGAGGAAGTTTATTCACAGGATAAACTAGCAAATAATCAATAATATTATAACTTAAAAAATATTGTAACTTAAAAATTTGCGTTAATAAAAAAATCAAAAAATATATTATTATCTTTTTATTTTTTTTATATTACATCTGATATTTTCAGGTTCCCTTTTCAGGTTTCTAATGGTAAACACAATGTGTGTTCACAAGATAAATATTTTTAAATATTATAATTTGGTCATTATTTTTAAAAAGGTATTAATAAAATTTTAAAGATTTACTCTTTAGTATAAATTTTATTTGGGAATAAAAAGGTTGAATTGAATTCGTAAAGCAAAAAAATGTCTGAAAAATCTAAATCACTTTTGATAAAACATATTAATTTATTTAATGATTATAAAGAGAACGGTAGTGAAAAACAAATTAAAACTTATATAATTTCAATTCTAAAAGACTTAATAACATTAGATAAACTATTAAATGATCATAAAAATTCTAAAAGTGGAATTAAATCTAATATAATAACGGTTATTGCACATTTGAATTCTTTTAGAGACCAATTAAAAGCAAAATTATTTTCTGAAAATACTTTTGAGCAACAGTTAAAATGGAAGGACTTATCATCAGCTTTTCAAAAAAGAATTCAAAGTGGATTAATTTCTAATATAAGTTATATTGATCCTAAAATTTTTTTGGAAAAATATTATTGATAAAAATTCGGTTAAAACCAATATGGTATTGTGTGGAGAATTTACTATAGTACAACCTGGTGAAGATGACGCAGATTTTTGTTTAAAATATCTAAACACAGAAAATGTAATTGTGATGAAAAGAGATGTTGACTATTGTGAATGGTACAAAAAACTTATACTTCAAATTTTGAATAAGTTTGATGAATTCCAGCAAAACGGTAGTGGCTGGGCATTATCATCCATTATTAATTTGGTTATAAACGTTCATCAATTTTCAGCTTTCTCACCATCATATATTGACTTCCCATCATCAATTAAAAAGAAAAAAGCATGTATTAACATAAAAAATAATGATGAAGCATATTTTGCGTGGTGCATAATGGTACTACTTTATCCAAATACTTATTAAGATCGAGTTTCTAGTTATCCTGACTATAAAAATAAATTTAAATTTGCTGATATTAATTTTCCATTAAAGATTAAAAATATTTCAAAATTTAAGAAATTAAATTCAATTTTTGTCAATGTTTTTGGATTGGAGGTCCAAACAATGAATGGAGCAATGAATTCAAAATTGTACCATTCCGGTTAACAGAAATTAAAAAAGATAAACACCCCAATTTGTTGTTAATTCAAGATAAATATAATACATATTTTGAAGATATTAATGTAAATGAGGAACCAGTAAAATATCACTATGTTTTAATAAAAGAAACGTCAAGATTGCTTTCTGCTGAGGTTAATAAAAACCATCATCGAAAATATTTTTCTGATAGGGGCTTGAACTACTTTTCAACGAATGAAAAGTTAACAAATCACTATATTATATTATATATTATTGCGATAAGATAAATAAATGTGCCATCACACGTCCAACTAAAGAAACCAATATTTTAAAATTTAAAAATTACAAAAACAAAATTAAAGTTCCTTGTGTTATATATACAGATATTGAGTGATTATTAAAAATAGAAAACTTAATCAATATATATCAAAATCACGTTCCATGTTCTATTGGATGTTATATAAAGTTAACATACATTAAAGAAACAAAATATTCATTTTTCATAGGTGAAAATTGTATTGATTGGTTTTTGCAAAAATTAGAAGCTGTGGCCAATCTGTTGCAGACAGATTTGAAAAGTCCACTCACAATGATTCCATTAAATACATCACAAAAAAATGACTTTGATAATGCAACAACATGTCTTATATGTGAGGAGCCGTTTGCTTTGAATGAAATAAAATGTAAAGATCATTGCCTTTTACCAGAAGATTATCGAGGTGCTGCTCATAAAGTATGTAATCTTAATTATAAGAATGGAATATATGTTCCTGTAATTTTTTATAACCTAATGGGATATGACTCACATTTTATTATTAAAGAATTAAATTCTACAATTAATGGAAAGATAGAATTATTACCTTTAAATAAGGGAAAATATATTAGTTTTACGAAGTATTTGGAAACCTTTAAAAATTAAATTTAGATTTTTTGGGGAGTAGTTTAGATATTTTATCAAAAACAAGAACGTATTTCTCATTTTAAAAACACAATTTCATAATTTGACTGAACATCAATTTAAATTAATAACACAGAAAGGGCTTAATCCTTATGACTATTTTAATAGTAATGAAAAATTTTCAGAAACTGAGTTGGTTGAAAAAATTTTTTTTTGTAATGAGTTAAACAAATTAGAAATAACTGATGAAGAAACTAAATGAACTAAATCCTGCTCATGAACTATGAACTAAATCCTGCTCATTACTTTACATTGCCAGGGTATTCTTGGGAAGCATTTTGATAGTTTTCAGTTCAATTTTTATATCAACTGGACCCATTTTAGGATCTTTATTTTGGTAATGGGTGTCAATTATAAAAATTGGAGATGAATTTTTAAAATTCTGCCATGAAACTAAAGGTTCTGATGTTTGATGATAGTAGTAAGCACTTCGAAAATTCGAGTATGCTTCATATGCTAAACCATAACGATTTTTTGAAAACTCTAAATTCATATCTTCATATGGATATACTTGAGAATTTAATTATACTTTTAAATTAGAAACATCACAATGATTAAATTTTGAAGGGTCTTTTGAAAGATTTTCTTCGATATTTTGTTGGTAAGTTTGTAGAGCAAAAATAATAAAACGAGGTTTTTCTAATTGTGAAGATGATTTAACATTCCAAATGAAATGATTTGCTGGCGGTAATGAAGGATTCTCATTTAGGTTCCAACTTCTAAAGCCCATTTTCATAACAGAACCATTATCAATACTTTTATATAATACATCTTTTGGTGCATCCATTAAATTAACATGTTGAACTCTCCAGCCTAATTTTGTAATACTAATATCCGGCTTCTCAGTAGCATTTGAACATATTAATGAATTGTTGTTACTTCCAGCGCGTGTTAATATCAATTCATGTTGTGCATTAGGAATATAGTTTTTATAATCTTCCGCAAATCATAATAATCTCTTTAATGGAATGTAAAAGCTGAAATAATGCTCTTTCAACTGAATTTATGTTTTTTGAGAGCAACTCGCATTAAATAAAGCACTGCTTTCGTTTTCATTAAGTGAAATATAATTTTTTAAAGTTGAAGTTATATCAACCTTATTATTATGATCAATTTCCTTACCATTAAGCATATAGGCAATTCTCTCAAATAAAAATGGTGCGACATTATTAACTAGTTTAGTATTTTTAACAGCCGTTCTATCGTAATTTGATAGATACCCTTCTATATAAATAAGACTTGTTGAAGGTAATACATATAAATTCTGATTTTGTATTACTATTCTTATATTATTATTATTTGTATTGTATTTTATTGTATTATTTGTATTAGTATTTGTATTGTTTATCTTAAATGGATATGTATGCCAGTGAGCACTAATTATAGTTTCATCTAAAACAGGTTCACCAAAAAGGTTCATTAGGTTCATTTTAATTGGTATCCAAGTAATTTTAGATATTGCTGAATTTTGACAGTTAATTTTTTTTTTGATTTGTAGTGCTGCCTTTCTCCTCCTCCTGCTGACTTTAATACATTAAAATGTGAAGATCGACACTGAGAATATATATAAGAATCTTGATTTTGATTAAACTCTAACATTTTAAACTTTTAAATGCAATCTAATTGTTATTGTTTCTCCTCGAAAACTAATAAAATTTCCGTTCTGATCGAATAATTGAATGGTGGTAGATCTTATCTGATCAACAGTTACTAGTAGATAAATTACACTTTTAGGAACTTCAGTTATTTCATAGTCAGGACTGACACTAATAGAAAATTCATGTAAAATGCATGCTTCCTCTCCATTTATATACATTCCGGAGATAATATTGCATTCTATTCTTACTTTATTTACTTTGTTAATATCAACAAAAATATTTGAAGTATGCCATTTAGTAGCTGATAATTTTTTTTGCTGAAGCCTAATAATCCTCCAATAGTATCCTCTCTTGCAAAGTCAATTTCTTTATCAGCAAAAATTGCACACTTTAATGTATATTTATTTACTTCTAAAATTAATTTTCCCTTATCTGTTTTAGTTATATATATTTAACGTTTTTCGAAGAATTGTTTCAATGTCTTCAATTTCATATGAACCTGTTGGAATTATAATAGGTTTAACATCAATAATAAATCTATTGATGTTAAACCTTTATATTATTGTCCTCATCTATATTCGGTATTGAATTATATGTTTGGAAATCTGCTAAACCGCAAGTAGATTCATTTCCCTTTAGGTCTATAGGAGGGAAATAATTAGTTGTCAATTTAGAAGAGTTTCCGTTTAAAGTTAATGTTATTGACATATCTTTAATTGAAATTATGAGGTATTTCAGAAATACATTCTGTTTTTATAGATTTTCAAGGTTAATTCATCACAATAAAAATATGTATATGCATATATATAATATGTTACAATTCAATTCAATTTTTCATTAAATTTCTTTTGGAATAGGTAAATTCTAATTCAATTTCAATCAGGTCTTGATGATGCCTTTAAAAAGGACGATTCTAAGAAAATAATAAAACAATAATAAATTTGTGAAACGAAAACAGGTGTTTTAATTATATATAAAAAAATATAAAAAAAATTAAAATAATTTATTAAATATTTAACGTTATATAAACGTTATTAAATATGTTTCACCACGTATCTACAAAAAAATCAATTGATTTTTATTAAAGTCTAATTAATCAGTACTTTTTGTATCTTTTTGTTCAGATAGAAAGAAATAACCTTGAACTTGTACAAAATTATTAATGTAGGTTAGTTTTTTAATTAAGTCAGACTAATTATAAAGACAATTTTGTTTGTTTTTGTTTTATTCATGTTTTATTTACTGATACATACTTTTTTTTGTTAACAATATGAAATAAAAATTCTAAACATAGATGAATTATATGATTAAAGTTAATTATATGAATTAAAGTTTTGATATTCAAAAAAAACTGAAAACTGACAAAATATTGCACCATTTGCAGTTTCTTGTAATAAGCTACCGTATGTGTTCCATTTCTAATACAATTATCCAAACTTATTATACCAGTTTCATATTTCCGAGGTTTATGTGCCGGTAATTTATCTCTCATAAAAACTCCGCGGAAATATTTTAAATATTTTCTTCCAAATTCATCTGTCTCATAATTGTTGAATGCTCTTTTGGGTAGCTAGTTTAATGGTTTTTTGGATTCAAAAACAGACCTAAAGCTTTTTAATGTGGTTTTAAATGTAATCGTTTTCCTCCTTTTAATGTTATTGTTTCCATCATTTTATTATGACGCTCACTTTCATGCAATTGTTTGATTTAGATAGTGGGATTAAAGGTAAAATCAAAATAGTGAGATTAAAGGTAAAACTCCTCCAATTTTTGGTACAGGGATTATTCGAGGGATATAAATTTTTTTTCTGGCCCTTAAACTTTCGAGCTGCATGTAAAGCAATTTCTATAATATTTTTATCATTCATTGGTTTCTTTGTAGTTTTAATAGCTAATTTAACTTCTTTTATGACATTTTTCATTTAAAAAATTTTAATTGGGTTAGGTCAACTCACAAAATTTTAGCAAAATTGACAAAAAAAAAACAAAATAAAAAAAATGATATTATATTTATCCTTTTTATTGTATTTATCTTGAATTAACAACAAATTGGCGTGTTCATCTTTTTTCTGTTAACTGAAATGGTATAAGTTTGAAATATTATAACGAACTGCTAACCAATCTCTTATTAACTAAAATTTAGCAAATGCATCCACATTTTTTTTATAACGACCATTATTTAAATTGCTATCTTTATCAATTAATAGAAAACCACATTTATCATTCCAAAAATATGCACTCAACTTTTTAAAATTATTATAAGACATGTCAGAATTTACATGGTCATTATATATCAATCAATATTATAAATCATTATAAATCATCTTGTTTGAATATAATCAAAAAGTTGACATTATCTAGCGATATTAAAAACTTTGGAATTCTTGTATAAGACTGACACAAATAAAAGCTATCTACTTCTTGATGTCGCCCTATGCAAAAATCGTTTCGTATGATATCTTGCTTATCGCGAGCTACATCATCGAAAATAAATATTGAGTTCGGTTGTGAGGCTTAAGGTTCAATTACATCAACGTTATTTGAAAATTCGTTATATCCCATTCCTTTGATTGGTTTTATTAATTTTTTTAAATATTCATATTTAGGTTGATGTAATAATTTCGAGTAAATATATATGTTTTGAAATTTAAGCCTATCTTCATAATAAATATTTAAACAGTATTAGAAAAACTATTAAAGGAAGCGGAGTTTTTAATTTATTAATTAATAAATTACCATTTGAAGCACATTTTCCTGGCTGTAATTATTGCGGACCGGGAACAAAATTAGCAAAACGATTAGCTCGTGGTGATAAAGAAATTAATGGTTTAAATGAAGCTTGACTAGTGCATGATATAGCATATTCCAAAAGTTCTGATCAAAATCAGCGTTATATAGCTGACAATATACTAGCAGAAAACGCTTGGCAAAGAGTTAAAGCTAAAAGCTAAGTTTTGGTGAAAGGTTAAATTCACATCTAGTTTCAAACGCAATGAAAGCTAAAGTTAAACTCGGTATGGGTTTAAAAAAGAAAACAAAAAAAAATCAAAGAGAAAAACATTTGAAAAATGTCATAAAAGAAGTTAAATTAGCTATTAAAACTACAAAGAAACCAATGAATGATAAAAATACTATAGAAATTGCTTTACATGCAGCTTGAAAGTTTTCTAAGGGCCAGAAAAAAAAATTTATATCCCTCGAATAATCCCTGTACCAAAAATTGGAGGAGTTTTACCTTTAATCTCACTATTTTGATTTTACCTTTAATCCCACTATCTAAATCCAACAATTGCATGAGAGTGAGCGTCATAACAAAATGATGGAAACAATAACATTAAAAGCAGGAAAAGGATTACATTTAAAACCACATTAAAAAGCTTTAGGTCTGTTTTTGAATCCAAAAAACCATTAAACTAGCTACCCAAAAGAGCACTCAACAATTATGAGACAGATGAATTTGGAAGAAAATATTTAAAATATCTCCGCGGAGTTTTTATGAGAGATAAATTACCGGCACATAAACCTCGGAAATATGAAACTGGTATAATAAATTTTGAATTGGAAATGGAACACATTGGGTAGCTTATTACAAGAAACTGCAAATAGTGCAATATTTTGTCAGTTTTCAGTTTTTTTTGAATATCAAAACTTTAATTCATATAATTGCGGTCATCTATGTTTAGAATTTTTATTTCATATTGTTAACAAAAAAAATATGTATCAGTAAATAAAACATGAATAAAACAAAAACAAAAAAAATTGTCTTTATAATTAGTCTGACTTAATTAAAAAGCTAACCTACATTAATAATTTTGTACAAGTTCAAGGTTATTTCTTTCTATCTGAGCAAAAAGATACAAAAAGTACTGATTAATTAGACTTTAATAAAAAATCAATTGATTTTTTTGTAGATACGTGGTGAAACATATTTAATAACGTTTATATAACGTTAAATATTTATTAAATTTTTTTAATTTTTTTTATATTTTTTTATATATAATTAAAACACCTGTTTTCGTTTCACAAATTTATTATTGTTTTATTATTTTCTTAGAATCGTCCTTTTTAAAGGCATCATCAAGGCCAGATTGAAATTGAATTAGAATTTACCTATTCTAAAAGAAATTTAAAGAAAAATTGAATTGAATTGTAACATATTATATATATGCATATATACATATTTTTATTGTGATGATTACAGGGCTAAAAATTATTTCACTCTTATAGTAAAACTATTTTTATACACTTCCATTAAGCGCAAGAAAATTTATATTCTCATACAGCCTTTTTTATGAGGTTACAATTCTTATAGAATTCTGTTCTTAAAAGGATTCCTTTATGAGAATTAAAGTTTAATAACTACTTGTAATAAAATGTTGTTAGAGTTCAAGTATAAAAATAAGATCTGAAAATAGAAGTCAACAAAACAAAATAGAAGTTAATATTGAAAGATGTCCTAACTAAGATAGTTTCAGGTATATAAATCAAAAAAAAAAATAGGTCTTCGAATAATTGAAGTATATTTGTTAGCATGATTATCTTAATAAACCGGATGATGATAGCGTTTATGATAAGGATGATAAAAATCAGCTGATCGACAGTGAACTTTAGAACTGGTTAAATTACGTTTAACATAAGACAGCTAACACAAAAGTAAACGAAATATTTAATAAACAAAAAATTAGATTGTCCGGCGCATTGGAAATCTTTGGAATACCGTACATTTCTATATTATATAGCAATTGTATTATTGAAAGGTCGTTTACCTCAGGAGATGTACAAGCATTTTTATTCCCTTAGTTTATACTATTAAGTAAATAATCATATTTTAAAATTATGGCAAAAGCAAAACAAAAATTCATTCAAAAAAATGAACAGTCTTCTTTTCGACTAATATAATTAGATGTTTCAAATCTAAAAAAAGTTAGCAGCCTTTTTTTCAACTAAAACAATTTGACGTTTAAAATCTAAAACACTTGGAAAAAGAATGTAAATCTTATTATAAGAGTTATTATAAGAGTTATATAATAAAACTAGCATCATAATGAAATTAATCTCACAAGAAGATACTCTATAATAAGATAAGATTCCAATAGTCTTGTAATAAGATAATATTCAATATTCTGATATCAAGAGTAAAAAGACTTAATTTAGTTCATCAAACATAATTGTTTTTAAAAAACATGTAAAACTAAAAAGAAGCAGTTGCCCTTGTCAACACTAAATATTAAAACAATTCATACTATAACTTTGCATAAGTGAGGAAGTGATTGAGGGTGTCGGAACAAGCAAAAAATTGAGATATAGGTTTTAAAGACATTTTTTTCTTCTACCCAATATGACCACAATATACATTATTATACATGGGTTGAAATTTTTTTATTTCAATTTTTTGTATTATTCATAATATGTAGGTAATTTATATATGTAGGTATATTTATATGTATAGCACATGTGATTTTTATATCAAATATTTTTATAATTCAGAGTTTATATTCGAGAGTTATCAATATTAATATAATAAGTTCTATTTGTTACAAACGGAGGATACATTTTTATATACCTGTGACTATTATTCGTACAGGTATTAAGAATACAATAATAATTTTCTGATAAAAAGAAATATGTTGTACACTGAAAAAACTTTTTTCTACAATACATTATATCGAAGAATTTAAAAATTAGTAAAAATAAAAATTTAGCAATATTAGTGTTTTTTTTTGTATCTGACATTTGCATTAATCCAAACATCAGTTAAATTGTTCATTTACTGAACTATTACAAACAATTATTAATTATTATTATTAGCAATGTGAATAATAATATCCTAACTAATCTGAAATAATATAAAAATCTTAAAAGCATCAAAATGAATCTAGCATTGATTTAGGTAAAATTAAAATTAAATAAAATTTAGGTAAAATTGTAATGAGAAATTAATCATGCAGACTACGAGAATTTATCTTTGCTTTCTTTGCTGTCGTAAGAATTTATTTTACAAAAATTAAATTTTAATATGCAAATAAACTAACAATTATATTTGTTTTTTATTATAAAGAAATTTAATAATTAAAAACATGAAAAATGTACATCGAAGTATTTACAAATTTTGTTCTTTAATTTCGTTTAATAAATAATACTTTTTATAGCATTGCACGAGTTTGAAATAAATTTATGAATTTTTTAATTTTAACTAGTTCTTGCTTTTTATGAACAAAATCTTTGTACTTTTAAAAGAAAAATTAAAAAAATTATATTAAATTAATAATTAAACAGATGTTTTGGCTTTTGGTTCTGCAATTGGATTTTTTTTTTTTTTTTTATTTTATTTTTTTTTCTTTCATTTCTTTTTTTAAGTTTTTAATTACTAGTTATAATTATAGTGCTATATCAAAATAAACTTTTATAATAAAATTGTTGCAAAATATTTCTAACTGAATTTATAAGACCACACAGCTAAAAAGCTAAGGTCACAGAAATTTTTTATTTTTCAATTATTTTTTTACATTAAATTAATAAATCACTATATTTTTTTTTTTTCTCTTAGAATAGAATTATACCATAAAACACCAATATTTAATTTGAATTATTATTTTGTTTTTTAATGTATTATTATGAAAAATAAATTAAATGATGATGAAAAAAAAAAAAAAAAATCATAGTAATATTATTTATAACAAAATAATAAATTTTGTGAACCTCGTTTTATATTAAACTTATTTATAATTTTATTCAATTATGTCATTTTTATGAACAGGACGGCAGTCAAAAATGGGAAAAATTTCATAAATTATTTTATATTGTTTACCTACATTTTTTTCGGTATATTTATTCTCATATGAAGAGTTTTGTTCTTATAAGAAAGCTTATCAATCAGCGGCCATATTATTGAGATCTTCTTTATTTTTCTCAATCTTAACCCTTATGTTATTAAGTAATTTTATTAAATAAAAAAATATGAAAAAGTATTTATTGTAAAAATTATTAAATTAAAATTATTAAAACGCAAAATTATAGCTTAAGTTCAATATAACTTAGCTTTAATTGAAATTTATTTGTACTATTACATTTGGTTTTACTCAAATTATCAGATATATGGTTAAAAGTAGAATAATAAGACTCTAAAGGGTTAAAAAAGAATTATTTAAATTTAGATTATTTTTAGTGCGCGTTACTTTTTTTCGACCTAAAATGCTTACTTTTGTTAATAAAATTTCAATGGCAGTATAATTTTGGCTTATATTCTTGACGAAAAAGTTATTTTAGTTTCCTATAATTTTATGTTCATATTAAATTCTTACATATGTCCTTATTTATGATATTAAACACACACATATAATTAATCATACATATTATACTTTGTTTAATCGCCACAATAATTCTGAAAAGTAAAACGGATACATTTATATTATAATATGTTGGTTTCTCTTTCTAACAATACTCATAAGGAGAAACCAGGACTCATAACAAGAATAAGCTACTATTATAACACCCTTTAGAATATCTTATGAGAGTTTTTCAATACTCTCATAGTAGTTTTTTTATGAGAGTGATAAAATTCTTAAAATGAGAGCTAAAGACTTGTTATGAGTGTTAATTTACTCTCATAACTGCGCCCTTTAACTCTTATAACGATCTCATAAGACACTTATAGAATTCTTCAAGAGTAAATTATGAGAGTAATACTCCCATAATTAACTCTTATAGCACTGTACTAGAGTCTTACGAGATAAATTGTGTTACTTGGGAGTGGTACAGATTCTGCTGTGTCGGTTACAATAAACCAAATTCATGACGCATTAGATAAAGGGTACTATGTTGCGGCAATGTTTATTGATCTAAGTAAAGCATTTGATGTTGTCAATCATGGTAAGCTACTAGATTTTTTTGAAGACTTGGGAATTAGAGGTATACCAAATAGCTTATTTAAGAGCTATTTGTCAAATAGAACTCATTGTGTGCGAATTAAAAACTGGGTCCACTTCTTTATTTATTATATGTAATGAATCTTTCAAAGTGTAACCTGGTATCAAAGTATACAATTTATGCAGACGACACAAATTTTGTATGTAAGGCTAAAACTTTAAACCAACTAGAAAATAATCTAAATAAAGATATGGAAGCATACGGTGATTGGCTGGACGGTAATGGTATCTGTATGAATCCCAAAAAGACGTATTATATTGTATTTAAAACATCTAGAAAACGATATCGTAAAATTACAATAAAAGCAAGAGGGGTCACGGTCACAGAGCAGGTGATGTTCCAATCAAAGTCGCCAAAATAATTTACAACGTGTACATCTTGTCAAAAATTCGTTACAATATATGCAGTTGGAGTAACAGAACAAAATTCCATGTCAATCAAATGGGTATGATCATGAAAAAATCGTTAAAAACATTATACAAATTGAACCCTAGATTGAGTACAAAAGAATTGTATGTAACCACAAATGAACTCGACATAAACCAGTTAATATACTTCGAAATAAATAATAATAATACACATGTAAATATGTGTATAAAATAATAAACAAGAAACTGAAATCTTCATTAACAATTATAACAAGAGATAACGTGCACAACTACAACACTAGATATAGAGTACATCTTGTGGTACCTAAAGCAACTACAACTAAGCAGCTACAAGGATTAAAATGCAGCGCAATAAAGATGTTTAACACTCTACCTAGTCAACTAAAACGCAGTCAAAACTTACATGAATTTAAACATAGACTTAAGAAATTAACTATTGTTCAAGAAAATAAAAAAAAAAAATTATAATGTGATTTATAAACTTTTAGTTTTCAGTATTAATTTAGATTTAGTTTAGAATTTAATTTCTTTTACACAAATTTTGTTATGTAAATTGTCTAAAATTAATAATAAATAAAAAATAAAAAAGGTAGAGCTGCATTTTTAAGTTTTTTGATTTTCTATTGCAGAGTGGCGCTGACTGAATAAGAATTATGTTTTAAGATCTGCAAACATGAACTCAACCATACTTTATTTTTTATTTTTTGTAAAAACCTTGTTTTGATTAATGAAATAAATAAATAAATATCTTTTATTGTCTGCTCATTGAGTTTTTTGTTAAATTCGTAATAAAATTTATTCCATTCATGATATTTTAAGACAATTGCCTATTTACCAATACGGTGAAATATACTTAAAGCTTCACATGACTCACAGTCAAATCCAACAGCAATTTTTAATTTATGACTCTTATTGAGAAAATATGTGTAACTTAAAAATAAATTTGTATTCTGACCTTGTTACTCTATTCCTTTAATTTTACTAAAAACTGTTTAAATTGTTTTTGTTATTTATACTTTTAGGAACACAAGTTTGTAAAGAGTTATATTTTCTATACATTTTGAAAGATTTTTAGAATCAATTTATCATTTTCTAGTTGTTTTACATTATTAAATTTTTTTAAAAACGCGTTTATACTATAACCGCAACTTTTATACCACGTACAAACACAACAATATGAATCAAAAACAATACAAAAACAACCTGATCCAAAAGCCTAAAAACAACACAATAAAAAGAATTGTGCTGCCACGCTTCACTAATGCAAGAAGTTCTTCCGGGGGCTCAACTGAAACTACAAGGGCAACTATGGTGTGACCCAAAACACTCTAGTGGATTACGTAAAAAGAGTCTATACGGAAACTCTAGAGTATCCAAAAATAATAAAAAGTTATAAAAAGTTATAAAATATAAAAAGTTTTTTAATAAGTTTTTTTTTATACTATGTCCCAGACTCCTGCAGCCACCTCGGAACTACCAATACGCTTACAGTTTCATCACGTCTACACGAGATGGCACGCTTTTATCCATGGCAGGGGCACCTAAATTCGTCATTCATCATCACCATTCCTTGGTTTACTGTTGCAACCTAAAAAGAAACTCAAAAGAAAAGAAAGGTTAATATAATACAAAAAATTGAAAATGGTTACCCATCAATAATTCAGCGTTAACTCGGCCAGCGGACACCAGAAAACAACATGAAAATAAAAAAACATTGGTCTATTGAGTGAAGTAATACTTTTTGAAAAACATATTTAAAAACAAATTCTTCTTACCTTGTCAGATTATAGTGTTTGTTGTTACACTCCACCTAGCTTGCAGTGTACTTCCATTTTGGCCAAAAAACACCATAAACAAATTATAAACATTCAGTTTTTCACTTCCAAACAACATAGGAAGCAAATATTAAAATGTATTTAACAACCCCATTTTTCAACGTAGCGGCAATATCTCAAAGTCACAATCTCTGTTGGTAAATAATAGAAATAAGTAGTAAACAATAGAAATTTATTACGGAATTTATTATTATTTTGTTATGTGTATAACAAATTTCGAAAATTATACTAAAGTAAAAATTAATCAGTGGATTAATTTTGTAATATAATATATCTAGATAAACCTGGCCTATCCTGGCTACCTAGATACGCCAGTCTGATAATCAAGAAATAATATTGGTTAATAATACTAGTGTCTTAGTAATCTAGAAATAATATTCGTTTTTTGTCACTTAACTTTTAATGAAATAAAATGTTCTAATAGTTTTTATTTATCTTAAAAACGTTTTTTGAGAGCTATGCTCCCTCTATTTGAAAGAATAATTAACTTTTTACAATAATAATAAAAATAAATTTAAATAAGAAAATTAAAATGTCAATATACTATAGTATGTTTCATAGCACGTTGACGTATGGAATAGGTATATGGAGTAACACGATCATTAAAAATATCAATAGTCTACAAATAATACAAAATAAAGCAATTAAAAATCTTTTTGAACTCGAAACTAGAACATCCTCCAACTATATCCATAAAATCTACAATATATGTATTAAAAGTAAAAGATATGCATATGCATGACATATGCATAATTTAATTTTTTTTTAATGAAATTGGTATATATATGTGGGCATACTGTAAGTATCAATAGTTGGATTCAAAGTCAGAGCTCTTTTCCGGAATATTTATATCCATTTATGTATATCTATGCGAGATTTTGATTTTCGAAGTTTTGTAATTTCGCGATTTAAATTTTCGGGATTTTGACTTTCGTGATCATGATTTTTCGAGATTTTTTTTCGGGATTTTAATTTGGGATTTTGATTTTCGGAGTTTTGTACCCAGCCTATAAATTTTGAATTTTTTTCATTCTTTATATCCGTACGATAAGGATTGGGTATATTACAATTGATCCTCCGTTTGTAACACCTCGAAATAAGTTAACAAAAAAGAAGACAAAAAAATTAGGGTTATAGAATATATTTTTATGTGTGTTAATGGCTTCTTTTAATTGTACAGGGCTCAAAAGTTACAACCCTCCAAAATTGTAAAAAAGCCATATTTTCAGATGTATACATATCGGGCTCTGTGTAGTAGTTTTACAATCTAAAAACTTAAATTTTTACAATAATAATAAAAATAAATTTAAATAAGAAAATTAAAATGTCAATATACTATAGTATGTTTCATAGCACGTTGACGTATGGAATAGGTATATGGAGTAACACGATCATTAAAAATATCAATAGTCTATAAATAATACAAAATAAAGCAATTAAAAATCTTTTTGAACTCGAAACTAGAACATCCTCCAACTATATCCATAAAATCTACAATATATGTATTAAAAGTAAAAGATATGCATATGCATGACATATGCATAATTTAATTTTTTTTTAATGAAATTGGTATATATATGTGGACATACTGTAAGTATCAATAGTTGGATTCAAAGTCAGAGCTCTTTTCCGGAATATTTATATCCATATATGTATATCTATGCGAGATTTTGATTTTCGAAGTTTTGTAATTTCGAGATTTAAATTTTCGGGATTTTGACTTTCGTGATCATGATTTTTCGAGATTTTTTTTCGGGATTTTAATTTGGGATTTTGATTTTCGGAGTTTTGTACCCAGCCTATAAATTTTGAATTTTTTTCATTCTTTATATCCGTACCATAAGGATTGGGTATATTACAATTGATCCTCCGTTTGTAACACCTCGAAATAAGCTAACAAAAAAGAAGACAAAAAAATTAGAGCTATAGAATATATTTTTATGTGTGTTAATGGCTTCTTTTAATTGTACAGGGCTCAAAAGTTACAACCCTCCAAAATTGTAAAAAAGCCATATTTTCAGATGTATACATATCGGGCTCTACGTAGTAGTTTTACAATCTAAAAACACTAGAAGACCGGAAATTTTCTTGCCTCTATAAAACAATATCAAAATTATGCAACAGTTTGTAATTTAATATTTAGATTTACCGTTATGTTAAAACCAAATTTTGCATGATATTTCTTTTTTCATAACTCCGGCACGATTTGAGATAGGAATCTGAAATTGAGACAAGAAAGAACTTTTAGAATTAATATAAGTTTCCTTAAAAAAATGTTTCCTACCAGCGCATGCTTAAGAGCTATTAGGGCTCAAATATTGAAAATTTGCTATTTTTAGGCACCTTAACTTAAGTTAATTTAATTTAAGCAGCTGTACAAATTTTTCTTCGACAAGACAAAAAAATTAAAGCTTCAGTAACATATTTTTACGTATATTAACGGTTTTTCTTAGTCATATAGGGTTCCGGGCTTATAGCTCCTCAAAATTCCAGAAAAGTCCTATTTTTACGTTTTTTCTTTTAACATTTATTTAAAATTTATTAATGAAAAATTAATTAACAGAAATGCTAAATTGCATTTCCTGTTATTCTTTGACTAAAATACTTTATTTATAAAAGGTGAATAAGCTAATAATTAATATTTAGGTTAACATTATTATAATGTTAACGTTACATTTACATTATGTTCATATATGTAACTCATCCACCCCTTGATAAAAGACTCTCCTGAGTGAATTTTATTATGGTTGTTTTTGTTAAAATTTTTCTTAAGTTTTCAGTTTGGTACAACTTACATACATAATTTCTTTTATTTTTTTTTTATACCCGTACGATAAGGGTAGGGTATATTAAAACTGCTCCTCTGTTTGTAACACCTCGAAATTAGCTAGCTAGATATACCTTCAAAGGTATGGATCGGTTCAGGAAAATTCTAAGTCGATTAAGCTTTGTCCGTTTGTCTGTCCGTCCGTCCGTCCGTCCGTCAGCAAGATAACTCAAAAGCTAAGAGTGCTAGAGTCTTGAAATTAACACACAATATTCTTACAACAATTTGTAGGTTCTCTATTTCTTTTGGTTGAGATCCGACCAAAACTTCGGGTAGCTCTCGAACACCTAACTTTTAAATCCCCACATTTTATTGAAATAGAGCCATGAAATTTTAACTGCTGATAGATATCATAAAAATTGTAATTTTATTATTAACAACTTTTTTCTGTAGTCCCGAGCTACAGCCCCCCAAAGTTCTAAAAAGCTCTATATCTAAATTGTTATAACACAAGTTATATAATCTTTATCTTCAATTTGAAAACACCAAACGATTACTACTGCTTTTATTAGCTTTAAAAATATATATACAATAAATATATACTTGTAACATACGTTGTATTAATTTACCGTTATACGCAACTTAAATTTTGCAAAATTCCTGACTCCTATTATCTTCCAAACGGTTTCAGTTAGAAGCTTGAAATTTTGAATGAAGTTAGGGATTTGAAAATAAGTATGAGTCATTTCAGAAATTATTTTTCTATCGCCCCCTGTTTCGGATCTGTATGGGGTCAAAATCTGAAAAATTCCTTATTTTTAAAGACTTGTAACTTAGTCACTTGTACACATTTTACTTCGGCCAGATATAAAAATTAAATATCCAGTAATATATTTTTACGTTTGTTAAACGTTTCTTTTAATTGTATAGGGTTCCAAAGTTACAGTCCCCCAAAAAAGCCCTATTTTCAGATGTATATAACTCAGGCTCTGCGTAGTAGTTTTACAATCTGAAAACACTAGAAGATCGCAAATTTTGTTATCTCCATAAAGCAATATCAAAATTATGCAATATTTTGTAATTTACTATTTAAATTTACCGTTGTGTGAAAACCACATTTTGCATGAAATTTCTTTTTTCATAATTCCGGCACGCCTTTAGATAGGAACCTGAAATTTTGTGACAAGAAAGTTAGAAATACCTTTAGTATTAGTATAAGTTCCTTCAGAAAATTTTTTTGTACCACACCGTGTTTAAGAGCTATTAGGGCTGAAAAATTGAAAATTTCCTATTTTTAGTCATCTGTAACTTAAGCACCTGTACAAATTTTTCTTCGGCGAGACATAATGAAACATAAAAATTGAAGCTCCAGTAATATATTTTTACGTGTGTTAACGGTTTTTCTTAGTTATTTAAGGTTCCGGACTTACAGCCCCTCAAAATTTCAAAAAAAGTCCTATTTTCACATATTTTCTTAAATTTGCCGCTTAGTATTGCCGCAATAGTACTATAGCATATTTGGAAAAGTTATAAATGGAAGGTTAGAATCTGCTTTTGAAGAATGTATAACATATAGTTTGAATATAAGTACAATCCATAGTTCTAGAAATTACAAAATTCATCAAAATTATTTTAAAATACTAAAAAATAAAAAAAAAACAAGTAAATGTAACTGTCGATGTCGATGCAACCGACTTATTAATACCCTACACCTGAATAATTCGAATTAAATTAAAAATCCATAAGTTTTTTTGGCAGCTGCTTGAACTTCTTTCCTTTTCTGTCTCATTCAACTCGAATTTCAGGAACATAAAAGAAGCATCCTCTTGGGATATGCTTGAAACTTTTGTAAAAAATTTTAAGTTTCTATCTTTATTAATTTCGAAGATTGTTAGTCCTTGGGAGGTGTGTGTCAGGTACCCGAATTGCCACTCCAATTCATCGAATCCATCTCAGGAACATAAAGAAAACATGCCAGAACACCATTGTACTAAATTTAAAGGTTCTACTTTTCTTGCTTTTGGAGATATGCTCGTTGCTCTTTTGCCCGTCCGGAAGTTACCAAAATACGAACCCATGGTTCAAATTCCTTCAAATGTCAGTTTCCAATTTTACATAACAGAACACCTTTGTACTAAAAATAAAAGTTCTATCTTTGTTGGTTGTGGAGATATACTCGTTTGCTCTGGGGCTCGTTCGGACTCTTCCAAGATTTGTACCCATGGAATTTAAAGGTTATATCTTTGTTGTTTTTGGAGATAATCTCATTTGCTCTGGGCTCGTTCAGAAGCTTCCAATATACGAATCCATGGTTCAAATCCTTTCAAATGTCAGTTTCCAATTTTATAGAAAAGGAAACATAACAGCACACTCTTGTACTAAAAATAAAGGTGATATCTTTGTTGGTTGTGGAGATATACTCGTTTGGTCTGAGGCTCGTTTGGAAGCTTCGAAGATCCGAACCCAAGGCCCAAATCCTCTCAAATTTCAGAGACTTAAATAAAACATGAAATAACACCACTCTTCCAAATTTAAAGATTATATCTTAGTTGGTTTTGGAGATAATCTCATTTGCTCTGGTGCTCCTTCGGAAGCTTTCAAAATCCAAACCCATGGACCAAATCCTCACAAATTTCAGAAACATAAATAAAACATCAAGGAGCACCACTCCGTTAAATTGGAAGGTTATATCTTTATTGGTTTTGGAGATAATCTCATTTGCTCTGAAGCTCGTTCGGAAGCTTCCAAAATCCAAACCCATGGACCACATCCTCTTAAATTTCAGAGACATAAATCAAACGGAATGGAACATCATAGTACAAAATTTAAAGGTTCTATCTTTGTTGGTTTTGGAGATAATCTCGTTTTCTCTGGGGCTCGTTCGCAAGCTTCCAATATACGAAACCATGCTATAAATTCTTTCAAATGTCAGTTTCCAATTTTATAGAAAAGGAAACATAACAGCACACTCTTGTACTAAAAATAAAGGTTCTATCTTTTTTGGTTGTGGAGATATACTCCTTTGCTCTGGTGCTTGTTCGGAAGCTTCCAAAATCCAAGCCCATGGACCAAATCCTCTTAAATTTCAGATACATAAATCGAACGGGAAGGAACATCATTTTACAAAATTTAAAGATTCTATCTTTGTTGATTTTGGAGATAATCTCGTTTGCTCTGGGCCTCGTTCGGAAGCTTCCAAAATTCGAACCCGTGGACCAAATCCTCTTAAATTTCAGAGACATAAATCGAACGGGAAGGAGCATCATAGTACAAAATTTAAAGGTTCTATCTTTGTTGATTTTGGAGATAATCTCGTTTGCTCTGGTGCTCGTTCGGACTCTTCCAAGATTTGTACCCATGGACCAAATCCTCACAAATTTCAGAAACATAAATCAAACATGAAGGAACACCATTCTGCCGAATTTAAAGGTTATATCTTTGTTGCTTTTGGAGATAATATCATTTGCTCTGGGCTCGTTCAGAAGCTTCCAATATACGAATCCATGGTTCAAATCCTTTCAAATGTCAGTTTCCAATTTTATAGAAAAGGAAACATAACAGCACACTCTTGTACTAAAAATAAAGGTGCTATCTTTGTTGGTTGTGGAGATATACTCGTTTGGTCTGAGGCTCGTTTGGAAGCTTCCAAGATCCGAACCCAAGGCCCAAATCCTCTCAAATTCAAGAGACTTAAATAAAACATGAAATAACACCACTCTTCCAAATTTAAAGATTATATCTTAGTTGGTTTTGGAGATAATCTCATTTGCTCTGGTGCTCCTTCGGAAGCTTTCAAAATCCAAACCCATGGACCAAATCCTCAAAAATATCAGAAACATAAATAAAACATCAAGGAGCACCACTCCGTTAAATTGGAAGGTTATATCTTTATTGGTTTTGGAGATAATCTCATTTGCTCTGAAGCTCGTTCGGAAGCTTCCAAAATCCAAGCCCATGGACCAAATCATCTTAAATTTCAGATACATAAATCGAACGAGAAGGAACATCATTTTACAAAATTTAAAGATTCTATCTTTGTTGATTTTGGAGATAATCTCGTTTGCTCTGGGCCTCGTTCGGAAGCTTCCAAAATTCGAACCCATGGACCAAATCCTCTTAAATTTCAGAGACATAAATCGAACGGGAAGGAGCATCATTGTACAAAATTTAAAGGTTTTATCTTTGTTGATTTTGGAGATAATCTCGTTTGCTATGGGGCTCGTTCGGAAGCTTCCAAAATTCGAACCCATGGACCAAATCCTCTCAAATTTTAGAGACTCAAATAAAACACGAAGGAGCACCACTCTTTCAAATTTTAAGGTTATATCTTTATTGGTTTTAGAGATAATCTCATTTGCTCTGGTGCTCGTTCGGCAGCTTCCAAAATCCAAACCCATGGACCAAATCCTCTTAAATTTTAGATTCATAAATCGAACGGGAAGGAACATCATTTTACAAAATTTAAAGTTCTATTTTTGTTGGTTTTGGAGATAATATCGTTTGCTCTAGGGCTCGTTAGGAAGCTTCCAGAATCCGAATCCATGGACCGATTTTGTTAAGATCCGAATTTAGCCTTCCTTTCGTAATTTGTAATCTACTATATAAAGTTCATCAAGATAGCTTTATTAGTTTATGAGTTATCGTGCGAACGGACGGGTATCGCTAAATCGACTCAGGAGGTGATCCTGATTCAGAATATATATACATTTCCATATCTAATTCGCTTCCTTTTGGTGGTTACAAACACCATACCAAATTTTATATACCCTATACTTTAGGTGTAGGGTATAATAATATTATAAGCGGAGTGAACATACATATAATGAACATACTAACGGTTCGTACGGGTCTCTAAGAGTTGACAAAGGCAAATGTATTCCTCCTCGTTTTTTCTGTTATGTGCAGTATTAGTTTTTGTTAAAATAAAGAAAATTCTTGCAAACGTTTGCGGCTTTTATATAATTTCTCTTAAAAATATATATGTACTTATAAAAAAAGGAAAGTAAATTTTCAAATTGTACTAGGTTAAATCAATCGTAATCAATTTTTGCATACAAAAACTGAAAGTTTTTAAATTCTTTCTTATATATGTAGCTAATTTCGTAAATTTGACAGTTGTACTAAATATCAAACTAAGTAACTAACTAAATCCTTTCAATAATAGTAAATTACAAATTATATTGGGAAATTAAATTAAGCATTTGATTAATATTGTGCAAACAACAACATTTAATTGAAAAATGGAAATATTGTATAAGTTAACAAGCCATTAGCACATTAATAATTGGATATTTTTATTGTAAACAAAAATTATATTTTTCCTTGACCTTGAACTTGAAATATCGTGTTATATTTCTTCTTCATTAACATTTAAGTATTTGAATAAAACTACTATAAAAAATATCACCAAATGTAAATAAATACTTTCAAACAAAAAAGTTGTATATTGACACCTTAAAAAAAAAAAAATAAACATCAGCTATCTCCACCACAGAACCGACCTCTACTATTCGAAAAGTATAAACCCAAAATTCATAGACTTTTTATATAATATTTTATGTCAAAGCAAAATAACTTCTAATAATTTTACATAATTTTTTTTATGCAATACCATTCAAAGAAATATTAAAAATATTATCTACATTCATTTATACATCTATACATGACGCTTACATGATTTTTTTTTTCATTCAAAAATATTAGAAGTAAAACATAATAAAAACTGGAAACAAATACAAAACAAACATAAGACTAATATTGAATCTATATACTAACAAAAACTTTACAGTTTGAATTTTGCGTCATCAACAAGAGAAATAATATGCATAGATATACATATATAAATTTTTGGAGATATTAAAAAAAAAAAAAATTTGTTCATATAAATTCATATGCCGGGTTACAATAATATGTATGAAACTTGGACTTTTTTTTCTTAATAATTTTTCTTATAATATTTTTCTGTTACGAAATATTCATAAAATACTTAAAAATGACCTTTCTAGGGTCATTAGACCACTACTTCTGGTTGTCCGATTTGCTCCAAAAGCTTATTAATCCGAGATATTTACAACAAAACCTTAAATATGATATTTCAAAAAATTCCGCTCAGTCCTTTAGGCTGTGCACGTTCCCACAGACATACCCACACACCTACACACACACAAACACACAGAGATCCAGACATCACATAATTTACAGTCTTCTACGCACCGGATATTGTGATATTGCCGCTACATTGAAAAATGCGGTTGTTATATACATTTTGCTGTTTGCTTCCAATGTTGTCTGGAAGAGAAAAACGGAATGTTTATAATTTGTTTATGCTGTTTCTTGGCCAAAACGGAAGTACACTGCAAGCTAGGTGAAGTGTAAGAACAAACACTATAATTTGATAAAGTAAGAAGAATTTGTTTTTAAATATCGTCGCCTCAGAAAATTATTGTTGTATGTAGCAAAACATAGTTAGTGTTAAATCAACTTTGAAGTTTTAAAGAGGCATAGTGCTAAAACCGTACGGTAGCATGCTTTTAAATTTAATACCCCTATTGCTATGTGAAGAGAGAAACCAAGTGCAAATTTTCTAATCCGTGCCGCAAAATTGTACACATTTAAGTTACGGTTTTAATAAAAATTACATCCAAACCTTTTTAGGAGCTAAACATATTTTGCCAATCTAAATTTACATTATTTTAATAGGTTAGGTAATACATTTACTAATTCTCTGTAACCAGTTCTTTAAACAGTGCGGAACTAGTTTGATTTTCTACTAGAATATTATAAAATATAATATAAATGTATTGTATGCATACGAAACTGAACATATACAATAATAAATCATATTAAATATGCAAAAGTGGTAAAAAAATAAAAAATTTTGTGCTGCAAAAAAGATAACATACAACAATAATTTACTGACATTTTTTTCATGTTTTTGTAAGAAAATTTGTTGTATGTAACAAAATTTTTTCACATACAACAAAAAGCATACTCATATTGATCAGAAACTGATACATACAACAAAAGTCATACCAGATATCCTTAAAACGGTAAAAGATACCATTAGAATATGATTGATGCCAAAAGCTCATAGACGTTTGTTGTGTTGGTTATTATAAGTTATTTTTTTTATATTTTTAGATACCCTGGACTTTCCGTTTGTTGCGTTAGTGAAGCGCGGCAGCGTAATTTTTTTTATTGTGTTGTTTTTAGGCTTTTGGATTAGGTTGTTTTTGTATTTATTTTGATTCATGTTGTTGTGTTTGTACGTGGTATAGATGTTGCAGTTATAGTATAAACGAGTTTTTAAAAAAAATTAATAATGTAAATCAACTAACAATAAATTGATTCTAAAAATCTTTCAAAATGTATAGAAATATAACTCTTTACAAACTTGTGTTCCTAAAAGTATAAATAACAAAAACTATTTAAACAGTTTTTAGTAAAATTAAAGGAATGGAGGAACAAGGTCAGAATCCAAATTTATTTTTAAGTTACACATATTTTCTCAATAAGAGTCATACATTAAAAATTGCTGTTGGATTTGACTGTGAGTCATGTGAAGCTTTAAGTATACTTCACCGTATTGGTAAAAAGGCACTTGTCTTAAAATATCATGAATGGAATAAATTTTATTACGAATTTAACAAAAAACTCAATTAGCAGACAATAAAAGATATTTATTTATATACAAAAAAGAAAAAAAAAGTATTGTTGCGTGTTTGTCGGTTCGTAATTATTTTTCTGTTTTTCAATAAATAATAACATTTTAAATTTACTTTATCTTTTCGGTTTATTAGATTTTAACTCTATTACATCCAAATTATAACTCTTTTCTATTTACAGAAATTGGCGATATTTATGTAAAATTTCTTATATTCTAGAACATTGAATGTTACTTTACATTTCTCTAGAAAACTTATTACTAATAGTAATACAAAATATAATGTTATGTTAATGTAATGTTAATGTAATGTTAACGTTACTATTATTCTTAAAGCTAATATTATTTATTTCACTTATATTTCTATATAGTTTTAGATTATTTCTATTATGTTCTAGATTATTCCTTTTCCAGATTGTTCTATTTACAACAGTTAATATTATTTATTTCATTTATATTTTTATTTAACTTTAGATTAATCTTCCTATGTTCTAGATTATTCCAGATTGTTCTATTTACTACATTTCCAGATTGTTCTATTTACAACATTATCCCCTTCTTAAGACTTTTCGTCGCCAAAAGTAGGTGGACCTCGATCTTGTTCTCCGAAGTAGGTAGTCAATCTATCCAAGTGAACTATTTTAAATTTACCATTACTACCGCGTTGTATTCTGTATACTACGTCCTTGGTTCTATTAACTGCTTTGTAAGGGACTTCCCAGTGCTGATCTAGTTTAGGACTTCGAGCTTTTCGTTCTTTTTGGATGGTACAACCAAACCAAATCGTTTTCTTGAAATCCTGCTGAGTTCGCCATTAATTCGTATCGTGTTTTCATACGATCACTCATTATTTTCAATTTCGTCCTGGTAGCTTCGTATACATCTGCCAACCACGGCGAAGTTTTCCGGTGTATTCTAACTTGTTGTTTTAGCTGACGGTGGCGTTCCAAATCTTAGATCCCCTGGTAGTCGAATATTCTTTCCAAAAACAATATAAGACGTTGTTTGACCTGTAATTCAATGTATGGCTGAACGGTAAGCAATTTAGAAAACTGGTATGACGCGATCCCAATCTTTATGATGACTTGTGACCCCTTTCTTCAAATGCTCCATTAATGTTCGGTTACACCGTTCTACCATTCCGTGTGACTGAGAATGCAAAGTTCTGATTTTGATCACTTGCAATATGTTACATATTTCTTGAAATGTTTGGGATTCGAAATTTCTTCCTTGATCTGAACGCAATTCACATTTAACCCCAAATCTGCTAATTCCATTATTTATTAATTCATCAGCTATTGTTGTTACCCCTTGATTAGGTATACCGTATGCTTCTAGCCATTTACTGAAATAATCCATTACCATTTGCATATATCGGTTGCCAGAATCATTGATCGGCAAAGGTCCTCTACATCAATAGCAATTCTTTTAAATCGAGCGCCTATCAAATATTGTTGTAATTCGCCGCTACTTCTTGTACGGGGACCTTTACTTGCAGCACATTCGGTGCATTTACGACACCAAGTTTCTACATTTTCTCTCATATGTAAAGAATAAAACCTTTGAAGGATTTTATCTAATTTTTTATTTACGCCAATGGTGAGATCGACAATGTGTAGTACCAAAAACATATGAGGAAATACAATGTTATCGCTCAACCAAATATTCAGTTTTACTTCGCCATACACTTGAACATTTTTGCCTGTTGCTGTTTTCAACAAATATTTTTCATGATTTCGAAGCCATTTACTCCTCACAAGATCGTGTTTTATAATTGATCTAGTAACACCTGTGTCGTTTGTAATGTGACAGTTGATATTGTCCACTTTTACTTTCACTACCATACTGCTATTGTTTCGACTTGTGTGTTCAACTTTAACAGTTTGTTTGGCCACTCCAGTTACAAACCAATTTCTGACCCCTGACGTTGGTTTCCATTAGTTTTCCAGCTGTTGGTTGACCTGTGCTAATTTATTACATCTCTTCTCCTTTTGTGCTTCACGTTCTACCTCCACTCTCTTTCTCTTCCTGCAGTCTCATTGTAAATGGCTGTTCTTATTGCAATACCAGCATTTAAATATTTTGGTCCTTTGTCCAAATTTTAAAAGATTGACTTTATTACAACAACACTCTTCAACACTTACGTGACGTACTCTTGTAATACTTCGTGTTGCGCTTTTAGCTGATTCGTCGGCCAAAGCAAATACCAAAGCTTCAGCAGTTGTTTTCCTCCCTGCTAATCTTTAAGCTTGTTGCAAATCCCTATCAGCAATGGCATTTATTAAAGATTTTTATTCAAATAAAAACAAACATTCTGTAGCAGGTTCATTTAGAAACAAATTATTCTGTAGCAGGTTCATTTAGAAATACGCAACTTGTGTTCGTTTATGAAAGATGTGCATGCCTCTCAATATCAAGCTGGATTTGTTGTAATGATTCTCCATTCCTTTGTATTCGATTTCTCATTTGAATTTTGTAAACTTGTTCCATGTGGTCGTTGCTAAATCAAAGTTCCATTAATTCAACTACTTTATCAAAATTCGACTGTTATTCCCTTGGTATATCTTCAATTTGAATACACCAAACGATTACTACTGCTTTTATTAGCTTTAAAAATATATATACAATAAATATATACTTGTAACATACGTTGTCTTAATTATCGCAACCGATATACGCAACTTTAATTTTGCAAAATTCCTGACTCCTATTATCTTCCAAACGGTTTAAGTTAGAAACCTGAAATTTTGAAAGAAGTCAGGCCTTTGAAAATAAGTATGAGTGATTTCAGAAAATATTTTTCTATCGCCCCCTGTTTCGGATCTGTATGGGGTCAAAATCTGAAAAATTTCTTATTTCTAAAAACTTGTAACTTAGTCACCTGTACGCATTTTACTTCGGCCAGATATAAAAATTAAATATCCAGTAATATATTTTTACGTTTGTTAAACGTTTCTTTTAATTGTATAGGGTTCCAAAGTTACAGTCCCCCAAAAAAGCCCTATTTTCAGATGTATATAACTCAGGCTCTGCGTAGTAGTTTTACAATCTGAAAACACTAGAAGATCGCAAATTTTGTTATCTCCATAAAGCAATATCAAAATTATGCAATATTTTGTAATTTACTATTTAAATTTACCGTTGTGTGAAACCACATTTTGCATGAAATTTCTTTTTTCATAATTCCGGCACGCCTTTAGATAGGAACCTGAAATTTTAAGACAAGAAAGAACCTTTAGTATTAGTATAAGTTCCTTCAGAATATTTTTTTGTACCACACCGTGTTTAAGAGCTATTAGGGCTGAAAAATTGAAAATTTCCTATTTTTAGTCATCTGTAACTTAAGCACCTGTACAAATTTTTCTTCGGCGAGACATAATGAAACATAAAAATTGAAGCTCCAGTAATATATTTTTGCGTGTGTTAACGGTTTTTCTTAGTTATTTAAGGTTCCGGACTTACAGCCCCTCAGAATTTCAAAAAAGTCCTATTTTCACATATTTTCTTATTACAAAAAATCTCTTAAATTTTGTTAAATTTTCAAATTTTTGTGCAAGTCACAATTCTAAACAGTTTGTATTGTGTTTTGGAAATGTGGGCTTTTAAAAAAAGTTGGTTTACATTCTACCTTGTGTGCATTTTTTTTTATTCGATAATTTGAAATTGTTAAATTGTAAAATTTGAAAAAATGGCTCGAAGAATTTATATTTATATGATATTAGTATACATACTTATATAACTCATATTTATTTACATTTCGTATATGTCACTGTTGAATGATTGATATATAATACATAAGCTTAATATAAATTATTATACATTTGCCGCTTAGTATTCAATGGTACTATAGCATATTTGGAAAAGTTATAAATGGAAGGTTAAATCTGCTTTTGAAGAATGTATAACATATAGTTTGAATATAAGTACAACCAATAGTTCTAGAAATTATAAAATTAATCAGAATTATTTTAAAATACTAAAAAATAAAAAAAATAAGTAAATGTAACAGTCAATGTCGATGCAACCGACTTATTATTACCCTACACCTGAATAATTCGAATTAAATTAAAAATCCATAAGTTTTTTTGGCAGCTGCTTTAACTTCTTCCCTTTTCTGTCTTATTCAACTCGAATTTCAGGAACGTAAAAGAGGCATCCTCTTGGGATATGCTTGAAACTTTTGTAAAAAATTTTAAGTTTCTATCTTTATTAATTTCGAAGATTGTTAGTCCTTGGGAGGTGTGTGTCAGGTACCCGAATTGCCACTCCAATTCATCGAATCCATCTCAGGAACATAAAGAAACATGCCAGAACACCATTGTACTAAATTTAAAGGTTCTAGTTTTGTTGGTTTTGGAGATATGCTCGTTGCTCTTGTGCTCGTCCGGAAGTTTCCAAAATACGAACCCATGGTTCATATTCTTTCAAATGTCAGTTTCCAATTTTACAGAAAAGGAAACATAACAGAACACCTTTGTACTAAAAATAAAAGTAATATCTTTGTTGGTTGTGGAGAAATACTCGTTTGCTCTGGGGCTCGTCCGGAAGCTTCCAAGATTTGAACCCATGGACTAAATCCTCACAAATTTCAAAAACATAAATAAAACATGAAGGAACACCATTCTGCCGAATTTAAAGGTTATATCTTTGTTGCTTTTGGAGATAATATCATTTGCTCTGAAGCTTGTTCAGAAGCTTCCAAAATCCGAACCCAAGGCCCAAATCCTCTCAAATTTCAGAGACCTAAATCAAACATGAAAGAACACCATTCTGCCGAATTTAAAGATTATATCTTTGTTGTTTTTGGAGATAATCTCATTTGCTCTGGGGCTCGTTCGGAAGCTTCCAAAATCCAAACCCATGGACCAAATGCTCTTAAATTTCAGAGACATAAATCAAACGGGAAGGAACATCATTGTACAAATTTAAAGGTTCTGTCTTTGTTTGTTTTCGAGATAATCTCATTTGCTCTGGGGCTCGTTTGGAAGCTTCTAAGATCCGAACCCATGAACCAAATCCTCTCAATGTTCAGAGATTTAAATAAAACATGAAACAACACCACTCTGCCAAATTGAAAGTTATATCTTCGTTGGTTTTGGAGATAAACTCATTTGCTCTGGTGCTCGTTCGGAAGCTTCCAAGATCCGAACCCATGGACCAAATGCTCTGAAATTTCAGAGACTTAAATAAAACATGAAAGAACACGACTCCGTCAAATTGGAAGGTTATATCTTTATTGGTTTTGGAGATAATCTCATTTGCTCTGGTGCTCGGTCGGATGCTTCCAAAATCCGAATCCATAGATCACATCCTCTTAAATTTCAGAGACATAAATCGAACGGGAAGAAACATCATTGTACAAAATTTAAAGTTCTATCTTTGTTGGTTTTGGAGATAATCTCGTTTGCTCCGGAATCATTTGGAAACTTCCAGAATCCGAACCCATGGACCGATTTTGTTAAGATTCGAACTTAGCCTTCCTTTCGTAATTAGTAACCTGCTATATAAATTTCATCAAGAAAGCCTTATTAGTTTTTGATTTATTGTGCGAACGGACGGACGGACGGACATCGTTAAATCGACTAAGGAGGTGATCCTGTTTCAGAATATACATACATGTCCATATCTATTCGCTTCCTTTTGGTGGTCACAAACACCATACCAAAGTTAATATACCCTATACTTTAGGTGTAGTGTATAATAATATTATAAGCAGAGTGACAGGTTATGAACATACTAACGGTTCATACGGTTATCTAAGAGTTGACAAAGGCAACTGTATTCTTCCTCGTTTTTTCTGTTATGTGCAGTATTAGTTTTTGCTAAAATTAAGAAAATTCTTGCAAACGTTTCCGGCTTTTATATAATTTCTCTTAAAAATATATATGCACTTATACAAAAAGGAAAGTAAATTTTCAAATTGTACTAGGTTAAATCAATCGTAATCAATTTTTGCATACAAAAACTGAAAGTTTTTAAATTCTTTCTTATATATGTAGCTAATTTCGTAAATTTGACAGTTGTACTAAATATCAAACTAAGTAACTAACTAAATCCTTTCAATAATAGTAAATTACAAATTATATTGGGAAATTAAATTAAGCATTTGATTAATATTGTGCAAACAACAACATTTAATTGTAAAATTGTAAATATTGTATAAGTTAACAAGACATTAACACATTAATAATTGAATATTTTTATTGTAAACAAAAATTATATTTTTCCTTGACCTCGAACTTGAAATATCATGTTATATTTCTTCTTCATTAGCATTTAAGTATTTGAATAAAACTACTATAAACGAGGAAGAATACAGTTGCCTTTGTCCACTCTTAGATACCAGTACGAACCGTTAGTATGTTCACAGCCTGTCACTCTGCTTACAATATTATTTTTTTAATATTTTAGTATTTTAAAATAATTTGGGTGAATTTTATAATTTCTAGTACTATGGGTTGTACATATATTCAAACTATATGTTTATATGTACATTCTTCAAAAGCAGATTCTAACCTTCCACATAACGATTATCAATCCAAAACTTTTTCAAATATTTTATAGTACCATTTAATACTAAGCGGTAAATGTATATTAAATTTACTTAGTACAAAATAATAAATATAATTTTAAATATTATATTATATTTAAATATTCCATTGAATAATTTCTTATAAGTACAATAAAATACATATATGTATGTAAATACGGCGCTATATAATATACATATATACTCTTATCATTCATTCACTAGTGACATATACGATATGTAAATAAACATGATATTATATAAGTATGTATATATATCAATATCATATAAATAAAAATTCTTCAAGTAACCGTTATGTTGTTTATTTATTTACATTTTTTTGTACTACGCATTATATCCTCAACAATTTCAAATTATCGAGTAAAACAAAATGCAAAAAATTTGTTGAAGAAATTTGTTAGAAAATTTGAAAAAATCAAGTAACACTTTCGTCAATATTATATAGGTCGATTCTGGAAAAAAATCATTTTATTGAGTTTTGAAAAAACGATCCTCAATTATAAAGTAACCCTATATTATTAAAAAAATTTATTAACAGAAATAAGAGTACAATGTTGAAGCTTTAATTTTTGTGTTTTACTTCAAAAAAATTTCAACAGGTGTTCAAGTTACAGGTGTTTAAAAATAGGAAATTTTCAGTTTTTGACCCCTTACAGCTCCTGAACGGGGGGTGATACAAAAAAAAATTCTGAAATGACTCATACTTATTTTCAAAGATCTAACTTCTGTCAAAATAAGTTTCCAACTTAAACCGTTTAGAAGATAGAAGGGTTAAAGGATTTCGCAAAATTTTAGTTTCGTATAACGGTAAATTAAGACTCCGTATGCCACAAATATATATTTATTGTATATATATTGTTAAATATTGTATATATACAATAAATGTTGTATATATACTTTTAAATATTGTATATATTATAAATATTGTATATATATAATATAAAAGTATATATTATAAAATTTATTGTATATATACTTTTTTATTATATATATACTTTTTATACCCGTACGATAGGATCGGGTATAATAAAATTACTCCTCCGTTTGTAAAACCTCGAAATATGCGAGCTAGATATACCTTCAAAGGTATATCAAAATTTCTGAAATGACTCATACTTATTTCTAAAGATATAACTTCTGTAAAAATTTCAAGTTTCCAACTTAAACCGTTTAGAAGATAGAAGGGTTAAAGGATTTCGCAAAATTTGAGTTTCGCATAACGGTAAATTAAGACACCGTATGTCACGAATATATATTTATTGTATATATACTTTTAAAGCTAATAAAAGTAGTAATCGTTTGGCGTTTTCAAAATGAAGATATACCTTATACAGCTTGTGCTATAACAATTTAAATATAGAGCTTTTTCGAACTTTTGGGGAGCTGTAGCTCCGTAACGGGTGGGGCTACAAAAAAAAGTTGTTAAAAATAAAATTAATATTTTTGTGAGATCTATCAGCAGTTAAAATTTCATAGCTCTAGTTTAAAAAAAATGTGGAGATCTAAAAGTTAGGTGTTCGAGAGCTACCCTAAGTTTTGGTCCAAACTCAACCAACAAAAATAGAGAACTTACAAATTACTCCCAGAATATTTTGTGTAATTTTCAAGATTCTAGCTTTTTTAGTTTTTGAGTTAGCGTGCTGACGGACGGACGGAAGGACATGACTCAAACGTCTTAGAATTTTTTTCTGATCCGATCCATACCTTTGAAGGTATATCTAGCTCGTTTATTTTGAGTTGTTACAAACGTAGGAGTAATTTTATTATACCCGATGCTATCTTACGGGTATAAAAATTATCACCAAATGTAAATAAATACTTTCAAACAAAAAAGTTGTATATTGACACCTTAAAAAAAAAATAAATAAAAATCAGCTATCTCCACCACAGAACCGACTTCTACTATTCGAAAAGTATAAACCCAAAATTCATAGACTTTTCATATAATAATTTATGTCCAAGCAAAATAAATTCTAATAATTTAACATAATTTTTTTTATGCAATACCATTCAAAGAAATATTAAAAATATTATCTACATTCATTTATACATCTATACATGACGCTTACATGATTTTTTTTTTCATTCAAAAATGTTAGAAGTAAAAAATAATAAAAACTGGAAACAAATACAAAACAAACATAAGACTAATATTGAATCTACTAACAAAAACTTTACAGTTTGAATTTTGCGTCATCAACAAGAGAAATAATATGCATAGATATACATATATAAATTTTTGGAGATATTAAAAAAAAACAAAAAATTTGTTCATATAAATTCATATGCCGTGTTACAATAATATGTATGAAACTTGGACTTTTTTTTCTTAATAATTTTTCTTATAATATTTTTCTGTTACGAAATATTCATAAAATACTTAAAAATGACCTTTCTAGGGTCATTAGACCACTACTTCTGGTTGTCCGATTTGCTCCAAAAGCTTATTAATCCGAATATTTACATCAAAATCTTAAATATGATATTTCAAAAAATTCCGCTCAGCCCTTTAGGTTGTGCACGTTCCCACAGACATACCCACACACCTACACACACAAACACACAGAGAGACAGACATCACAAAATTTACAGTCTTCTACGCACCGGATATTGTGATATTGCCGCTACATTGAAAAATGCGGTTGTTATATACATTTTGCTATTTGCTTCCTATGTTGCCTGTAAGAGAAAAACGGAATGTTTATAATTTGTTTATGCTGTTTCTTAACAACAAACACTATAATTTGATAAAGTAAGAAGAAATTGTTTTTAAATATCGTCGCCTCAGAAAATTATTGTTGTATGTAGCAAAACATAGTTTGTGTTAAATCAATTTTGAAGTTTTAAAGAGGCATAGTGCTAAAACCGTACGGTAGAATGCTTTTAAACTTAATACCCCTATTGCTATGTGAAGAGAGGAACCAAGTGCAAATTTTCTAATCCGTGCCGCAAAATTGTACACATTTAAGTTACAGTTTTAATAAAAATTACATCCAAACCTTTTTAGGAGCGAAACATATTTTGCAAATCTAAATTTACATTATTGTAATAAGTTAGGTAATACATTTACTAATTCTCTGTAATCAGTTCTTTAACTAGTGCGGAACTAGTCTGATTTTCTACTAGGATATTATAAAATATAATATAAATGTATTGTATGCATACGAAACTGAACATATACAATAATAAATCATATTAAATATGCAAAAGTGGTAAAAAAATTAAAAATTTTCTGCTGCAAAAAAGATAACATACAACAATAATTTACTGATATTATTTTCATGTTTTTGTAAGAAAATTTGTTGTATGTAACAAAATTTTTTCACATACAACAAAAAGCATACTCATATTGATCAGAAACTGATAAATACAACAAAAGTCATTTCAGATATTTTTAAAACGGTAAAAGATAGTGAAAAACGGACAATACCATTAGAAAGAGAACAAAAAAAAATTTTAAAAACCGTTTAAAACAAAAATTCAAAAAATTTTACATACAACAATGATTTTCTGAGGCGACCATATATTGTTGAAAAATTATTACTTCACTATTGACCAATGTTTTTTTATTTTCATGTTGTTCTTTTGGTGTCCACTGGCCGAGTTAACGTTGAATTATTGATAGGTAACCATTTTGAATTTTTTGTATTATATTGACCTTTCTTTTCTTTTGAGCTTCTTTTTAGGTTGCAACAGTATAACAAAGAATGGGGATGATGAACGACGAATTTAGGTGCCCCTGCCATGGATAAAAGCGCGCGATCTCATGTAGACGTGATAAACCTGTAAACATCTTGGTAGTTCCGAGGTGGCTGCAGGAGTCTGGGACATATTATAAAAAAAAGTTAATTAATGCCAAAAGCTCATAGACGTGAGTTGTGTTGGTTATTATAAGTTATTTTTTTTATATTTTTAGATACCCTGGACTTTCCGTTTGTTGCGATAGTGAAGTGCGATAGTGCAATTTTTTTTTATTGTGTTGTTTTTAAGTTTTTGGATTAGGTTGTTTTTGTATTTATTTTGATTCATGTTGTTGTGTTTGTACGTGGTATAGATGTTGCGGTTGTAGTATAAACGGGTTTTTAAAAAAAATTAATAATGTAAATCAACTAACAATAAATTGATTCTAAAAATCTAATAAAAAATAAATTGATTCTAAAAATCTTTCAAAATGTATAGAAATATAACTCTTTACAAACTTGTGTTCCTAAAAGTATAAATAACAAAAACAATTTAAACAGTTTTTAGTAAAATTAAAGGAATGGAGGAACAAGGTCAGAATCCAAATTTATTTTTAAGTTACACATATTTTTTCAATAAGAGTCATACATTAAAAATTGCTGTTGGATTTGACTGTGAGTCATGTGAAGCTTTAAGTATACTTCACCGTATTGGTAAAAAGGCAATTGTCTTAAAATATCATGAATGGAATATATTTTATTACGAATTTAACAAAAAACTCAATTAGCAGACAATAAAAGATATTTATTTATATACAAAAAAGATATTCTCCAGATTTTCCATTATGCATTTCTTCCAGAACTTCATATATCTTTTATTTTGGTATTACCAATTGCATTCTTGTTTCTTTTTAATCCGCTGATTCCCATTTTCGTTTTAGTAAACCTTGATCGATTACTAAAGAATTCCATTGTGCCCAATAACTTTTTGTTATTTCACTTTTATCAGATATATCGTTCCATTGAGACCTTTGTGAAGCTTCCTCTGATTAGTCGTACTGAAATTTTAAATGTTATTGAAACACTGAATAGGAAATCCGCTGTCGGTTATAATCAAATATCTGCAAAATTTTGTGTGTATATTAAAGAAGTAATGAGTCAAACAATTGCTGATCTAATCAATAAATGCAATAATTCTGGATTGTCTAAAAATTGCAAAAATAATTCCAATTTTTAAGAACGAGAATAAACTATCAATTAAAAATTACCGTCCTGTTTCGTTGCTGAGTACTTTTCCGAAAACTTTTGAAAGAATCATGTATGACAGGCTTGAAAAACATCTACTTCTAAATGATATTATAAATAAAAATCAATTCGGATTTTGCGTAAAATCAAGTACGCTTGCTGCCACTTCCCAATTAATAATGGACATTAAAAAAAAATGGATATAGGGTTAATAACAGCTTGCATATTTATTAATCTAAGAAAAGCTTTTGACTCCGTCGACCATCGTATTTTATTAGTTAAGCTAAGTAAATTAGGACTAACCAATGAAACTTATAATCTCTTCTTCTCTTATTTGCATAGCAGATCTCAATTCGTTGCAATAAACGAATCAACCAATAACGAAGTTATAATTAAATGTGGAGTCCATCAAGGATCTTTACTGGGCCCACCTCTTTTTAATATCTTTACTAATAATGTATTCTCTATAAAATTAAAAGGTGATCTTACTATGTATGCTGATGATATGGTTATATGGTCTAAAAACCAATTGCTTGATGACATAAATAACCAAATGCTTTCTGACTTATGTAAACTAAATCAATGGCTAGAAAATCATTCAATAAAAATCAATGAAGAAAAAACTATAGATGATATTTGAAAAAAAAACCACTGACCTTGTTAGTTTCACTCTTAAAGTTAATAATCAAATTCTAGAGCGGATGACAGTTTTTAAATATTTGGGTTTATGAATTGACTCTAAATTGGACTGGGAATACAACATTTCAACTATTAAAGACAAAATACGGAAAACAAATTTTTTACTATTTCAAATGAGAAAAATCCTTCAATTGAATGTCAAATATTTGATTTTTCATTCTCATATTATGAGCATGAAAAATCTTATCTTTTGCTAATTTGGGGGTCCGCTTCAGCTTTTAGGCTATCAGAGGTCCATGTATTAATTAATAAAAGCTTTAAAACAATGCACCAATTACCAATTTTAACTTCAACTTCATTTCTTCTAAACTCCGGAGCCAACAGAAAATGCAGGTTTTTCTCTATCATCAGAATAAAACCCATATAGCTTCAGAAAGTGTATGCAATGTGTCGTCTATGCGTGGCAAAGGTCATTTGTCCTTCTTGGTGACATCATTCAAGTGGCGATAATCCACACAAAACTCGTGCTTCCATTCTTTTTCTTTACGAGCACTATTGGAAAAGTTCACGAGCTATTAGATTCTTCTATTATGCCCTCATCTCTCATTGACTTTAACATTTCAGCTACTTCACATTGCTTTGCTAAAGGTAATCTCCTTGGTGGTTAGCGAATAGGTAGGGCATCTCCTGTATTAATTCTATGTTGTGCTAAATTTGTTTTTTCGTTTCTTTCAGATTGAAAAATGTCCCCAAAATCTTCCAGCAGTTTCACGCCTTGCTCATATTGACGATTGTTCAGTACAGTATTGGTATTTCTGCATTGTAACATTTCAAAATTCTTTCTCACATATTGGTGATAATATTGTGTGTTGACATAAAGCCTATTCCCAGGATGGATTTATCGACAATGTCTGCTACCAAAAACATATGAGGAAATACAATGTTATCCCTCAACCAAATATTCAGTTTTACTTCGCCATACACTTGAACATTTTTGCCTGTTGCTGTTTTCAACAAATATTTTTCATGATTTCGAAGCCATTTACTCCTCACAAGATCGTGTTTTATAATTGATCTAGTAACACCTGTGTCGATTGTAATGTGACAGTTGATATTGTCCACTTTTCCTTTCACTACCATACTGTTATTGTTTCGACTTGTATGTTCAACTTTAACAGTTTGCTTGGCCACTCCAGTTACAAACCAATTTCTGACCCCTGACGTTGGTTTCCATTAGTTTTCCGGCTGTTGGTTGACCTATGCTAATTTATTACATCTCTTCTCCTTTTGTGCTTCACGTTCTACCTCCACTCTCTTTCTCTTCCTGCAGTCTCATTGTAAATGGCTGTTCTTATTACAATACCAGCATTTAAATATTTTGGTCCTTTGTCCAAATTTTAAAAGATTGACTTTATTACAACAACACTCTTCAACACTTACGTGACGTACTCTTGTAATACTTCGTGTTGCGCTTTTAGCTGATTCGTCGGCCAAAGCAAATCCCAAAGCTTCAGCAGTTGTTTTCCTCCCTGCTAATTTTAAAGCTTGTTGCAGATCCCTATCACCAATGGCATTTATTAAAGATTCTGTAGCAGGTTCATTTAGAAATACGCAACTTGTGTTCGTATATGAAAGATGTGCAAGCCTCTCAATATCAAGCTGGAGTTGTTGTAATGATTCTCCATTCCTTTGTATTCGATTTCTCATTTGAATTTTGTAAACTTGTTCCATGTGGTCGTTGCTAAATCGAAGTTCCATTACTTCAACTACTTTATCAAAATTCGACTGTTCTTCTCTTGGTATGCTATGTAAAATTTCAGCCGCTGAACCTTGCAAAGCTAAACCAAGAGCCGTAGCCTTTTCTTCGTTCGTCCAATTGTTGGCAACAGCAGCTGCTTCAAATTGATTCATAAAAATAGGTCGTGAGCTTTAACCATCAAATTCAGATGGTTTTATGATTACTGCGGTGACGTGACTTAAGGCCATTCGACTTAATGCCATAATAGCTTTAAGTCTCACTCAAATGAAACATAAAGCCATAATCGCAAATTTTGCGGTTATGGCTTTATACCTCATTTGAGTGAGATATAAAGCCATATCGTTTTATAAAAATTTGAGACATAAAGCCATATAATCCTATTTAATTTTAATTTTGTTTTCTTCATTAATTTTAATAATAAAATAACAATTCAACAATTTACATGAAAACAAAAAAAAATTACTTTAAAAATTATTTAACCTATTGGCACCATTCTATAACTTTCGGTCACTTTTGAATTATTTTAAGTAGATAGTTGTTATCCATTGAAACAAGTTTTATTTGTTACCTTGTTAGTTGTGTTCTCTGATTTGTCTATTTTAAGTTATATAATTCGCTTTTTCTTTTTTAAAATACATATGGAAATGTATCTTATTTTTATTACTTTGTCCCTTCGGTAACTAAAAGGTCATTCCCTGGGGTAATAGTAATAGTCTGGTATTAATAGGGTTAATTTTAATATTTTTTTTTTTTTTTTTTAACTTTCTGTTTATGGGATGATGTTTGCATCTTCTTTTATTATTTGGTTAATTAATATACAGTTAATTGTTATTTTATATTAATTCAAAAATTATAGTTCAAATCATTAGTGTATTTAAGTCAGAGTAAAAGCAAAGTAAGTTAACTTTAATATTATTAAAATTAAATAATTAAAATGAATGACGATTTATTATTTGAATATGTTTTAATATCGGGTTTCAGAAAAAATAGTAAACTTTTGGATATAATAAGTGAAAACACTTTTGCATATAATAACTTTTGCATATAATAAGTCGATCGAATTAAAAATAAAGTTTTTCCAAATAAGCCGAATAATTTCAATGATATTATCAAAATATTTGAAGCAAGTGATATACTGAAAGAATATGGTTTTTCAAAATATGATAAAAATTTAAAATTTTATCGAAATACAATTGTTGAGGAAGGTTATTCTTACAGTATTTTTATGTCTCCAACAATTTGCAATTTAATAAATGAAATGCCAAATGATCAACCAAGAAAATATTTAATTGACGATACTTTTTCAATTGCTCCTTGTGGTGATATATTTAAGCAAATTATTATAGTACACATTTCTCATGCTGAATATGTAAGTATATATAAATCTTGCGTACATACGATGCTATATATAATATTTAATAGGAGTCGCCGCCGCCCGTCTCCCGTGGGTTATGTATAAACCTAGTAATGTAACGTCAACTAATTTAACTTCAGATTCATCACCTGAAGTTGTAATAGAATCTAAAACAACACCAATAAAAAAAAGTATATTTTGATTTTTTTTATTTTATTTTTTTTAATCACAAAATTTAACTAAAAAATTAAAAATTTATGTTCATATGGAAAATTCAGTAAATATGTAAAAATGCTGAATCTACATTATTATATGCTTTTATATTAACTCGTCGCTGTCGGTTTATTTATTTATTTATTTATTTATTTATTTGTCATTCTGTCACGCTTTTTATTATCTTCGTAATCTGTTAGCAACATTTGTAAGTCTAGTATGGTGCAGAGGATAGTGTACAGCTTTCAAAAGTGGAGGTCATGTTGTTCGAATCCAGTTCAAGTGCAACATTTTTTTTTTTTAACTATCTATTCATCAACATTTTTTGAATAAAATATGTATACATTTTTGTATATATCAATTTAAAACTTACATTTTTATCTCTTATTCATGCATACAAAAATACACATTATATTTTTGATCTTTCCTGGTGTTTTGTATTAGCATAATTAGCAAAACACAATCCATACATACAATATTTTTATGTATGTTGCTAAGTTATTTTGTTTACAAAATTTGTTAAGTATTTAAATCAAAATATTTGCTGTCAACATTCTTTAATGCATATTGAATTAATGCATATATGGTGCAGAGGACAGTGTACAGGTCTTGAAAGTGAGTGTTAATGTGTGGACTGTGGTTCGAATCCAATTCGTATATGTATAATTTTTTTTTTTTTTTTTTTAACTCTATTCATCAATATTTTTTAAATAAAATTTTATGTATAATAGATTCAAAACTTTATTTTTCTTCTTATTCATAATGCATGCATACAATACACATGTATTTGATCTTTCCTGCTATAATAATTTAGTTCAATCAATCTTGATGTGCACATGGGTTTTGTATTAGGGTTTAGCAAAGCACAATATACATATATAGGTACATATAATATTTTTATGTTGCTAAATTATTTTGATTTAAAACATTTGTTTAGGATTTAAATAAGAATATTTGTTGTCAACATTTTTTATTGCATATTGAATATGCATGGCGTTAAAAATTAAGGTTTTATGTGTTTTATTTAGCAACATTATTATGTATATTGTGTATATATAGATATACATATAACACTTTATTCAAAATAATTCCAATTGCCAAATTCAAACTACATACATACATAATATTATTTTTGTACATAGTAAAGAATGTAAAAAGTAAAGATCATTACAAAATTATGATTTTGCGCATTACGAATTATGATTTACAAACAAAATTTTGTCAACACAAAAAATTAAAACTACGTATGTAAATATGTACGTACGTATGTACATAATATTTATTTATTTATTTATTTATATTCAGGTACCGTGGTACATAAATGTTCCAGGTAGCTATACCCTTGTTTCCTGGTAGGAATGTGTGATATGATAATATATTATAAAGTATTTACATATTGCGATATATGAATATTTTTTTTTTTATATTATAATTATTGTACCCAGCCGGGAATCGAACCCGAGACCTTTCATTCTCTTATAAATGAGAAGCGGTGCGTCAACCACTGCACCAATGGCTGGATACACATAATATTATGTTAAACTAATTTCCCCAATTATTTTGTTCCGCTCCATTTGCTTATAATTTAATTCAAGATATTTGTCAACATTTTTTACTGCATGATCTTATTAAGCGATTAGGTAGGTAGGTCTTCAAGGTTAGATGTGTGTTTGGATATACGATATACTACTAATAGTATAATATAGAAATATACAGTAAAGTACATTTATGTATATCATTTTCATTCGAGTTATGTTGTTGGATTGTAATATTTATATAATCACAGTATTTTGGTACATATTTTACCCTTCGAGGTACTTTCTTTATTTATGAATTACATACTGGAATAAAAAATTTTTACTCTTGCTGTAATGGAATCGATTTAACATCTCTTAATTTACTTAAACATTTGGTATAAAATTATAAAACGTATTTTATATCAGAAACAATAATTAATGTATGTATGAATAAAAAATATCCCATATTTTTAAATTCAAATTATGTGTTTCATTTAAAACTAAAAAGTATAAAATAAAATAATATGTAAAAAAAATATTTTTTAAAATATGCTTTTATCGAAACCAAATTCGCCCCCTAAAAAGTAGAAAATTAAATTGATTGCAAAACTTTAGCTTTTTTGACTGTTATAATATAAAAGTGAATTGCTAGTGCAAGCATTTTGGACTGTTATAATATAAAAGTAAATTGCTGGAATAAAAAAGAAACACGAACCCCAAAAATGAACTTCGCAGATTTTTATTTAACCTTATTCCAGCAATTTACTTTTATATTATAACAGTCCAAAATGCTTGCACTAGCAATTCACTTTTATATTATAACAGTCAAAAAAGCTAAAGTTTTGCAATCAATTTAATTTTCTACTTTTTAGGGGGCGAATTTGTTTCGTTAAAAGCATATTTTAAAAAATATTTTTTTTACATATTATTTTATTTTTGTTTTTAAATTATAAAAATCTTGAACCCTTCCAGTTCAATGTTGTATAAATTAATAATATTATATTAGCACTTAATTAATAAGAAATGCTTACTTTTTAGTTTTAGTAAGTTTAATTTAAGTAATGATTAAATAAAAATATATAAGTTAGTTGGTAGCCACTGTTCGATAAGTGAATTAATAAAGTTTATTTTAAAGAACGTATATTTTTTTTTTTTGATATAAATAAAGACTTTTTTTTTTTGGCAAAAAATATAATTGGTGCAGTCGGTAGGATCTCTATCAGAAGAAAAGAGATCTAGTGAAACGAATCTGATTAAAAAAAGAAAAAAAATAATATTACAAAAACATGTTTTTTAATGTGGGCAACAAAGTAAGCCAAAGTCAAATTTAGTGGTTTATGTAGAAACGAACGCAAAAAAAAAAAAAAAAATATATTTTTAAACATATACATAAGTATATAAATCAAAATTGATCGTCAAATACACAGGAGAAATATATTCGATCAATATCGTAATATCATGGCAGAAGCAGAAAATGCTAATCTAATAAAGTAATCTACTGCACCTGCTCGTTCGACTATTCTCTGATATACGTTTCGACTTTTAACCTTTTCTTCAATTCTTTCTTCAATTGCCAGCATTTTTTTTCTAAGGGATGAAACAAAAATCCCTGGAAACTCCCCTTTAATTTTGTCTACGGAAACTTCATCTTCAACAACCTTTTTAATATCAGACATAATATCGTTTCTGATATTATTCATGTTGTACTGTATTGCCGACATTTTCCCTTACATTGTCGAAATTTCGTCTTTTAGTTCACACTTCATTGTTTTCCATATTTATTGACATGATTTTTATTGATTCCATCAATGATTTTAACATATCATTCGTAACAGCTACTTCTTCATCAATCAATCAATAAAGTCAATCGTTCATTTCAAAAACTACTACTTCTACTTGGATTCCTTTTTCGTCTGGCGATTTTCTTAATCTGTTCAACAGACATGCTTTCTGTTCAACTATGGACAAATCGCGTTTTCGCAATTCCTCTTTTATCTCCGCTACATTTACTTCTTCCAACTTCTTATTAACAATTTTTTTACATCCAGTACTTTTAAATCTAATACTTTTAAAACCCACTTCTGACACCAGTTGTTGTGTGTTTGTCGGTTCGCAATTATTTATCTGTTTTCCAATAAATAATAATACTCATCCAGCCATTGGTGCAGTGGTTGACATACCGCTTTTCATTCATAAGGGAATGAGAGGTCTCGGGTTCGATTTCCGAGACATTTCCTTCTGACACCAATTGTTGCTGGGTACAATAATTATAATATAATAAAAAAAAAAATATTCATTTATCGCAATATGTAAATACTTAATATATCATAATATCTCGTACCCGCCACATTCCTACAAGGAAACAGGGGTTATAGCTACCCGTCACATTTATGTACCACGGTACCTGGATATAAATAAATAAATAATAATACTTTAACTTTACTTTATCTTTTCGGTTTATTCGATTCTATCACATCCAAATTAGAACTCTTTTGTATTTACAGAAATTGGCGATATTTATTCAAAATTTCTTATATTCTAGAACCTTACATGTTACTTTACATTTCTCTAGATAACTTATTACTAATAGTAATACAAAATATAATGTTAATTTAATGTAATGTTAATGTTAATGTTAATGTTATGTTAATGTAATGCTAATGTTACTATTATTCTTAAAGCTAATATTATTTATTTCACTTATATTTCTATAAAGTTTTAGATTATTTCTATCATGTTCTAGATAATTCTTTTTCCAGATTGTTCTATTTACAACAGCTAATATTATTTATTTCACTTATATTTCTATTTAACTCTAGATTATTTCTACTATGTTCTAGATTATTCCAGATTGTTCTATTTACTACTTTTCCAGATTGTTCTATTTACAACAGTATCTTATAGCTATTATTAATAATTTTAAAATTTTAAACAAAAGCTAACAAAACAAGCAAGAACAATTAACAAAAATTTGAATACTTACATAGCACAAATTACAATAAAAATTTTTTTTTACTATACAAAACTTTAAAATTGAAAAGAAAAAAAGTGCTTACAGAACAAAAACACTGTATGAGCGTCATCAGTTATGATATAATATGACAATGTGTACTTAAACTTGAAATGTAATTTATATTTAAAAGAGTTTGTTGATATGTCTGTTGAAAAAATATAACAATGTTTATTAAATGTAGTGCAACATCTGTTTATAGATATAAAACATAGTTTTCATCAGGGACTAAGCTCAGTGAACGGAAAAAGCATATAAGTATTAACAAGGAAGAAGCATAACAGTTTTACCATTTAAACGATTTTCTCCACGCAGTGATGAGCAATTTTAAATTTGTTGAGATAAATGTAAAATACTACGTTGGGAAATATCTAAAATTATTTGACGGGCAACAAGTATTAAGGTTACAAATAGAAATTTATGTATCAATACATAGGTTTAATGTACAATGCAATTATTGAAAGTTATTTTTTGAAATTGCTGTAATTTTAAAGGAATCTGTAATATTCTAAATAAAACTATTAAAATAAATCATAATATATAATAACATATAACTCTGTTTTATTTTTATTTCTATTTTTAAAAATACAATATTTTTTCCTCTTTTTTTTAGTTAAAATTATTTAAGATTATTTATATCTCATATTTGAGTAAATTGGTCTTCTTCTTCTCTCTTCCGATTCATTTATCTGAAAAAGTACCGAAAATTCTTCAGATTTCTGCTAATTTCAGTTTCTTCAGTCAGTTTCTTGAAACGGAAAAGTTTTCGAATCAGCTCGCATTTTTAGTGTTTTGTTAAAAGAAATGTCTCAATGGAAATGAATTATAATTACAAATAAAAGTCCACTTAATATACTCACATAGAAAAGTATAAAAGCAAAATAGATTCAAGTAGATGGTTTGTTTAAACCATGCTTTGGTATATTAATTTATATACAATAATTATTATCTTAATACCTTTAACATTTTTAAAATTAGTTGACTTAATTGTTTAATAATTGCTAACCTAATTACTTATTTACACTTTTTCTAAATATGCCTATGCTGAAAACCAAAAATGGTGAAGATATTTTAATTGCCTTAAAATTAGTTATTAAAGAGCTAAAGTTATACCAAAAAATATTCACTCTGATGAATAAGAATCAGTAAGAAAATTTTTAATTCACAATTTCAAAATTATATAAAAGAAAAATTTTTCAGTCATTATCATACATTTAGCGAATTAAAAGCATTAATTGCTGAACGATTTAACCGCACATTTTAAAATTCCATAGAAAACAATTTAGTTTAAACAGAAATTATAAATAGTGACCTATTGTATAATCCTTAATAAAAGAATATAATTCAACAAAACATAGCACAACAAAACTTTCTCCTGAAAAAATGACAAAGAACAACGAAAAACTGAGAAATATATATATGGAATCTAAAATTTTTCAAAAAAATAAGCATAAAGTTGGAAATTTTGTAAGAATAAATAAATATAAAAATAATTTCGAAAAAGTTTTTCAAATTATACTAATTCTGTTACACATCAATTATTGAACTATACTGATACGTAAATTTCCGCAGGCTTTTATGGAGCTGACTTACAGCTAGGAAATACCCAGATACTTATCTTGTAGAAAAAAATCTGGAAAAACAAGCTAATGGAGTTTTCGTTAAATGGCTAGGCTCGATTAAACCAATTGAATTTTACAAAAGTTTTTGGCATATAACTGGAAATCTCTTCACTAAATTTCAGATACAAACTAAAACACAGTTGGCATGTAACTCGACAACTTTTCACCAAATTTCAAATAGCTAGCTTCAATACATACTGAGTTATTTCCATATAAAGAAAGAAGTTGTATGGCAGCTACTCGAACCCGGCGGCCGAAAATGCTGGATTTAAATAGCAAAACTAACAATTTTACAAAAGTGACTTAAAAAAAATTCAGCCGCCTAGGTCCTTTATTTTTTGCGTTATTGTGGGGCGAACGTACATGGCTTAATCGACTCAGAATTCGATTCTGAGCCGATCCATACCTTTTACACTATATCTAACTTGACTCCTTTAAGGTGTCAAAAACGTAATCGGAAATTTATTATATCCTTGAACATAGTTCATACGGGTGTAATTATAACATAATATCAAAATTGTAGATTTATTTGTTTTATTTTTTTAATATTCTTTTGCAGTCTTTTATATCTATATGGAAAGAGCTACAATCTTCATTAAATTTTCGTTTTTCTGATTTAGGATAATAACTTTTTGTTTTGTGTATTGTAAGTACTACATGTGCTTTATTTCTACAAATATTGTCTGAAATTACATGTATATTTTCGTTTTCTACAGGGTTTAAACTTGCTTGTTTAATTGTAAAAAATTAATTTTTTGCGAGGCCTGATAACTTAAACGAATACTATTACTCTATTATCAAGTTTCTCCAAATAACTGTAAAGTTTAAGACGAGTTTGTGTTGTTGTAAAAGCTGCTATATATACTAATGTTAACTGTTGGTAAAGAAGTTTCAACTTCGTCGTTGTATTGCCAACTCACCACTATATTTTCTTCATTTTTAGGTAGTATTTGACATATCTCTATAGAAGGATTTGTTAACATTTTATAAAATTGAAACGGCTGGTTTAAAGTTTTAGTTTGTTGTTGGTCTCTTTCTGTCCAAATTTACCTCAAAATAATTTTAAAATTATTGTAGCAAAGGATCTTAAATCAGGATTGTTATTAATTTTATGATATTCTAATTTAATGTCTTCCATATTGAAAATTTTTTTATTTAATTTATTTTGATAAATTTATTTATCATGGTGGTAAATAAACCATCAACATTATTTATTTTATCATCCTTTATAGTTTTATATTCCAAAACCTTATATATGTTCAAAAGTTGATAATTTTTTTCAACTGCTTACACAACTTCATCTATTACCCATGTTGCTATTAAAGCTCTCTGGTTATCAGAATATTGACTATTGTTCCACATTCGCGACGTTCGTACTACAAAAGAATTACCATAAGCCGAATTATACCATCTGGGAATTTGACCTTCATAGAGGAGGGCAGCAGAAGCTCTCCTTGTTTCTCTTTGGAATGCTTTGAGAGGAGGAATCAAACTTTTTTCTCATTAGAACAAAACAGGCTCCTATAAGGTATTATAAAACAGGGTAATTTTTCCTGTTGGACTATGGAGTGGAGTTGACGCCCAGTGGAGAGAGAGTAGAGGTAACATTGGGATAGTTTATTAAACGAATGGTCCGTTTTGCCCTTTCGAAAAATCACAATGCTGTTTTATAGGCTCCCACGCAAATATCTTCATCATACTCAATCTTTGGTCTTATATATGTTTTATAGATCATAAAGAGATCAAAAATTAAAACTACTAAAAATATAGTAGGAACAACTTAACTTTTGATTTAGTTTCATGACCACGACGATAAGCTCGTCATCTGCAAGTCTGTATTTATTTTTTAAAATGATATTGCATTAGGTTTTAAAAAATTCCCGCGATATGCAAGGTTACAAGCAGATGCTAATGTGGCTGCTTCTAAGACGGTTCAACTCTGCATTCTTCTAAAATCATTTTTGTAAAACACACGCACGCTTTAGCCAAAATTCTGACGTCATTAGCATTTTATTCCGGAATATCCTCTTTTTCATTGCATCAGGGAAATAATCTTTAATTTCTAGTAAACTTCCTCTATAATTTTTATTTTTTATCGTGTTAAATAAATGAAAAAAATAACTCTTTTTCAGTGTTTATAAATTAAATGCTTTTGCCAACTTTGCAAGAGCCATTGGCAAATAATTGAGCGAATCTATAAATTTTGTATTATCTATTATCAATATAAGTCAATCGTTCATTTTAAAAACTACTATTTCTACTTGGATTCCTTCTTCGTCTGATTATTTTCTTAATCTGTTCAACAGACATGCTTTCTGTCCAACTGTGGACAAATCGCGTTTTCGCAATTCCTCTTTTATCTCCGCTACATTTAATTCTTCCAACTTCTTATTAACCATTTTTTTAAATGCAGTACTTTTAAATCAAATACTTTTAAATCCCACTTCTGATACCAATTGTTGTGTGTTTAACTTTACTTTATCTTTTCGGTTTATTCGATCTTAACTCTATCACATCCAAATTAGAACTCTTTTCTATTTACAGAAATTGGCGATATTTATTGAAAATTTCTTATATTCTAGAACATTACATGTTACTTTACATTTCTCTAGATAACTTATTACTAATAGTAATACAAAATATAATGTTATATTAATGTAATGTTAATGTTATGTTAATGTAATGCTAATGTTACTATTATTCTTAAAGCTAATATTATTTATTTCACTTATATTTCTATATAGTTCTAGATTATTTCTATTATGTTCTAGCTAGATGATTCTTTTTCCAGATTGTTCTATTTACAACAGCTAATACTTATATTTCTATTTAACTCTAGATTATTTCTACTATGTTCTAGATTATTCCAGATTGTTCTATTTACTACTTTTCCGGATTGTTCTATTTGCAACAGTATCTTATAGCTATTATTAATAATTTTAAAATTTTAAACAGAAGCTAACAAAACAAGCAAGAACAATTAACAAAATTTTGAATACTTACATAGCTCAAATTACAATAAAATTTTTTTTTTACTATACAAAACTTTAAAATTGAAAAGAAAAAAAAGTACTTACAGAACAAAAACACTGTATGAGCGTCATTAGTTATGATTTAATATGATAATGTGTACTTGAACTTGAAATGTATTATTATGTTTACAAATACGGTCATTTCAAAATTTTTGCTTTCGTTTATATTTAAAAGAGTTTGTTGATATGTCTGTTGAAAAAAGATAACAATGTTTATTAAATGTAGTGCAACATCTGTTTGTAGATATAAAACATAGTTTTCATCATGGACTAAGCTCAGTGAACGAACAAAGCATATAGGTATTAACAAGGAAGCAGCATAACAGTTTTACCATTTAAACGATTTTCTCCACGCAGTGATGAGCAATTTTAAATTTGTTGAGATAAATGTAAAATACTACGTTGGGAAATATCTAAAATTATATGACGGGCAACAAGTATTAAGGTTACAAATTGAAATTTATGTACCAATACAGAGGTTTAATGTACAATGCAATTATTGAAGGTTATTTTTTGAAATTGTTGTAATTTTAAAGGAATCTGTATTATTCTAAATAAAACTATTAAAATAAATCATAATATATAATAACATATAACTCTGTTTTATTTTTATTTCTATGTTTAAAAATACAATATTTTTTCCTTTTTTTTTAGTTAAAATTATTTTAGATTATTTATATTTCATATTTGAGTAAATTGGTCTTCTTCTTCTCTCTTCCGATTCATCTATCTGAAAAAGTACCGAAAATTCTTCAGTTTCTGTTAATTTCAGTTTCTTTAGTCAGTTTCTTGAAACGGAAATGTTGTCGAATCAGCTCGCATTTTCTAGTAGATGGTTTGTTTAAACCATGCTTTGGTATATTAATTTATATACAATAATTATTATCTTAATACCTTTAACATTTTTAAAATTAGTTGACCTAATTGTTTAATAATTGCTAAGCTAATTACTCATTTACACTTTTTCTAAATATGCCTATGCTGAAAACCAAAAATGGTGAAGATATTTTGATTGCCTTAAAATTAGTTATTAGTAGAGCTAAAGTTATACCAAAAAATATTCACTCTGATGAATAAGAATCAGTAAGAAATTTTTTAATTCACAATTTCAAAATTATATAAAAGAAAAATTATTCAATCATTATCATACATTTAGCGAATTAAAAGCATCAATTATTCAACGATTTAACCGTACATTGAAAACTTCCATAGAAAACAATTTAGTTTAAATAGAAATTATAAATAGTGACCTATTGTATAATCCTTAATAAAAGAATATAATTCAACAAAACATAGCACAACAAAACTTTCTCCTGAAAAAATTCCAAAGAACAACGAAAAACTGAGAAATATATATATGGAATCTAAAATTTTTCAAAAAAATAAGCATAAAGTTGTAAATTTTGTGAGAATAATTAAATATAAAAATCATTTCGAAAAAGTTTTCAACCAAATTGATCATTTAAAATATTTAAAATTAAAAAGATCAATAATACTTATTCTGTTACACATCAATTATTGAACTATACTGATACGTAAATTTCCGCAGGTTTTTATCAAGCTGACTTACAGCTATAAAATACCCAGATACTTATCTTGTAGAAAACAATCTGGAAAAACAAGCTAATCGAGTTTTCGTTAAATGGCTAGGCTTTGATGCTGCACTTAATACTTGAATAAATAAAAAAGACATTATTTAAATAATTGTAAAGTTATTAAGTATTTATTTCCATTTTGAATTTATAGTAATTTCTTTTATAAAAGCGAGGAAGAGCGCAGTAGAGTAAACTGTGTCAACTCTGGCATACCCGTATGAACGTAATATATCCTGTTTCTATAAAACTTGATCATCTTTTAAGATCACTCAGATATTTTAGTACCGACGTTATTACAGAAATATATTAATGTAATTTGTGGAGTTGTATGAAAGCTACCCGAACCTATTGCACTAACACAACCAAATTTTATAGATGTTGTTACCATAAAACGTGATTATTATTTATAAGATTTTGGACGCATAGCTTCATTAAGTTCCGAGAAATGCAGGTAGCCTGAACCGGCTGTTCTAGACCTATCAAATTTTACAAACACTGTTCGCATATAACTCAACACCTTTTCACCAAATTTCAAATAGCTAGTTTAATAGATACTGAGTTATTTCCATATATAGAAAGAAGTTGTATGGCAGCTACTCGAACCGGGCGGCCGAATCAAATTTTACAAAAGTTTTAGGCATATAACTGGACATCTCTTCACTAAATTTCAGATACCTAGCTTCAATAGACACTGAGTTATTTTTATTTAAAAAGACAAGTTGTATGACAGCTACCCGAACTTCTTACACCAGCAGAACCAAATTTTACAGAAGTTGTTGCCATAAAACTTGATCATCATTTGCAAAATTTCAGACGCCTAGCTTAATTAAGTTCCAAGAGATGCAAGAAGCCTGAAACGGCTGCTCTAGACCAATCAAATTTTACAAACACTGTTGGCATATAACTCGACACCTTTTCACCAAGTTTCAGATAGTTAGTTTAATAGATACTGAGTTATTTCTATATAAAGAAAGAAGTTGTATGGCAGCTACTCGAACCCGGCGGCCGAAATTGCTGGATTTAAATAGCAAAACAAACAATTTTACAAAAGTGACTTAAAAAAAATTCAGCCTCATAGCTCCTTTATTTTTTGCGTTATCGTGGGGCGAACGTACATGGCTTAATCGACTCAGAATTCGATTCTGAGCCAATCCATACCTTTGACACTATATCTAGCTTGACTCCTTTAAGGTGTCACAAACGTAATGGAAAATTTATTATACCCTTGAACATAGTTCATACGGGTATAATTATAACATAATATCAAAATTGTAGATTTATTTGTTTTATTTTTTTAATATTCTTTTGCAGTCTTTTATATCTATATGGAAAGAGCTACCATCTTCATTAAATTTTCGTTTTTCTGATTTAGGATAATAACTTTTTGTTTTGTGTATTGTAAGTACTACATGTACTTTATTTTTTCAAATATTGTCTGAAATTACATGGATATTTTCGTTTTCTACAGGATTTAAACTTGCTTGTTTAATTGTATCAAAATTAATTTTTTGCGAGGCCTGATAACTTAAACGAATACTATTACTCTATTATCAAGTTTCTCCAAATAACTGTAAAGTTTAAGACGAGTTTGTGTTGTTGTAAAAGCGGCTATATATACTAATGTTAACTGTTGGTATAGAAGTTTCAACTTCGTCGTTGTATTGCTAACTCACCACTATATTTTCTTCATTTTTAGGTGGTATTATATCTCTATAGAAGGATTTGGTAACATTTTAAAAAATTCAAACGGCTGGTTTCAAATTTTAGTTTGTTGTTGGTCTCTTTCTGTCCAAATTTGCTCAAAAAATAATTTTAAAATTATTGTAGCAAAAGATCTTAATTCAGGATTGTTATCAATTTTATGGTATTCTAATTTAATGTCTTCCAAATTGAAAATTTTTTTTATTTATGTTTCCTTGTCTTTCTCAGTTAGGGAACAAAGAGGCCAGCCTGCTTATTAATTTATTTTGATAAATTTATTTATCATGGTGGTAAATAAACAATCAACATCATTTATTTTATCATCCTTTATAGTTTTATATTCCAAAACCTTATATATGTTCAAAAGTTGATAATTCTTTTCAACAGCTTACACAACTGCATCTATTACCCATGTTGCTATTAAAGCTCTCTGGTTATCAGAATATTGACAAAATTCTCCTTGATATTTTTCTTCGTTGAAAGTTTTGCATTGTTTTGTTTAATTCGAAGAACTGGTTGTAGTAAATTTGTTGAAGGTAAAATTTTACATTTAATAATTCCATCGATCTTTTCCATGTGCAGTTTAGAACAATCATCTTCTCCTACATATATTGTAGGATGAAAAACAGGAAAATCTCCTCGTTTGCAAACATATGGGTACAAAGAACATACTTCTATATATATTTTTTTTCTCCGCCCTTATATTTATAGTGAGTATACATATTTCCGGTTTTTCCATCACAAAATGCATCTTTCGGATCTAGAGGTGTAGTATTAGTTAATGGATGATTTCGCAACTAGTCCTTATTTTTATTACATCTCTCTTTAATCGCTAAATTCACATTCCCACATTTCTATTAAATAGTATCCTAGATATTTTAAAATTCTCTAATTTAACTACAGTTCTTTCATACCTTTGGTTAAGGGTATCAACATGTTAATTAAACATCTGGATTGCTCGTAAAACATTTTGGATGTCCGAGGTAATAACATCCATAAAATTCTTTAAAACCCCCAAACATTTTTCTCTACCATTTAATACACATTGTAATTTAATTTGTTGTGAATCTTGTTCCCAAATTAAACACTGTATGTCAATTTTGGACTATTTATCTCGTTTTTTTTTGCGAGGGAAGGTTGGAATCATTTTTGCGAGGGAAGGTGGGACTTTTATCCACTAAACACCACCTCCCTTTTTTGACCAACCAGTAGATTATACAGCCTTTAGTACTCAACTCATGTATTGTCTGCTCAAAGAAAGTTGAATTAGGGAATGAAAATTAATTTCAAATTGGCGGCATATTGCGAACCAAGAACAAAGTTGTTAACATTCATCTTCGCCAATTCTGGGGAGTACATTAGGTGGGAGATGGTTCCACATTCGCGATGTTCGTACTACAAACGAATTTCCATAAGCCGAATTATGCCATCTGGGAATTTGACCTACATAGAGGAGGGCAGCAGAAGCTCTTCTTGTTTCTCTTTTGAATACTTTGAGAGGAGGCATCAAACTTTTTTTCTCATTAGAACAAAACAGGCTCCTATAAGGTATTATAAAACAGGGTAATTGTTCCTGTTGGACGATGGAGGCCCAGTGGAGAGAGAGTAGAGGTAACATTGGGATCGTTTATTAAACGAATTGTCCGTTTTGCCCTTTCGAGAAATCACAATGCTGTTTTATAGGCTCCCACCCAAATATCTTCATTATACTCAATCTTTGGTCTTATATATGTTTTATAGATCATAAAGAGATCCAAGATGAAAACGACCAAAAATATGGTAGGAACAACTTAACTTTTGATTTAGTTTCATGACCAAGATGTTGAGCACGTCATCTGCAAGTCTGTATTTATTTTTTAAAATGATATTGTATTAGGTTTTGGAAAATTCCTGCGATATACAAGGTTACAAGCATATGCTAATGTGGCCGCTTCTAAAAGGGTTCAACTCTGCATTCTTCTAAAATCATTTTTGTAAAACACACGCACGCTTTAGCCAAAATTCTGACGTCATTAGCATTTTATTCCGGAATATCCTCTTTTTCATTGCATCAGGGAAATAATCTTTAATTTCTAGTAAACTTCCTCTATAATTTTTATTTTTTATCGTGTTAAATAAATGAGAAAAATAAGTCTTTTTCTGTGTTTATAAATTAAATGCTTTTGCCAACTTTGCAAGAGTCATTGGCAAATAATTGAGCGAATCTATAAATTTTGTATTATCTATTATCAATATAAGTCAATCGTTCATTTTAAAAACTACTATTTCTACTTGGATTCCTTCTTCGTCTGGTTATTTTCTTAATCTGTTCAACAGAAATGCTTTCTGTCCAACTGTGGACAAATCGCGTTTTCGCAATTCCTCTTTTATCTCCGCTACATTCTTCCAACTTCTTATTAACCATTTTTTTAAATCCAGTACTTTTAAATCAAATACTTTTTAATCCCACTTCTGATACCAATTGTTGTGTGTTTGTCGGTTCGCAATTATTTATCTGTTTTTCAACAAATAATAATACTTTAACTTTACTTTATCTTTTCGGTTTATTCGATCTTAACTCTAACACATCCAAATTAGAACTCTTTTCTATTTACAGAAATTGGCGATATTTATTCAAAATTTCTTATATTCTAGAACATTACATGTTACTTTACATTTCTCTAGATAACTTATTACTAATAGTAATACAAAATATAATGTTATGTTAATGTAATGTTAATGTTATGTTAATGTAATGCTAATGTTACTATTATTCTTAAAGCTAATATTATTTATTTCACTTATATTTCTATATAGTTCTAGATTATTTCTATTATGTTCTAGCTAGATTATTCTTTTTCCAGATTGTTCTATTTACAACAGCTAATATTATTTATTTCACTTATATTTCTATTTAACTCTAGATTATTTCTACTATGTTCTAGATTATTCCAGATTGTTCTATTTACTACTTTTCCAGATTGTTCTATTTACAACAGTATCTTATAGCTATTATTAATAATTTTAAAATTTTAAACAGAAGCTAACAAAACAAGCAAGAACAATTAACAAAATTTTGAATACTTACATAGCTCAAATTACAATAAAAATTTTTTTTTACTATACAAAACTTTAAAATTGAAAAGAAGAAAAAGTGCATACAAAACAAAAACACTGTATTTGCGTCATTAGTTGTGATTTAATATGATAATGTGTACTTGAACTTGAAATGTATTATTATGTTTGCAAATACGGTCATTTCAAAATTTTTGCTTTCGTTTATATTTAAAAGAGTTTGTTGATATGTCTGTTGAAAAAAGATAACAATGTTTATTAAATGTAGTGCAACATCTGTTTATAGATATAAAACATGGTTTTCATCATGTATTAAGGTTACAAATCGAAATTTATGTACCAATACAGAGGTTTAATGTACAATGCAATTATTGAAGGTTATTTTTTGAAATTGTTGTAATTTTAAAGGAATCTGTATTATTCTAAATAAAACTATTAAAATAAATCATAATATATAATAACATATAACTCTGTTTTATTTTTATTTCTATGTTTAAAAATACAATATTTTTTCCTTTTTTTTTAGTTAAAATTATTTTAGATTATTTATATTTCATATTTGAGTAAATTGGTCTTCTTCTTCTCTCTTCCGATTCATCTATCTGAAAAAGTACCGAAAATTCTTCAGTTTCTGCTAATTTCAGTTTCTTTAGTCAGTTTCTTGAAACGGAAATGTTGTCGAATCAGCTCGCATTTTCAAGTAGATGGTTTGTTTAAACCATGCTTTGGTATATTAATTTATATACAATAATTATTATCTTAATACCTGTAACATTTTTAAAATTAGTTGACCTAATTGTTTAATAATTGCTAAGCTAATTACTCATTTACACTTTTTCTAAATATGCCTATGCTGAAAACCAAAAATGGTGAAGATATTTTAATTGCCTTAAAATTAGTTATTAGTAGAGCTAAAGTTATACCAAAAAATATTCACTCTAATGAATAAGAATCAGTAAGAAATTTTTTAATTCACAATTTCAAAATTATATAAAACAAAACTTATTCAATCATTATCATACATTTAGCGAATTAAAAGCATCAATTGTTCAACGATTTAACCGTACATTAAAAAATTCCATAGAAAACAATTTAGTTTAAATAGAAATTATAAATAGTGACCTTTTGTATAATCCTTAATAAAAGAATATAATTCAACAAAACATAGCACAACAAAACTTTCTCCTGAAAAAATTCCAAAGAACAACGAAAAACTTAGAAAATATATATGGAATCTAAAATTTTTCAAAAAAATAAGCATAAAGGTGGAAATTTTGTAAGAATAAATAAATATAAAAATCATTTCGGAAAAGTTTTCAACCAAATTGATCATTTAAAATATTTAAAATTAAAAAGATCAATAATACTTATTCTGTTACACATCAATTATTGAACTATACTGATACGTAAATTTCCGCAGGTTTTTATCAAGCTGACTTACAGCTATAAAATACCCAGATACTTATCTTGTAGAAAACAATCTGGAAAAACAAGCTAATCGAGTTTTCGTTAAATGGCTAGGCTTTGATGCTGCACTTAATACTTGAATAAATAAAAAAGACATTATTTAAATAATTGTAAAGTTATTTAGTATTTATTTCCATTTTGAATTTATAGTAATTTCTTTTATAAAAGCGAGGAAGAGCGCAGTAGAGTAAACTGTGTCAACTCTGGAATACCTGTATGAACGTAATATATCCTGTTTCTATAAAACTTGATCATCTTTTAAGATCACTCAGATATTTTAGTACCGACGTTATTACAGAAATATATTAATGTAATTTGTGGAGTTGTATGACAGCTACCCGGATCTATTGCACTAGCGCAACCAAATTTTATAGATGTTGTTGCCATAAAATGTGATTATTATTTATAAGATTTTAGACGCATAGCTTCATTAAGTTCCGAAAAATGCAAGTAGCCTGAACCGACTGTTCTAGACCTATCAAATTTTACAAACACTGTTGGCATATAACTCGACACCTTTTCACCAAATTTCAGATAGCTAGTTTAATAGATACTGAGTTATTTCCATATATAGAAAGAAGTTGTATGGCAGTTACTCGAATCCGGCGGTCAAATCAAATTTTACAAAGATTTTTGGCATATAACTGGACATCTCTTCACTAAATTTCAGATACCTACCTTCAATAGAAACTGAGTTATTTTTATTTAAAAAGACAAGTTGTATGACGGTTACCCGAACTTCTTGCACCAGCAGAACCAAATTTTACAGAAGTTGTTGCCATAAAACTTGATCATCACTTGTAAAATTTCAGACGCCTAGCTTCATTAAGTTCCAAGAGATGCAAGAAGCCTGTAACGGATGCTCTAGACCAATCAAATTTTATAAACACTGTTGGCATATAACTCGACACCTTTTCACCAAGTTTCAGATAGTTAGTTTAATAGATACTGAGTTCTTTCCATATAAAGAAAGAAGTTGTATGGCAACTACTCGAACCCGGCGGCCGAAAATGCTGGATTTAAATAGCAAAACAAACAATTTTACAAAAGTGACTTAAAAAAAATTCAGCCTCATAGCTGCTTTATTTTTTGCGTTATCGTGGGGCGAACGTACGTGGCTTAATCGACTGAGGGTTCGATTCTGAGCCGATCAAAGCTTGACTCCTTTAAGGTGTCACAAACGTAATGGCAAATTTATTGTACCCTTGAACATAGTTCATACGGGTATAATTATAACATAATATCAAAATTGTAGATTTATTTGTTCAATTTTTTTAATATTCTTTTGCAGTCTTTTATATCTAGGAAAGAGCTACCATCTTCATTAAATTTTCTTTTTTCTGATTTAGGATAATAAGTTTTTGTTTTGTGTATTGTAAGTACTACATGTACTTTATTTTTTCAAATATTGTCTGAAATCACATGGATATTTCCTGTTTTCTACAGGATTTAAACTTGCTTGTTTAATTGTATCAAAATTAATTTTTTGCGAGGCCTGATAACTTAAACGAATACTTTTATTCTATTATCAAGTTTGTCCAAATAACTGTAAAGTTTAAGACGAGTTTGTGTTGTTGTAAAAGCTGCTATATATATTAATGTTAACTGTTGGTAAAAAAGTTTCAACTTCGTCGTTGTATTGCCAACTCACCACTATATTTTCTTCATTTTTAGGTGGTATTTGACATATTTTTATAGAAGGATTTGTTAACATTTTATAAAATTCAAACGGCTGGTTTAACATTTTAGTTTGTTGTTGGTTCTCTTTCTGTCCCAATTGGCCCAAAATAATTTTAAAATTATTGTAGCAAAAGATCTTAAATCAGGGTTGTTATCAATTTTATGATATTTTAATTTAATGTCTTCAATATTGAAAATTTTTTTTATTTATGTTTCCTTGTCTGTTTCAGTTAGGGAACAAAAGGCCAGCCTGAAGCATATTAATTGATTTTGATAAATTTAATTATCATGGTGGTAAATAAACCATCAACATTATTTAACTTACCATCCTTTATAGTTTTATATTCCAAAACCTTATATATGTTCAAAAGTTGTTAATTTTTTTCAACAGCTTACACAACTTCATCTATTACCCATATTGCTATTAAAACTCTCTGGTTTTCAGATATTGACAAAATTCTCCTTGATATATTTCTTCGTTGCAAGTTTTGCATTGTTTTGTTTAATTCGAAGAACTGGTTGTAGTAAATTAGTTGAAGAATTTTACATTTTATAATTCCATCGATTTTTTCTATGTATAGTTTAGAACAATCATCTTCTCCTACATATATTGTAGGATGAAAAACAGGAAAATCTCCTCGTTTGCAAACATATGAGTACAAAGAACATACTTCTATATATTTTTTTTTCTCCGCCCTTACATTTATAGTGAGTATACATATTTCCGGTTTTTCCATCACAAAATGCATCTATCGGATCTAGAGGTGTAGTATTAATGGAAGTTAATGGATGATTTCGCAACTAGTTTTTATTTTTATTACATTTCTCTTTAATCGTTAAATTCACATTTTCACATTTCTATTAAATTGTATCCTAGATATTTTAAATGATCTAATTTAACTACATTTCTTTCATACCTTTGGTTAAGGGTATCAACATGTCAATTAAATATCTGGATTGCTCGTAAAACATTTTGGATGTCCGAGGTAATAACATTCATAAAATTCTTTAAAACCCCCAAACATTTTTCTCTACCATTTAATACACATTGTAATTTAATTTGTTGTGAATCTTGTTCCCAAATTAAACACTGTATGTCAATTTTGGACTATTTATCTCGTTTTTTTTTGCGAGGGAAGGTTGGAATCATGGAAAATACTATAAAGAAGTAAAACAAGCACTGGTCCTCTATGAGTGTGTGGGACTTTTATCCACTAAACACCACCTCCCTTTTTTGACCAACCAATAGGTTATACAGCCTTTAGTACTTAACTCATGCATTGTTTGCTCAAAGGAAGTTGAATTAGGGAATGGAAATTAATTTCAAATTGGCGGCATATTGCGAACCAAGAACAAAGTTGTTAACATTCACTTTGAATCTCTGCACGTTCTAAATGTAATCATCGCCAATTCTGTGGAGTACATTAGGTGGGTGATGGTTCCACATTCGCGATGTTCGTACTACAAACGAATTTCCATAAGCCGAATTATGCCATTTGGGAATTGGACCTACATAGAGGAGGGCAGCAGAAGCGCTTTTTGTTTCTCTATGGAATGCTTTGAGAGGAGGCATCAAACTTTATTTCTCATTAGAACAAAACAGGCTCCTATAAGGTATTATAAAACAGGGTAATTGTTCCTGTTAGACGATGGAGGCCGAGTGGAGAGAGTGTGGAGGTGTATACGTATTATATGTAAAATATGCATTACACTCCATCTTTGCTCTTATTTATGTTTTATAGATCATAAAGAGATCAAAGATGAAAAGTACCAAAAATGGTAGGAACAACTGAACTTTTGATTTAGTTCCATGACCAAGATGTTGAACTCACCATCTGCAAGTCTGTATTTCTTTTTTAATATGATATTGTATTAGGTTTTGGAAAATTCCCGCAATATGCAAGATTACAAGCAGAAGCTAACGTGGCCGCTTCTAAAAGGGTTCAACTCTGCATTCTTCTAAAATCATTTTTGTAAAACACACACAGGCTTTTTAGCCAAAATTCTGACGTCATTAGCATTTTATTTCGGAATCTCCTTGTTTTCATTGTATCAGGGAAATAATCTTTAATTTCTGGTAAACTTCCTCCCCCTTAAAGAAAAGTAACTCTCTTTCAGTGTTTATAAATTAAATGCTTTTCCAACTTTGCAAGAGCCATTGGCAAATAATTGAGCGAATCTATAAATTTTGTATTATCTGTTATCATTAATATAATTTTTGTTCCTCGCATAATTAACTTTGGTTGAAGGGTAATTTCAATTAATTATATAGTTTAATAAAAATTGGTGATCAATAACCTGTCCGTTGTGGAATTGACATTAATATTCTTAAATGTGTTTCATAATGTTAAAATGTAGCTCGTTAAGTTTTTTATTATAAATTCCTTTTCAAATTGTGTTTCTTTATAACCAAAATTTTCCCTACAAAAAATCAAAGAATTGTTTTCGATGCACATTTTATGACATCTTTGTAAAATAACACATAAATTTGACCTATGTTTTTTTCATTTCTGTTAACACAAGTTTTTCTTATCTAATCTCGAAATCGTAAAATATTTATAAGAAACTTTCAGAATCATCTTTATTGTTATTTGTATTCTTATTTTTGGCTTGCTGGGTGTAAAATTGATGATCTTTCGGAACAAAGATGAAGCAAATTCTACAGAAAACTTCTCCTTACTTGCTGTATGCTTGCTTTCTGCTTTACAAACTTTTAGACAGTTTGTACAATTTTTAAGTTCTTTACATAATCTGATTTTGATTGAAGTGGTGGCTTTATGATTCTCAAAACATATTTAACCTCGAAAGGGACGATTTTTATAGTCCTTACATAATATATTTTTTATATTTTGAGAACATGTAAGTGATTTTTGACAAAAAGGAAAGCTCTTTGAACATTTATATTGATAATACTGTGAAATATGACATTGTTCACAATAATAATCTGTAGAAAATGCTGCAGTGAGTGAAACAATTACATTGTAATGATTTTTCTTGTAAAACAAATAAATTCTTTTGGCGATATTGTCTCCATTAAATATTATTTCTCTGGCTTCTGCACCATATTTATGTACAATAATATTATAATTTTTTAAACTTTCCTAAAATTGTTTTCATTCAAGTATTCCGCAATTTTCCAGTGGGATAGACACTGCTGATTTGTTTATTAGCGATAAAACTAATTCAGTTTGAAGCTTTCCAGTATTAATAAGAATTTATGGTTGCATTGGTTGATTTAATGAAAAAAAAAAACTTTTCCAGCTGCACAACACATCCTTTGGGTTTTATTATTGAATTTCAATGCGTGACAAAAAGAGCTATCTTTATCCATTTCGCCAATAGTAATTTTTGAGCGATTGGTTCGAATGGTGCTACGGTCAATCCTTTTCTCTCTGCTACACGATTTCTATCATTTATTCTTACAAATTCCTTTTATTCATTATTTACTTATTTGCTATTTGCTTGTTCTTTGAGCGTTTACTTTGTTGTTTCGATTATTTATGTCATTCAGATTCATTAGCATTTATTTGCCTCACACTTTACCTTTGTATTACTCTATGTTGGGTTCGTTGTTCTTACGTTAAATTTGTCCGAATTTGTCCAGTTCTTCTACCAATATTACACTTTTGAGACATTTTAATGTTTTTAAATAATGTTACGTCAAATACAATGATATTTAAAATTAAATGTGTATTTATTTATTCCCTTTGACTAAAGATGTTTTTCAATTTTCTGGAGTATTTATCTATTCGTGTATACAAGATTCTGAATTATAATGGATTTTAAAATTGGATTCTAGAAAAAGAGTATAACCCAGATTTTGCAACTCTAACATTCTATAATTATTATACCCTACACCTAAAGTATAGGGTATATTAACTTTGGTATGGTGTTTGTAGCCACCAAAAGGGAGCGAGTTAGATATGGACATGTATATATATTCTGAATCAGGATCACCTCCTATACGATGTCCGTCCGTCCGTCGGACTTTTTGTATTTAACGATGTCCGTCCGAGAGCAAACGAGATTATCTCCAAAATCAACAAAGATAGAACCTTTAAATTTTGTACAATGATGTTCCTTCCCGTTCGGTTTATGTCTCTGAAATTTAAGAGGATTTGGTCCATGGGTTTGGATTTTGGAAGCTTCCGAACGAGCACCAGAGCAAATGAGATTATCTCCAAAACCAATAAAGATATAACCTTCAAATTTGACAGAGTGGTGTTCTTTCATGTTTTATTTAAGTCTCTAAAATTTGAGAGGATTTGGTCCATGGGTTCGGATTTTGGAAGCTTCCGAACGAGCACCAGAGCAAATGAGATTATCTCCAAAACCAACTAAGATATAACCTTTAAATTTGGCAGAGTGGTGTTCTTTCATGTTTTCTTTAAGTCTCTGAAATTTGAGAGGATTTGGATCATGGGTTCTTATCTTGGAAGCTTCCGAACGAGCCCCAGAGCAAACGAGTATGTCTCCAAAACCAACATAGATAGAACCTTTATTTTTAGTACAAGAGTGTGCTGTTATGTTTCCTTTTCTATAAAATTAGAAACTGGCACTTGAAAGAATTTAAACCATGGATTCGTATTTTGGAAGCTTCCGAACGAGCCCCAGAGCAAACGAGATTGTCTCCAAAACCAATAAAGATAGAACCTTTAAATTTTTTACAATTATGTTCCTTCCCGTTTGAATTATGTCTCTGAAATTTAAGAGGATGTGGTACATGGGTTTGGATTTTGGAAGCTTCCGAACGAGCACCAGAGCAAATGAGATTATCTCCAAAAACCAACTAAGATATAACCTTTAAATTTGGCAGAGTGGTGTTCTTTCATGTTTTATTTAAGTCTCTGAAATTTGAGAGTATTTGGATCATGGGTTCTTATCTTGGAAGCTTCCGAACGAGCCCCAGAGCAAACGAGTATGTCTCCAAAACCAACATAGATAGAACCTTTATTTTTAGTACAAGAGTGTGCTGTTATGTTTCCTTTTCTATAAAATTAGAAACTGGCATTTGAAAGAATTTAAACCATGGATTCGTATTTTGGAAGCTTCCGAACGAGCCCCAGAGCAAACGAGATTATCTCCAAAACCAATAAAGATAGAACTTTCAAATTTTTTACAATTATGTTCCTTCCTGTTTGAATTATGTCTCTGAAATTTAAGAGGATTTGGTCCATGGGTTTGGATTTTGAAAGCTTCCGAACGAGCCCCAAAGCAAATGAGATTATCTCCAAAACAACAAAGATATAATCTTTAAATTAGGCAGAATGGTGTACCTTCATGTTTGATTTGTGTTTCTGAAATTTGTGAGGATTCTATCCATGGGTTCAAATCTTGAAAGCTTCCGGACGAGCCCCAGAGCGCATGAGTATACCTCCACAACCAACAAAGATAGAATTTATTTTATTTTCAGTACAATAATGGTGTTCTGTTTTGTTTTCTGTAAAATTAGAAACTGACATTTGAAAAAATTTGAACCATGGGTTCGTATTTTGGAAACTTCCGGACGAGCCACAACGAGCATATCTTCAAAGTCAACAATAGTAGAACCTTTAAATTTAGTACAATGGTGTTCTGGCATGTTTTCTTTAGGTTCCTGAGATGGATTCGATGAATTGGAGTGGCAATTCGGGTACCTGACACACACCTCCCAAGGACTAACAATCTTCGAAATTAATAAAGATAGAAACTTAAATTTTTTTACAAAGGTTTCAAGCATATCACAAGAAGATGCCTCTTTTACGTTCCTGAAATTCGAGTTGAATAAGACAGAAAAGGGAAGAAGTTAAAGCAGCTGCCAAAAAACTTATGGATTTTTAATTTAATTCGAATTATTCATGTGTAGGGTATTAATAAGTCGGTTGCATCGACTTACTGTTACATTTACTTGTTTTTTTTACATACATATTACAAAATTAAAAATTTAAAATAGTGTGGACTGCCGCCACTATTTTAAATTCTTATTCTAAATAGATATTGCACCCCGCCGATGATAAAAAGAAAAGTATTTACAAAATATCAAAAGAAAAATATTTATAATTTTATACACAAAAAGGATTCACAATTTCATATAAAATATACCAAAATTATTTGAATAAACAATCTCTGATATGTATTTTTGATGTTCTCTTTAGGGTAATAAAAACAAGGTAGAATGTAAACCAACGGTTTTTAAAAGTGCCAATAGAACTTTTCTTGAATTTGGAGGGGCTGTAAGGCCGAAACCCTATATAACTAAGAAAAACCCTTAACACATGTATAAATATATTACTGGAGCTTTAATTTTTATGTCTTGCCGAAGAAAAATGTATACAGGTGCTTAAGTTATAGGTGCCTAATAATAGCAAATTTTCAATTTTTCAGCCCTAATAGCTCTTAAACAGGGGGTAAGGGGCTACCAGGGGCTTTAACAGGGGCTAAATAATTTTCCAAGGAAACTTATACTAATTAGAAAAATGCTTTCTTGTCTCAAAGTTTCAGGTTCCTATCTAAAGGCGTGCCGGAGTTATGAAAAAAGAAATTTCATACAAAATGTAGTTTCTACATAACGGTAAATTTAAATAGTAAATTACAAAATATTGCATAATTTTGATATTGCTTTATCGAGATAACAAAATTTTCCGTCTTCCAGCTTTTTTTTATTGTAAAATTATTACCAAAGCTTGAGATATATACATCTGAAAATAGGGCTCTTTTGCAATTTTGAGGTGAAACTCTGGAACCATACAACTAAGAGAAACCTTTAACGCACGTAAAAAGACATTAGTGGAGCTTTAATTTTTATATCTTGCCGAAGTAATGGGCACATTTTACTTCGGCAACATATAAAAATTAAAGCTCCCCTAATATATTTTTACGTGCCGCCTAAGTTAGAAGTGTTTAAAAATAGCACATCTTTAATTTTTCAGCCCTATTAGTATTTAAATTTCTAACAATAAATGAAAGTACTAAATTACTAAAAATTATACAATTTTGATATTGATATGTAAAGTTAAAACAAGCAGGCCTTTACCTTTTACATCATTGGATGCTTGAGATTACAAAAGCTTTGAGAAAAACTTGAGATTTACAGTTTTAAAATTGAAGACGTTCTTTTTTAAATATATGCATTCTACATTTATGTATACCTTATTACCTTTGATATAGGACCTTTCGTTTTTCATTAATCAATACATATAATAAAACTTATTATGCTGATGGTGAGTAACATAATTTACTAACTAATTTTTTAACCATGGTAAATATTTTTGAATTTTTTTTTTTAATTTCTAAATATATTTACTTCATTCAAATTATATTGATGTGTATGTTTTATAAGAGCCATGCACATATTATTATGTTAACGAAATATTTAAATTATGTATTATGTTCCGGTATTACGTTCCATTATTGAACGTCCATTATTGATTGAGTTTTATTATATTCCATATAATAAAACTTATTACATTACGACTTTTCCTATTATAATATTCAATTAAACTATAAAATGTATGTGCTAATTGATTTAACAAAGAAAGTAATTATATTTACTTCATCTAAATTAAAATTATTTGAATGTTTTATGAGAGCATAATACATAATGTTTATGTTATGCGTACATATTATTATGATTGATTATTTAGAATATATTTATTTAGAAGTTGTATGGCAGCTACACGAAACTGTTGTGCCTGTACAACCAAATTATACAGAAGTTGTTGCTCTAAAACTTGATTGCCATTTATCAGATTTCAGACGTCTAGCTTCACAAGTTCCAACAGGTGTAAGAACTTCAAACCACCTGCTGTAGACTTGCCAAATTTTATAAAAGTTGTTGGCATGTAACTCGACACCTCTTTACTAAATATCAAAGCCCCAGCTTCAGTAGACACAGAGATATTTTCATTTAAAAAGGTAAGTTGTATGGCAGTACCCGAACGTGTGACAGGTTAATATACCAAATTTTACAGATGTAGTTGGCCTATAACTCAACACCATTTTGCAAAATTGCAGATACCTAGTTTCAATAGATACTAAGTTATTTCCATATAAAGAAAGAAGTTGTATGGCAGCTACTTGAATCTGGCGGCCGAAAATGCTGGATTTAAATAGCGAAACTAACAATTTTGCAGAAGTGACGTAGAAAAATGTCAGCCTTCTAACTCCTTTATTTTTTGAGTTATCGTGCAGGCGGACGGACGGACGTGACTTAATCGACTCAGAGTTCGATTCTGAGCTGATTCATACCTTTGACACTATATCTAGCTCGACTCCTTTAAGGTGTCACAAACGTAATATAAAATTTGTTGTACCCTTGAACATAGTTCATAAGGGTATAAAAAGACTATAAAAAGCATTGTTTTTTACCTTAATAAATCAATAAGAATTTTTTTACGTTAACTTTTTCTAATAAGTAATTATGTTTTTAAATTGATATTGAGTAAGGCTAAAACTATGTGTAAGAATTGTATATGGATAAGATTGTAAGGCTGACCTGTTCTGTTCTTTAAATAAGTATGTACTAATTTTTGATTAAATACTGTACAGAAATGTGAATAGTTAATTTAATTGATTGTCTTTATACTATTGTTAAATATACTCACATTATACATATATTTCAATGATATTTTTTTAGAAATATATTATACATGTGCATCTTATATAAGTACACCACACGTTAGTAATGCAATCAAGTTTCTCAGTATTACATATTTTACACCAACATTTTTTCACTTTAATAACCTCAGACAATTAATTCTTACCTAGGCAATAATTTTCTTTATAATTATGACATAATTTAAACATAACACACTTATTGTATTCTATTAAAAAACAACAAATTGGTTTATGTTTTTTATTTTTTTTTATATTTGTACATTTTATAAATTGTATTTAAACGCTTTTAAGTAATGTTAAAAAAATAATTAGATTTATTTATTAAAAAATATTGTTTTTTTTTTATACTTTTTGTCCACAAAATAATTTTATTAATATTTTATTTTTATAATTCTTAAAATATTATATTTATTTAATATAAAGCCTATATATATTTCGGCATCACTGTCATCTGATGATGGGCGAATACAATATAATACTAAACATAAATAATTTTGCTATTTTTTAACATTAAATTTATACCTACTAATTAATTACAAATCTAAACAAATATGTAACATAGGTGAATTTCGCAGTTCTAATTGCTCGTTCAAAATTGATTTATTTTGTTTTATAGCTTTTTTAATTTCTAGTGATTCCAATAAATCCAACTTTTTACCTTTTTTATCAATATGTAAGATTTTAAGGTTATTTATATTGCTAGAATGGTTTTTTTCCCATTAAGTGATTGTCAAAACTGGACTTGAAATCGACTTTATTAAGTTCTCTAATGTGTTCCGAATAACTAATCGCGATATTTCTACCTGTTTGTCCCATATAGACACTGCCACATGTATCACATTTAATTTCGTATACAACTGATTTTTTTAATTTATCAAATTTTTCTTTATTATTAATATATAATTTAAAAATAATTCGTAAGAATAGTAGATAAAGTTTTGAAATATATAGGAAAAATACTTATTTACATATAATCATACCTAAAAATTCTAAGCATCCAACAAATTTGAAATTATCAGTATTTCATTCCACGATTAATAGATTAATTAATATTCAATTAGATGAATTACCTTATAAAAAAGAACTTCACACAATAATAAATATAGCTTTAGAAAATGGGTATAAAGACAAAATTATCTATAAATTACTTGACAATAAAACCAAAAAACTAATAAACAATGAAATATACCCTGCAGATTATATAAAAAATGACAACTAAAATATGTATGTAAAAATAAAATATATAGGTTCTCTTTCTAATAAAATTGTTAATATAATGGAAAAAGAAACGGATTTAAAGGTAGCTTTCTATAACAATAATAACATAGGTAAAATTATAATAAATTATAAAGAAAAATTAGAAAAATTAAAAAATTCAGGTGTATACCAAATTAAATGTGATACATGCGACAGGGTCTATAAAGGACAAACAGCTAGAAATTTCGCGATTCGTTATTCAGAACACATTAGAGAACTTAATAAAGTCGCTTCGAAGTCCACTTTTGCCAATCACTTAATGGAAAAAACCATTCTATAGCAATATAAATAACCTTAAAATCTTGCATATTGACAAAAAAAGTAAAAAGTCGGATTTATTGGAATCACTAGAAATTAAAAAAGCTATAAAACAAAATAAATCAATTTTGAACGAACAAAATTATCCATGTTTAGTATTAAATTGTATTCGCCCTTCATTAGATGGCAGTGATGTCGAAATATGTATAGGCTTTATACTAAATAAATATAATATTTTAAGAATTATAAAAATAAAATATTAATAAAATTATTTTGTGGACAAAAAGTATAAATAAAAAACAAATTTTTTACTCAATAAATTTAATAAAGATGTTCCACAAACTTACTGTTGAAAAAATTCAAGGATATTTAAGAAATAAATAAATTTTTTCAATTGTACTTCTACTTAGTAATAAGATATCCAATTACATTTAATATGTTACAAAAATTAAATATAAAATGCCAAATTGCATGTACATATTTGTACATACATACATATGTTGAGATATTATATTCATTTTTTTGTTAATATTTTTTTTTGATATGAGTGATTCATATATATGTAAAATTAATTTGAAAATGTAGTTTAAATACTAAATAACAATGATGAATTAACTTTTTTTTAGATTTAAGTTATTAAAAGTTTAGTTCTAAGTCGTTGTTTTGTATAATTTTAAATATAAACATTATTTTAAGAATTTTTTTTGTAACGACCTTCTTTTGGTTTTGCTTAATAAAAATAAAATAAAAAATAAAACTTAGACACAGCATTCTTAAGATACTTAATTTGGTTATTTAAATTACTATTATATATTATAAAATTTGCATTGAAAGCTTCTTATGGAATATTAAAAATAGTGTAGACAATAGTAAAGAGTGTTGCAAATACATTGTTAATAATAATAGCAATAAAAAAAATTGCGCAAAATATCTTTAATAGTACGGAAATGGATTAACCAACGTTAAAAAAGGTTGTCACAAGTTTTATTTAGAACCGTAAATGCAGGATGAATTTAGACAAAAATTAGAAACAAAAATTCTTTTTCGGCACAATAGACAATAATGTAGAATGTATCAAAATTTAAAAATTTCACTGAAGCCTGATACTGAAATGGGCTATTGTATCGTAACCAAATCAACTCATTGAACTTCTGTGCAAAAGAGCTACACTTTTGTAAGTTTTCAATATTAGTTAAAAATTCGCTTAAAAAATATTTAAAAAGCGTAATATAATAAATATAATATGTATTTTGACATACTGAAATATCATATAAATATATCTTGCGCATTAATATACTGAAATTTCATACAAATAAGATGTATGCGCATACTCATGCACTTTAAAGTAAAATTAATTCATTAAAAATGGGTTCAAAAAATCTGTCCATAAGAACGAATTTTGTACAAAAAATGAACAACAGCTTCAACAATATAAGAGTATTCAATTATCTGGAGTATTAACCTATTCGTGTATGCAAGATTCTGAATTAGGATAGATTTTAAAGTTGGATTCTAGAAAAAGCGTATAACCCAGATTTTGCAACTCTAACATGCTGCCTAATTATTTTTTTTACATACATATTATACAAATCCAAAAAATTAAAATAGTGTGGACTGCCGCCATTATTTTAAATTCTTATTCTAAATAGTTATTGCACCCGGCCGATGATAAATAGAAAAGTATTTACAAAATATCAAAAGAAAAATATTCATAATTTTATACATAGAAAGGATTCACAATTTTAATAAAATATACCAAAATTAATTTAAACATTTCTTTGATATGTATTTTTGATTTTCTCTTTAGGGTAATAAAAAAAATGTTTGGAAGTCTAGAAAAACAGGCAGATGTGATTGTGCCAAAGAGCCAAAATATATCTTAAACGAAAAAATAAGTTAACCTCTTCTAATTCTGCACAATATCCAATAACATAAACAAATAAATAAATATAAATTTGTACAAATAAACGCCATTACAATTTACCATCTAATATAAAGAAAGAAACACACTAAATAGAAAACTGGTGTAAAAAATTAACATATATTTGAAAAGGGCTATATTTCCTAAACTACTACTGTGATTTGAAAAAAATTAAGCGTGTGCACTTCTACAAAAAAACAACCTTCAAAAAGATTTTCAATGACCCTAGTTCAATAATAAAATAAAAAATAATTCCATAAAAATCAGGAGGAGGAGGCAGGAGCAGGAGGCAGGAGCTTCGTCTAAAACGCGGTTCAAATATTTACAGGCAAGAATTGATTGATGTTAGTATATAATGATTATAATTACAAATTCTTTTGATTGTTATAAAAGTAAACGCATAAGAAATGTAAATTTCCTAAGAAACTCGAAAATAGGCGATTGTAAGAATTTTCAATAAATGTCTCTTACTAAATTTATTAAATTGATTAAAATTTAGAAAAGAATGCAGACTTTCAACACGAGAATGATTAGAATCAAAGCAACTTTATATTCATTAATGTTTTTTAGTACATTTTAAAAAAAAACATTTGAAAAAACATTTCTGTTTGACCGCCTGTTTGTTTGTCTGTCTAGAAAACTTCTACACTGTTTAAGATAGAACAATGCAATTTTAACCACCCTCAAAATTTGAAAAAGACTTCTTTTCAAATGTGTATATATCAGGTTTTGACCAATAATATCAAGATTGTAACGAAAAACATGCCGGAGTTATGAAGGAAGCAAAATCTTGCAAAATCTTCAGGATATCTTCACATAACGATAAATTTAAATACTAAATTACTAAAAATTGTACAATTTTGATATTGATTTATAACGTTAAAACAGGCAGGCCTTTACCTTTTACATCATTGGATGTTTTAGATTGCAAAAACCTTGAGAAGAACTTGAGATTTACAGTTTTATAACTAGGCCTTTTTCAAATTTTTCGGAACTGTAGATCCGTAATGATATAGGCTACATAAAAAAATTATTCTACAAAATTCATTATTTCAAATGATATAGAAGTGTTGTGAACAAACGGATGGATAGAAGAGAGTGAAACTAATAAGCAAATTTTTCAAAATTTTTGTAAAAAATGTGCTAAGAACCTACTATTTTTGTTTTGTTAAGAGACAACAAAACAAATTATAATTCCATTAGTTATTTGTTCAGCTAACTTTAAAATATTTATAGAATTTAAGGTTTTAAAAAATACGTTATTACACTTTTTACTATTTATCGAAATAATATTGAAATCTAAGTTTAGGTACTTTGATTAAAGTATTGAAGATGTTCTTTTTTAAATATATTTATTGTACATTTATGTATACCTTATTACCTTTGATATATGTAGGACCTTTCGTTTTTCATTAATCAATATTTATAATAAAACTTATTATGCTGATGGTATGTGACACACTTTATTAACCAATTTTATAACCTTGGTAAATATTTTTGAATTTTTTAAATTTCTAAATATATTTACTTCATTCAAATTATAATTATATGAATGTTTTATAAGAGCCGTGCACATATTATTATGTTAATTATCTATTTAAATTATGTATTATACGAATTGGTATTCCGTTCTATTTTTGGATATACCGGATTACATTAATCGTATTTCGTATTTCATTAATCAATATTCATAATAAAACTTATTACATTAATGAAATGTGACACACTAGTCATTAATAACCAATTTTTTAACCATAAAAAATATTTTTGAAATTAAATTTCTTAATTCTTTCTCAAAATTAGATACGATTTATATGTGCAAAATTTTAATCACAATTTTCCTATTATAAAATTGAATTAAAATATAAAATTTATGTGCTAATTGATTTAACACAGAAAGTAATTATATTTACTTCATCTAAATTAAAATTATTTGAATGTTTTATGAGAGCATAATACATATTATGTTTATGTTATGAGTCATATTATTATGATTGATTATTTGGAATACATTTATTTACTAGCAGGAGTACCCGGCTTTGCCCGGAGTATATTGTTTGCTTTATGAAATAAAAATCTGAACAGTGGTGCAGTGCATAAGTCACCGGTCTTTCAGACGAAAGGTCTCGGGTTCAAACCCTGGTCAGATCAAAAATAATATATAAATATAATAAAAATAATGTAAACAAAATATTAAATATAATTATAATTTAATACTAGTACCAAGTTGGCCCACATGTCTAATAGGCAAAGGGCCCCAAACATATCGGCTGTCGGTACAAATAATAAATAAATAAATAAAAATATGAAATAAAAATTATTAACTTTTGTTTTTGCGTTAATATAATTTATTTAATATATACTTTATTGCTATGCATTTTCAGATGCTGGTAGTAAATATTTAATTTTTATTACATTTATTATTATTTTTTTGATTATTTATTCCTTTCATAATATTTCACATGTGCTCATTTATTTGATTTATTTTTACAGTGTTTAAATATATTTAAATAATTTGTTCAACTGTGATATTTTATAAATTAACACATAATTAATGATTATGATAACACATAATAATTGAACATTTAATTACATAGTTTATACTTAATATATGCAATAGGGAAAGTTCCCCCACATGCACATTCCCAAGCTCGGATAGCTTTTCGGGCTGGGTGGATGTGATTGATATTACATGAATAGGTACCGATGAAGCGCTAAAAACTGAAAAATGAAGAGTATCCGAGAAGAGATCCTTTTCTGATCAAAGATGGATACTCTTCAATATCAATCATAAGCTTGAAAATCTCCAGCTCTATAGAAACACTAGAGCTACTAACTAGAGATAGTTCAGAAAAATAGCAAGAAAAAAACTTTTGGTAGTAGCTAACTCAGATATTTTGAATGAGAATGAGTTAGAAAAGAGGACTGACATTGAGGCCATTGAGGTCTCATTTAAGGTGTCATGAGTAGATAGGTAGGCACTTGGGCCAGACAGGTCAGTAGGTCAAGGTCACCCGGAAGTAGGTCAAGGTCACCCATAAGTAGGTCAAGGTCACCCGGAAGGCCAGACAGGAAGTATGTCAAGGTCATTTTAAAAGTAAGTCAGACTGGCGGCGATCGTCAGTTGTTTATAAAGATTGTATACTTGGTTTAAGTAATAGGTATGCAGGAAAATAGTAGGGAAAAAAAAATGCTTTTTCATACAATGTAAAGAGAAAAAAATGTACCTATACGTTTCTTTAAAATTTAAAAAAGTGCAAACTGGTTTTTTACATCTTAGATGAAGAATCAACAAAATTAATGCAATTTTGAGATGCATTTTTTTTCTTTTTCTCTTGTTTTTTCTTTTTTTTATGAAGTATTTAAAGAAGAGGAAATAAAAACCATTAATTAATTGCGAGTATCACCGTATAAGATTTTATTGTTATGTAAGAATGTTGACAAAAATATGAATAAAAAGAAAACAAACAGAAAATCAAAAATATCTAACATGTGGTTTAAGTAATAGGCGTAAATGGATATAGTAAGAAAAAATGCGTTTTTATAAAATGTAAAGAGAAAAATTTAAACAAATTAAGTGTATCTATGCGAATTTTTAAAATTAAAAGAAAAAAGTGCAAAGCTGGTTTTTAAATCTGAATCAACCTTGACCAAATTGATATTTTGAGATGAATTTTTTTCTTTTCTTTTTTGTTCTGATGAAATATTTAAAGAAGAGGAAAGAAAAAATTATTAGTATTTTAAGATTTTATTGATATGTAAGAATGTAGAACAAAAAAGATGTATTCTTATGTTGTGTTAAAAAAAAAAAATAAAACAAATTTATTTATATGTTTGAAATAATTTTTTATTTAAAAATATTTTACAATTTTATAGAAATCTGTGCTGTTTTAATCTAACATTTTTTTTTTTAAAAGATACATATATACATTATAACAATTTTTAACAGCACATCTGAAATTGTTGTTTAATAAGTGTATAGGACAATTTGATTTAAAGTTATCAATCTTTTGTAATGACGGCAAGTTTCTGCTTAAATCTTCTATTTTATCACTGTCAATGTACTTTTGAAGGAATAGTTTTTTTTGTTCTCCTTTAACATAAATTTTTTCAGCTGACTCTAAATAGTGTTTTAATATGCATTTTACATCTAAATATTCAACTAGACCGTTATTCCATTTAAGTCCATTTATTTTATTTTCGCAATACTGGTTATTATATTTCATATCCGGACTAAGTTCCTCTAAGGGTACGGTGCTTTGAAGTGATAGACAGTTGGAATTAAACTTCCTTTTTCAAGTATGGCTAATTCTTTTAGGAAATATTGCTTTTCATTTCCTTGTAAAAATTGTAGGTCAACTATGAGAACTCGTTTAACCATGTCGACGGTTTGTGTAAGAATACTCATTAGAGTAAATAAATTTACATTTATATTCACTTCGGCAAAAGAGCTTTTCATATAAATATAGGTTAACAGTGCTATTTTTAACTAATACAACTATGCTATTTCATCCATTTACAATGATGGTAGCGGGGCCATCATGCTGTGGTAAAACCACTTTTATTCATAATTTAATAAAGTATAAAAAAGAAAATATACAACCACATATTAATAAAATTATTTGGTGTAATCCAGACAAAAATGCCGTTCCAAAATATTTAAAAGATGTGGAATATAGTAACACTATTCCGGATTTTAATGACAATAAAGAACCTTTGTTAATTATTATCGATGATATGATGTTAAATTCCCATGATAAGTATGTATGTGATTTATTTACTAGAGGATCACACCATAGAAATTTATCTGTAATATTTGTAACACAAAATGTTTTTCACCAGGGTAAATTTTCAAGAGATATTTCGCTTAACTGTAAATATCTAGTACTTTTCAAAAATCCAAGAGATAAATCGCAGATATTACCTCTAGCTCGCCAAATATATCCCAATCAAATCAAAGCATTTGAAAAAGTATATAATGAAGTGACGTCAGAACCGTACGGGTATATATTAATAGATCTTACTCAAGACGTTAATGATATATTTCGATTAAGAAGTGATATATTTGGAAAAGGTTTGTGTTTTTGTACAAGAGATCAATTAGAACAATTTGGCAAAGAATATGAAACGTTTGAAGGTCAACCGTCATATATTGCACCTATTAAAAAGCTCTAAACCGAAATTTCAGAAAGTAATTATAAAACATTGTGACCCTGAAGCAATCAAAACATTTTGTGAAATTGCTTTAAATATTTTAAAAGGTAATTGTAATCTAAGTAAAAAATCAACAACCCAATTACGAAAGTATAAAAAGGAATTGAGATCCCTCATTTGCCGCCAAAAATCTATAAATAATAAAAGAAAAATCATTATTCAACGTGGTGGATTTTTACCTACACTTCTTGGTGCAGTACTATCAGGGATAATCGGAAATTTTATAAAATGAATAATACAACATTTAACAAAATGATTATACTAAAACCCGAGATTTATGAGAAAATGAAACAAAATGCTGACTTTGAATTAAATGAGTTGGATAAAAATATGAAAAAAATATTGTTAAATAAATATGTGTCTGTTAGATATGGTAAATGGTATTTATACAGACAAAATTTATTTAAAATAAGAAACAAAAATAGAGTACTTCCTAGAAATAAAGAGGAGAAAGTAAAAATTACGGAAACAAAAGGTACTCAAACTCGTGCAAAACCAATGTATATAGATGCGGAAGCTCAATCGCATTATCCTGAATATAAGAATGTAGGAATACAAGTTGTTCCTGAAGAACAAGAAGTATATGAAGAAGAAGCTGATGACGAAGTATTTGATGATGAAATTCAGGAAAATGTTTTAACAAAAGCATTGTCACCTGCTTCAGTTGGAGAACGCCTTAGAAAAAGAAAATCAATTAGAAATCAAAATGTACAAATTTTTGAAACTGATACAGGGGACATTATAACTGTTCCTTTAGATAGCCCAAGCCCACCAACGAAAAAAGAAAAAACTATAAATAGCAAAGAGTTGAATAATTCATCAAGACGTGTTTTAAGGTCAGCAGTAGGTAATACTCAAACAGAACTTAATTTTCAAATTCGTAAGAATAAATCCGCAAGCTCATGGACAACATACAAGTAAATGATGAATTTTATGCCACTTTACTCAGTGATTCATCTATGAACTATTATCCAGAAAATTCATTATCATATTTTACAAATAAAATGAATAAATACATGTGTGATTCAAGGTGGAAAGTCGGTATTTCAGAAATGTATGTTAATGATTTCGTTCCAAATGTGTATGGTGAAGAATGGGAAAAAAGTACTCAAATATTTATTAAAGGTATGCAGAAAGATATGATAGGGGTTGGAACATCATATATTCCATACATAGAAAAACAAATGATATGCGACTGGAAAGTTTTTCTACTACCAACACTAATTCAAAATATACGCCCACTTAATAGGTTTACAAGAAAAGAAGTAGAACGACAGTTGATTTGGGGAATTTTTAATTTTATAAACGATGAAGTTCATTATACACAACCAATAAAAGCTGAGGAGATGCCTAAAAATTTAAGTTACACCACAATATGTGTTACTAAGCCTAAAATAGATATAAAAATAAGAGCAAATTACGCTTCTACCCTCGAAGGACTTTTGACAACATGTTTCAATCAAGTATCTTTTAAAGTTACAGATTTAAAAAAATATAAATCACGTGTAATAGAAGCTTCCAAAACTTTTATAGATAGTGTACAATTGATTCCCATTAGTAAACCAGATATGTTTTTGATATACACAGATATAATTGAACCGCAAAAACTAGGTGATAAAGATATAAGGTGTTTAAGATCTGTTAAAGAATTCAGTAATATTCAATATTGCAATGTGGAGAAATCATTTAATAACATTGCATTACTTTTATGTGATAAATATGGATACAAAATAAACTTTTCCAATAGTTCAATTCCAACAAAAATTGTATTACATTTTAAAAAAGTATAAATAAAAGCGATTTTACAAAACTATATATTATTTTATTTTATTCATTATGGAGAGAGCGTACTACAAATATTATTTAGTTCAATCAGGAAAAGGTCTTGAGGATATTGGTCCTTTGTTACACTCAATTGTACCTTACCATAGGGGACGAGGGTTAGGGAGCTTTTTCGGTGGTCTTTTTAGATATTTAAAACCAATATTTACATCTGGAGCTAATATATTTAAAAAAGAGGTTATTAACTCTGGTATTAATGCATTATCTGATATTGCCACAGGGGCAAATGTAAAAGAAGTGGTTCAAGATCGAAGTAAAGAGATAATGAAAAATGTAAGACGAGGTGCAGTTCGGAAACTCAATGAAATGTATGGACAAGGCAAAAGAAAACGAAGAAAATCTATAAAAAGACCTCTCATTAATAATTTAAATTATTTTACGTCGAAGCGACGCAAAGTTAATAACAAAAACAAACAAAAAGATATTTTTGAATAATTATGATTGAATGTATGAAATCAGAGCTTGATATTTTTAAAACACAGCTTATTCAGTCAAGTATTTTACGATCTGAAGAAGTTTCCTATAACCCTATTACTTCTTTAGATAATCCGTCTGTCATAGAATTTGTTTCACTAGGGCACGGTGATACATATAGAGACTTGTCTTCGACATATCTAAAATTAAAAGTACAAATTTAAAAAAAAGATGGAACTCAATGGAATAAAGATAAAAAAACTGATGGAACACCTATACAACAACCAAGTGTGGTTAATAATATGTTACATTCATTAATAAAACAATGTAATGTTCAACTAAATGGAAAGAATATATCTCCATCAGATGGCAGTTATCATTACAGAGCCTATATTGAATCATTGTTAAATTATGGTACGGATGCCGCTACAACGCATTTGGAGTGTGGTGGATAGATGCTAGATAAGCCAAATATAGCAAAAACAGATAATAGTGGTTCAAAAGAACGTCAAAAATTATACCAAAATAGCAATGTAGTGGAACTTATGGGGAAATTACATTTAGATATGTTTAACCAACCTACACTTCTCATAAAGAATGTCGATGTTCGAGTTGTCCTAACATTAGAAAAACCAGATTTTTACCTCTTTGCAGATGATACTGATGAATCTCAACTAAAAATTTTAGAAGCCACTTTATTTATGAGACATGTAACAATTAATCCTAGTGTGCTATTAGCACATAATGCTGTATTGGAAAAAACTAATGCCAAATACAATTACAAACGGGTAGAGGTAAAAACTTTTACCATTCCACAGAATAGTTCATCAATATCACTTGATAATGTTTTTATTGGACAGTTGCCAAACACAATCATTTTTTGCATGACAGAAAATACAGGTTACTCTGGAAAAAGGTCAAAAAATCCATACAATTTTAAACATTTTGATATTTCACAATTTGTGTTAAACGTAAATGGTGTTCAAATACCTAATTCAGCAATTGAAACCAGTTTTTCAGAAGAGAATACAGTACACTTTTTTCGGGAACTGGAATTTACCATAATGATAAAGGTCATCAGATAACAAAAACCATGTTTAGTAATGGGTTTTTCATTCTACCTTTTGATTTAACTCCAGATTCATCAGGAAATGAAGTGTGTCAAGGTCTACTAAATCAAGGTACAGTTAGAATTGAGACAAAACTATCAAAACCACTTACATCTACACTGACTGCTATTGTTTATGGAGAATTTGATGCAAGTTTACAAATTGATAAAAACCGAAATATATTCTCAAACCTATAAATAGCATACATAAAAGTAAATTTGAATATTTGACAAAATGTCACTGTCTTGTGCACTTCTGGATGTAACATTTTGTAGTGATGATAATAATACCTTGTTTGCGAAAGATATTTGTATAGTTGGTTTTAAAGAACCTTGTAAAAAGTTTGTAAAAGAGCTCAAGTATAAATTTCCAACTAGGGATTTTATAAATGATAATTTTGATAATTACTCTTTTGGAACTGTGTACAACGATAAAATAAATAAAGAGCTCTGTCAAATACTAGAAAAATTTGATGTTATTATAACAAATAAAAAAATCAAAAAAGAGTTTTTATCTAATTATATTAAAGAAACAACTAAAGTATATGACTTGAATCAATTTGATTGATAAATACCCTAGAGATAAGTGACGTATTAAGATGTAACAAACACACACGTAAATTTTTTAAAGGAGTTTTTGCTCTGGATCAACTCCCCAGAATAATTGAAAAACAAACTTTTTTAATTGTAAACACTGATAAATCAAAAGATCCGGGAACACATTGGTTAGCTATTTTTAAGCCAAAGAATGGCTGTGTTGAATATTTTGATTCGTTTGGTAGAAAACCAGATAAATTAGAAATTTTAAGTTACTTAAAAAATCAATGTATAATTTTTAATAAGAAACAGTTACAAAGTAACTATTCAGATGTTTGTGGGCAATATTGTTGTGTTTATACATGGTATAGATGTTGCGGTTATAGTATGAACGCTTTTTTAAAACAATTTAATAAAGAAAATCATATAGAAAATGACAAAAATATAATAAATACTTTTCACCATATATTTGAAAATTATAATATTTCTCAATCATGTCTTCCTAAGAGATATAACATTTAATAATAAACTTTAGTGTAATTAAAATAATGGAAGAGCAAAGTCCTAGCATTAATTTGTTGCTGAGTTATACATACTTTCTCAACAGAAGTCACACATTAAAAATAGTTTGTGAAATAGTCGGATTTGACACAGATTTTTTTGAAGTTGCAAGTGTTTTTCATTGGATTGGAATGAAACCAATTATTTTAAAATATCATGAATGGTGTAAATTTTATGACCTATTTCATAAAAAATTTTCCAAGCAGTCAATTAAAAATTCAAAATTATGCTTACAAAGTGGATTAAAATCTACAGTAGGACAGAATCTTAGCATTAACAAAGAGGAAGCTGACGAGTTTTACAGTTTGATTGATTTCCTACATGCAGTAGTTGCATATAATAAAACTGCAGAGCCAAATGTAAAGGAATATGTTAAAAAATACATAAAGACCTGTGAAGAAAAGAATGTTGCAAAGTTGAAAGAAGAGATTTATATTCCGGTTCAAAAATTTAATATACGATGTAATTTTTCTCGACTCTTTTATGAAATACCTGTATTTTTACAAAAAAAAAAAAAGATATTAAATAAAACAATTTTGTAACTATATAATTTGTTATTTATTTCATTATTTATAAATTAGGTATAATTTGTTATTTTATAAATTTGGTATAATTTCTAAATAATCTGGATCTCCTTCTTCATCACTGATATCCCATTAAAAATCATGCCAAGATCTAAAATAGTAAAAGAAATTCATATAGATCTGTGAAGAAAAGAATGTTACAAGGTTAAAAGTAGAGATTTTTATTCCAGTTCAAAAATTTAATGTATGATGTAATTTTTCTCGGCTCTTTTATGAAATACCTGTGTTTTTACGAAAAAAATTAAATAAATCCAATTTATAACTACATATACATATTAACATTAAGTACATTTAAACATGAATCTGAAAAATAAAGCAACTAAATAAAAGAAATTTATACCTTTTTTGAAATTTATATTTATTTATGAATAATAAAAACTTATATAACTATAAACCAATTTACATCTTTTATTGGTAATTTGCATATATTTTACCAAACGACTCAGATATATCTATAATATTTAAATTTAAATTTTTATCTTTATATACAAAATGTTCTTTTTCTTTTATTTCTTTTACAAAATCTAAATTCTCAAAAATATCAGAATATTTTTGAGGTACAAATATAATTAAATTGCGGGTCTCAAAGACCCACTTAAGACCATAAATGGTCTTTATTTGCTTAACATTTATTATATGATATAGAGCATCTTGCTCCATATCTTTAGTTTTTAGGAAACTTTTTCTAGTTTCCACATTTTTGTTATTAAAAGCTTCTTTGAAGCTTTTTTTTGTTGGTGGTTCTTCTTCTTGAAGAAGAATGATTTCTTCTTGTTGTTGTTGTTGGAATTGTTGATGTTGTTGCTGTTGTGGTTGTTGTTGTTGTTGTTGATGATGATGATGATGATGTTGTTGTTGATGAAGTGGCTGCGATTCCTGTTGAGTTCTTATTCTTTTCCGTTTAATTGGGGCTAACTCCTGTGTTGGCTCTATTTGCTGAGCGTAGGCGAAAAATTCTGCTGTGTTTTCCATTTTTGCTTCCTTTTTTCTGTATTATTATTATGTTGAGCTCTGTCTTTGAATTGACATATCTTAAGAAAAATTCCACTTTATTTATACTAAATTTTTCTTCTAAAAAATTGTATTATCAATGTTTAGAAATCAAAATCCTTAAGAAAACCAATTAAAAACAAAAAGTAAGTTGTTTATTAATGTAATAAATTCTAATTGATAATAATAAAACTATAATTTTTTTATATAACATTTTTCGCAACATTGTTGCATTTAACAGTGTTCTAAATTTAAGAAAACTCTTCTACATAAATTCCAATTATACTTTTTTATGAAAGAATATTATTTTTTATTTACCTATTCCTAAATTATTTATTTTTATTAGTAAATATTTTTCTATTTTTATTTTTTCTATTAACATTTTTGCAACATTGTTGCATTTAACAGTGTTCTAAACTTAAGAAAAAATCTTTTACATAAATTCTAATTATACTTTTTTATGAAAGAATATTATTTTTTTATTTACCTATTCCTAAATTATTTATTTTTATTAGTAAATATTTTTCTATTTTTATTTTTTCTATTTTACCATTTTTACAACATTTTTACAACATTGTTGCATTTAATAGTGCTCTAAAGTTAAGAAAAAATTTTCTACATAAATTCTTATTACACTTTTTATGAAAGAATATCATATTTACTTATCCATTGATTATGACTATTATCAAAACCTAAATATTTCACATATACTTTATTGCCTTTTCGTTGTAAAATTTTTTCAATTAAATAAGCATTGGGGTCTTTGACACTAGTCAGTTCCTGTTCATAGAAGCCACCACGAACTAATTTATTTTTATAATCTTTTAAACTATATGTAATCGGGTCTGTCTTGTTTTTGAAAGCTATTTTAAAAACTTCAGTTGAATAGTTAGGTTCATATCCTTTTTGAAAAGTACCTTTAGACCTTGCAATTCTAACAAAATCACCAACATTAAATTTTCCCTTATTAAATATTTTAGGGTAATTATAAATTGAACGAAGAATTTGTTTTTCATTTTGTGATGTAACTTGGTTTGGTTTTAACTTAATTGTACTATGTTTTGTGTTATTATATGTTTCAATTAGTTTTGGTAAAAATTCTATCCATTTAAAATTTCCTTGTAAACTAAACTGTTTCCACATAATTGATTTTAATGTTCTGTTAAACCTTTCACAAACACTAGCCTTCATTTCTGAATAAGTATGATAGTGATTTATTTTATAGCTTTTCATTAAATTTTGGAATTTTTTGTTGAAAAATTCTTTTCCCTGGTCAGAATGAATATTTTTTGGAGACTTCCCCTCCCTTTTAAAAATCTTTTCCATACTTTTAACTACGTCATCTGCTGCCTTTGATTTAACTTTTTCGGCATATGCATATTTTGAAAATATATCGATAACAGTTAAGAGAAACTTGTATCCATTATTTACTTTTTGATAGGCCGACATATCTACAAGATCAATTTCCCATGTATCATTTAACCCTCTTTGAGATATTTTTCGTCTCCGAAATCTACGTCTAACTGGACGATGAATTTCAGATACTATTTGTGCTTTTGACATTATTATTGAAGAGTTAAACTGCAAATGTGAATTTGAATAAAATCAGTAAATATATATATATATATATATATATATATATACTGATATATATATGTAAATAATTTTTTGGCTATATTCTGAAAATTAAAAACGGTAAAATTAAAAGATTTTGTTTAATGCTGTAATTTAATAGTTTAACACAAAATTTTTTTCTTTTTGAAGCCATAAGGAACTGAAGTATAATCATCTGCAAAAACTCGTTTTCTGGAATTTATTCGATATGACTTTATTTCAGGAACAGTGATGACTCTGTGATCGTATGTTCGGCGAATACTAGGAAATGTTATATTTATTTGTTGAAAGTTGTTTAATTTTTTAACTAATTGTTTCATAGAGCCAAAATTTATTTCTTGTGAAGCGTTGTAATTTAAACGAATACCTTTCACTTTGCAAACAGTTTTTTCGCATTTGGAGTTGGTACTATATATTTTGTATGCATAGTTCTTTGCACCACCACTAACAAATTCTGTAATATAGCTTCCAATTCCATATTCTTCAAGCTCATCTGTCATATCTTCTATGAAAATTCCAGTTGGAGGGTTATATTCTCCTTCACGTGCTACATATATTATTGAATCTGTATCGTAATACAAAACTCGTTCTTTTAAATTGTCTAAGCAAGAATACAATTTTAAACGAGCTTGTGTGGTAGTGTAAGCAGCTATGCAAACGTTAACTGTTGATAATGATTCAGCTGTTTCTTCTTTGTATTCCCAATTTACCAAAACTGTTTTTTCGTTTATTGGAGTTATTTGATTTACATTCTTCGAAGGATCAGTAAGAATAGAAAATAATTCATAAGGCTCATTTATTATTTCAGTTTTTGATTGATTTTCTCTCTGTCCAAATTTACCCCAGAAAGAGTTTAACATTAACTTAGCTAATGATCTAAGTCCAGGATTTTTTTCTATATCGTTAAACTGTAAATTTATGCCTTCTACTTTCGAAAATTTTTCTAAATATTTGCACTTTTCCTTTGGTGTTTTGTAAAAGCCAGGCCAGCCAGAAGCTTCTTGTTTAATTTTAAGGAACTTGTTCATCATTTCTGTAAAAATTCCTTGTTGTGATGTAAGGGGATTAAATTGTTTAACAGTATACTCCCATACCTCGTATATTTCCACAATTTTGTATCCCTGTTTAACAGCTTCTCTTACTTCATCTATAACCCACGTTCCTAAAATTGACCTACTACGATTGTCATGCGAGCAGTCATCATTATTCATTTCCAAACTACATGTTTGACAGCAGGAAAACATTAGCTTATTATTTTGATTTATGGGCAAAACCGGGTGATAGAGTTTTTCTGGGGGAAGTATCAATGCCTTTATTAATCCTTCAGTATCATTTAAATTTAATTTATTGCATTCAATTTTTCCAACATGAACTTTTCCCTCCAACTGGATGACCCACTGGGAATTTTCCATATTTACACACCCAAGGATATAGTGAGCATATATCTATATACATTATTTTCTCACCAGGCGCACATTTATAATATGTTCTTGTGTTTCCTGTTCTACCGCCATAAAACGCATCACGTGGTTTTAGTGGTATCAAACTTTCGTTCTCCAATTTTGCGAAAAATTCTATGTATTCTTTTGATCTCATTTCGTTTCGAAATTCACACTCCCACTTTTCAATTACTTGATAACCTATAGAGCGTAATTTATTGGCTTTGGATAATGTAGCCTCATAACGTGTTTCATATTTTTTATTATTATTATTTTTGAAACATTTTGGATGGCCATGGTAATAACAGCCATAAAACTCAAATATTTGTTTTGTGTCTGTGCAATATCCGTCAACACGAAGACCAAAAATTACTTTTTCCTTTCCGTTACCACTATGCTGAATTTTTATTTTTCTTCGTTTTTCTTCCCACATTAACCATTTTATGGCAATGATTGACTGGTTTTCTGATAAGCGATATCCTTGTTTAGGTATAAGTCCAATTGTATACGGTTTTAAAAAATTCCTTCTAAAAACCAAATTACACGCTGATGCAATTGTAGTGGCCTCTAAAAATGGCTCAACCTTACATTCTTCCAAAAATAGCTGTCTGAATTTAATACAGGCTGCTGTCAAAATTTTTACGTCATTCATGCAATATTCTACTATATATTCTATATAAGTTCCTTTTGGAGGTTAAAAGACTTGTTTTTATTTTCTTCATACCATTCAAGAAATTGTTTTCTTTCTGATGCACTCATTGAATTATAACAGTAATATTTCCGATCGGGTAACTTTCCATTATATTTTATATTATTTTTACGATTAAACATATGAGGAAAATATCCTTTTTTTAAAATTATATCTAAATCAAATGCCTTCGGTAAACTAGATAACGGCATTGGAAAATAGTTTAGTGAATCAATAAATTTCACGTTATCTAACAGCATTAAAATTATCTTTGTTCCCCTCATAATTAGTTTTGGTTTGATGATGGTTTTCTCTAAGATATAGTTTAATAAAAACTGATTATCAAATGCTTGTCCGTTATGTGCAATAACTACAACTTTATGAAATATCTTTCTTTGGTTGAGTATATATAATATATTTTTAAGTTCAGCTAATTCTTTACACGGTGTAATAAAGCATTGGTGGTCTGAAGCTACATTTATATTACAGTTTTTACACAAATGTCCATAGCATATATGATTTACATCGGTTCTGTATACTTTAAAGCATTTTGTACAGAAATTTATAAGAGTACAAATAGATTTTTTATTTGTAGATGATGTTGCTTTATGATTATCAAAACAAGTTTGACCTTTAAAACTTCGATTGCATACATCACATTTAATATTTGGAAAATTTACGTCACATGCTGGAGATGATTTACAAAAGAAACACGACCGTTTACATCTGTGAGACAATCTATTGTTATACGGAACATTACATGTTTGGCAAAAGTAATCACAACTAAATGCTGCTGTTAATGATGTAATTACATTGAAGTGACCTTCATCGTATATCAAATTCAATCTTTTTTCCTTATCTTCTTCACCTTGAAAAATAATTGATTTTCCTTTTCCTCTGAAATCAAAAACTACAATTTGATATTTAGAGAGGTACAGTTGAAATTTTTTGAGCTCACTGATACTAGCTCCTTTTGCTGGGATGCTTACATTTGAATTTCTTATTAGTTGTAATGCTGCTTTCAACTGAAGTTGACCTGTGTCTTTTCGCATTTTACAGTAGTCAACTGATTTTTCTATGAATGAGATAGCAACAACTAACGCACGTGGTAAGCATAAATTATCTTTGTTTTTGATTGAAATTATGCATCTTCTTTTATTACATTCTTCTTCAAAATTGTTGTATCTTTTTCCTCTTCCACTTCCTGCTGGAAGTCGTATATATGTAACATTTATACAGAACGTATCTGTAGATAATCCTTCGGAGTTGCTTTGAAAAATGTTTGAAATAACTTCCCAAATTTCCGAAATGTCAAGATCTTTTGCTTCTTTAAAATTGATCCAGGCTGGATCACGTTCATGAAAACTTTGGCATCCAAAAGTGACACCAATTTTGTCAGTAGGATCAACATTTTCAAGTAAATTGCTGAATAATTCTTCAATACCGGTTTTAATCCAATCTATTGGATCTTTGTTGTCTGGTACTGCATTTATTATAAACTCCAATTTTTTTCCAAAAATGTTGAATCGTTTTACATTCACTGATTTTATTGATTTTATTGTGAATTTTTCTGTATTCATTTTAATTTCTTTTATTTAATTTCCGATTTTTATTTTATTAAGACAACCAATCGCGAACGTTTCTAATCCTAGAATTTTCACTCTATTAACAATTTTTTAACTTTTTACACAATTTATACATAATGTCTTGCTTGTTACTTTCAAAAAAAGCAATTACTCGTAACTTATTTTGAATCGCTTTTATTCCTTTGTTTTTTTTTCAACATTCTTACATAACAATAAAATCTTATACGGTGATACTAAGAATTTTTTTCTTTCATCTTCTTTAAATACTTCATAGAAAAAAGATAACAAGAAGAAATAAAAGCATCTCAAAATTGCATCAATTTTGTCAAGGTTGAATCTTTCTGTAACATTTAAAAACCAGTTTGCACTTTTTCTTTTAATTTTTTTAAAATTAGTTTTAAAATTTTAAAGAAACGTAGTTACACATCTTTTTGTTCTGTTTTCATTTTTCTCTTTAAATTTTATAAAGTATTTTTTCTTATTCTTTTCATATATGCCTATTACTTACCACGTTAGATATTTTTGATTTCTTGTTTTTTTTTTCAACATTCTTACATAACAATTAATTAATGGTTGTTCTTTCCTCTTCTTTAAATAATTCATAAAAAAAAGAAAAAACAAGAAAAAAAGAAAAAAAATGCATCTCGAAATTGCATTAATTTTGTTGATTCTTCATGTAAGATGTAAAAAACCAGTTTGCACTTTTTTAAATTTTAAAGAAACGTATAGGTACATTTTTTTCTCTTTACATTGTATGAAAAAGCATTTTTTTTTTCCTACTATTTTCCTGCATACCTATTACTTAAACCAAGTATACAATCTTTATAAGCAACTGGCGATCGCCGCCAGTCTGACTTACTTTAAAAATGACCTTGACATACTTCCTGTCTGGCCTTCCGGGTGACCTTGACCTTCTTCCGGGTGACCTTGACCTACTTCCGGGTGACCTTGACCTACTGACCTGTCTGGCCCAAGTGCCTACCTATCTACTGTCATGTCCTATCAAACGAAGCAAAAAAACATTCCCGCTGGTGGAATGAGAATTTAACTAACCTAAGGAAGGAGACTAAAGATCAACCCTACAAGAACCAACTTGGAAAATATAAGAGATTGGCCAAATCCGATTGGCCAAGACACGGTCATGGAAAGATTATTGTGAATCCATAGAGAATACTAGGGACTCAGCTAGACTTAGCAGAGTCTTATCCAAAGAACATTCCAATTCATCCTTCCTCAGAACGATGGAAGGGACATGAACTGAATCAACCGCTGAAACCTTAGATCTTTTAGTGCGCACTCATTTCCCAGGGGGCACAAAGGACGCCCAACCAAGCGGTTGACACAAAGGTCCGAAGAGGCCCTGATAAATGGGTTAATTCAGTTATAACGCAGCAAAAGGAAAATAGTTTAGTGAATCAATAAATTTCACGTTATCTAACAGCATTAAAATTATCTTTGTTCCCCTCATAATTAGTTTTGGTTTGATGATGGTTTTCTCTAAGATATAGTTTAATAAAAACTGATTATCAAATGCTTGTCCGTTATGTGCAATAACTACAACTTTATGAAATATCTTTCTTTGGTTGAGTATATATAATATATTTTTAAGTTCAGCTAATTCTTTACACGGTGTAATAAAGCATTGGTGGTCTGAAGCTACATTTATATTACAGTTTTTACACAAATGTCCATAGCATATATGATTTACATCGGTTCTGTATACTTTAAAGCATTTTGTACAGAAATTTATAAGAGTACAAATAGATTTTTTATTTGTAGATGATGTTGCTTTATGATTATCAAAACAAGTTTGACCTTTAAAACTTCGATTGCATACATCACATTTAATATTTGGAAAATTTACGTCACAAGCTGGAGATGATTTACAAAAGAAACACGACCGTTTACATATGTGAGACAATCTATTGTTATACGGAACATTACATGTTTGGCAAAAGTAATCACAACTAAATGCTGCTGTTAATGATGTAATTACATTGAAGTGACCTTCATCGTATATCAAATTCAATCTTTTTTCCTTATCTTCTTCACCTTGAAAAATAATTGATTTTCCTTTTCCTCTGAAATCAAAAACTACAATTTGATATTTAGAGAGGTACAGTTGAAATTTTTTGAGCTCACTGATACTAGCTCCTTTTGCTGGGATGCTTACATTTGAATTTCTTATTAGTTGTAATGCTGCTTTCAACTGAAGTTGACCTGTGTCTTTTCGCATTTTACAGTAGTCAACTGATTTTTCTATGAATGAGATAGCAACAACTAACGCACGTGGTAAGCATAAATTATCTTTGTTTTTGATTGAAATTATGCCTCTTCTTTTATTACATTCTTCTTCAAAATTGTTGTATCTTTTTCCTCTTCCACTTCCTGCTGGAAGTCGTATATATGTAACATTTATACAGAACGTATCTGTAGATAATCCTTCGGAGTTGCTTTGAAAAATGTTTGAAATAACTTCCCAAATTTCCGAAATGTCAAGATCTTTTGCTTCTTTAAAATTGATCCAGGCTGGATCACGTTCATGAAAACTTTGGCATCCAAAAGTGACACCAATTTTGTCAGTAGGATCAACATTTTCAAGTAAATTGCTGAATAATTCTTCAATACCGGTTTTAATCCAATCTATTGGATCTTTGTTGTCTGGTACTGCATTTATTATAAACTCCAATTTTTTTCCAAAAATGTTGAATCGTTTTACATTCACTGATTTTATTGATTTTATTGTGAATTTTTCTGTATTCATTTTAATTTCTTTTATTTAATTTCCGATTTTTATTTTATTAAGACAACCAATCGCGAACGTTTCTAATCCTAGAATTTTCACTCTATTAACAATTTTTTAACTTTTTACACAATTTATACATAATGTCTTGCTTGTTACTTTCAAAAAAAGCAATTACTCGTAACTTATTTTGAATCGCTTTTATTCCTTTGTTTTTTTTTCAACATTCTTACATAACAATAAAATCTTATACGGTGATACTAAGAATTTTTTTCTTTCATCTTCTTTAAATACTTCATAGAAAAAAGATAACAAGAAGAAATAAAAGCATCTCAAAATTGCATCAATTTTGTCAAGGTTGAATCTTTCTGTAACATTTAAAAACCAGTTTGCACTTTTTCTTTTAATTTTTTTAAAATTAGTTTTAAAATTTTAAAGAAACGTAGTTACACATCTTTTTGTTCTGTTTTCATTTTTCTCTTTAAATTTTATAAAGTATTTTTTCTTATTCTTTTCATATATGCCTATTACTTAAGCTAAGTATACATCAACAAGAAGTATACCTGTACCACGTTAGATATTTTTGATTTCTTGTTGTTTTCTTTTTATTCATATTTTTTTCTTGAACACAGAATAAATCTGTTTTATTTTTATATTCTTGTTTTCAAAATAGGTGACAAATACAATTAACCTGACTTGATTTTTTTTCTTTTTTTATTCTTCACAGATTAGGCAACATACAATGCACTTAAGCAACATGTTAGTCGTTAAGTTCTTTTCATTCATTTTTTTTTTGAACATTCTTACAAACAAAAAATATCTTACATGACACACCGACATAATTTTTTTTCAATGGTTTGATCTGGTTTGATCATTATGTAGACATAAAAACAGATTTGCACTTTTTCTTTATGGATTTTAAAGATGCGTTGTACCTTTTTAAATTGTTCTATCTTGTACGTTTAAACTTTTTTTGTTTTTTTCCTTTTACATTTATTAACCATTTTTTGTTTCTACTTTTCATATGCGCCTATTACTTAAGCCAAGTATTCATCAATAAGAAGTAGACCTGTACCACGTTAGATATTTTTGATTTCTTGTTTTTTTTTTCAACATTCTTACATAACAATTAATTAATGGTTTTTCTTTCCTCTTCTTTAAATAATTCATAAAAAAAAGAAAAAACAAGAAAAAAAGAAAAAAAATGCATCTCGAAATTGCATTAATTTTGTTGATTCTTCATGTAAGATGTAAAAAACCAGTTTGCACTTTTTTAAATTTTAAAGAAACGTATAGGTACATTTTTTTCTCTTTACATTGTATGAAAAAGCATTTTTTTTTTCCTACTATTTTCCTGCATACCTATTACTTAAACCAAGTATACAATCTTTATAAGCAACTGGCGATCGCCGCCAGTCTGACTTACTTTAAAAATGACCTTGACATACTTCCTGTCTGGCCTTCCGGGTGACCTTGACCTTCTTCCGGGTGACCTTGACCTACTTCCGGGTGACCTTGACCTACTGACCTGTCTGGCCCAAGTGCCTACCTATCTACTGTCATGTCCTATCAAACGAAGCAAAAAAACATTCCCGCTGGTGGAATGAGAATTTAACTAACCTAAGGAAGGAGACTAAAGATCAACCCTACAAGAACCAACTTGGAAAATATAAGAGATTGGCCAAATCCGATTGGCCAAGACACGGTCATGGAAAGATTATTGTGAATCCATAGAGAATACTAGGGACTCAGCTAGACTTAGCAGAGTCTTATCCAAAGAACATTCCAATTCATCCTTCCTCAGAACGATGGAAGGGACATGAACTGAATCAACCGCTGAAACCTTAGATCTTTTAGTGCGCACTCATTTCCCAGGGGGCACAAAGGACGCCCAACCAAGCGGTTGACACAAAGGTCCGAAGAGGCCCTGATAAATGGGTTAATTCAGTTATAACGCAGCAAAAGGTTGCCTGGGCAATTGATAATTTTTCTCCATACAAAGCTGCAGGTTGGGATGGTATTTTTCCAAAAATGCTTCAAGAAATGAAGGAACTTGTGATTCCATTAATCACCAAACTATTCAAAAGTAGCCTCTCGCTAGGCCATATTCCCCTGCTGTGGAGGCGGGTGAAGGTGGTCCTTATACCAAAGGTTGGAAAAAAAGGTCATGAAACCGCTAAGGACTTTAGACCGATAAGTCTATCATGGAATTTTTCTTATTGAAAACTCTCGAAAGAACACTAGATTTGGAACTTAGAAGAGTACTGGAGAGTACTCCACTATGTTACTATCAACATACTTACTGTAAGGGCAAGTCAACCGAGACGGCACTAAGGGAATTAGTACGGAGCGTTGAGCAATTGATACAATGCAAAGAATATACGTTGGCTACATTTCTAGACATAGAGGGTGTCTTCAACAATATTCATGTATCGCATTCACTGTATCGTGAATGTCGTGATATTCAAAGATGGAGTATGGTTTTGGTGCTGGTGTCTATTCAGAATCACTAAAAATAGAACAGATAAAGCGGACTTTATCCGACTTCCAAATAAAGCGAGTGTATTTCAAGCTGAAATGCTAGGAATCTGGAAAGCAAGCCAAATACTAGGGAACAATGGGAGGAAGCATTTCAATAGTTACGGACAGACAAGCAGCAATTGCGACACTCAACTCCGCAATAATAACATCAAAACTTTTTTTTTTTCCTAAGGGAGGTGGGAATCTTCCAAAGACACCAAGAATTACCCCTTGGTAGTGTCAGATTCTAACTGACTAAACCCACCTCCCCCTTTAGCCAATATAGTAAGATGTAACCCTCACCAGCGAACGCAGTGTATTGGCTAGGGAGTAGGGATAGGAAAGGATAGGAAAATGGATCCGGAAACATTGAATTGGGAGTGGGGCTGTAAGGAATAACAATGAATCCGCCTATTATTATTATTTTGCTAACAGTGACTAAAGCCGTCACAACAGTTACAACATGTAGTAGTAGTATATATATTACTACATGAGGTAATTATTGAAGGCAACCCCCACTGTCACTGTAGCGGCTGTTATTATTGGTATTAATATTCTTATTAATATTATAACTATTATTTTACTACAGAGTCAGCGCCATCAGTGGATTACAACGTGCAGTATATAACACCGTACTTGCATGATATAACCAAAGATGGCTCTACTGCAGCAGCTATTATTATTACTACTATTATTATTATTATTATAGTTATTGTTTTTTTTTTTATTACTATTACTATTATTATCATTATTATAATTATTATTACTATTATTATTATTACTATTATTATTGTTGTTATTATTTTACTACAGAGTCAGCGCCATCAGTGGATTACAACATGCAGCAGTATATAACACCTTACTTGCATGATATAACCAAATATGGCTCTACTCTAGCAGCTATTATTATTATTATTATTATTAACTCGTCAGGAAGTGCTTCGACGAGCTTAAGAATGTAAGTAATCAATACAATGTTACATTACTGTGGGTTCCGGGACATCGTAGGTAATGACCATACTGATGAGTTAGCAAGGAGGAGTTCCAGCCTAAATGCTTCACTGGCGGAATAGGTAGACCCACCGCTAACCAGCGTTAAGAAAGATATCTTCCCCCAATTTTTGCTCTTAGCAAATCATAGGTGGAGTGAAGTAGGCACAGGAAAGTCTGGCTATCGTATGATAAAAAAAGAATCGAAAATCTACCGAAGCTATTCCGCCGGAATATAGCCAGAACCGTAGGTTTGCTCACGGGCGACTGGCCAATTGGTGAACATGCGGCCAGACTAGGTATCCAATTCAGTTCATCATGTCGCAGCTGTGACGAATAGAATGAGAAAGAATCCATCCCACACTTCACCTGTAAGTGCTGGCTAGAGCCAGAACAGCAACTCTGGGTAGCCATCAACTCAACGATCTTAGTGATCTAGCGGTTAAGCAACCTGCAGAAATGGTAAGATTTCTGAACTCAGCGAAATGGACCTAAAATAAAAATTAATATAGTCCTATTATAAGCCTTGTGGTCACGGAAGTGGTAGCGAAACGGTGGTAACGCGCTAATTGGGGTCACTGCTATGCGTCACTGTGTCAACACTGGGATAATCGTATGAACGTAATATAGCCTATATCTATAAAACTTGATCATCTGCTAAAAAACTTCAGATGTTTCAGTACCGACGTTAACTACCGAAATATATTTGTTTAAATTGTGGAGTTGTATGACAGTTACCCGAATCTGTTGCACAACCAAATTTTACTGAAGTTATTGCCCTAAAGCTTGATCATCGTTTGTAAGATTTCAAAAGCTTAGATTCATAAAGTTCCAAGTGGTACAAGAAGCCTGGACCTACTGCTCTTTTTAAAAAATTTCAGATACCTAGCTTTAATATACTGGTTGTTATTTTTATTTAAAAAGAGAAGTTGTATGGCAGCTACACGAACCTGTTGCAATTGTACAACCAAATTTTACCGAAGTTGTTGCCATAAAACTTGATTATTATTTGTCAGATTTCAGACCCCTAGCTTCATTAAGTTTCAAGATGTGCAAGATACTTGAACACGCTGCTGTAGACCAACCAAATTTTATAAAAGTTGTTGGCATGTAACTCAACACCTCTTTACTAAATTTCAAAGTCCTAGCTTCAGTAGACACGCAGATATTTTCATTTAAAAAGGGAAGTTGTCTGGCAGCTACCCGAGCTTGTCACACCATCACAACCAAATTTTACAGATATTGTGGGCCTATAACTCGACACCATTATGCAAAATTGCAGATACCTAGCTTCAATAATAACTAACTTATTTCCATATAAAGAAAGAAATTGTATGGCAGCTATCCGAATCTGACGGCCGTTAAAACAATGTGGAATTTAAATAACGAAACCAACACTTTTACAAAAGTGACGTAAAAAAAATCAGCCTCCTAGCTCCTTTATTTTTTGAGTTACCGTGCGGAAGGACGGGTGGACGTACATGGCTTAATCGACTCAGAATTCGATTCTGAGCTGATCCATACTTTTGACACTATATCTAGCTCGACTCCTTTAAAGAAATGGCACAAACGTAATGGCAAATTTGGCAAATTGATTGTCTTTATACTATTAATTGATTGTCTTTATACTATTTTTAAACAAACGCACATTATACATATAGTATCATAAAGTAACATATAATATAGAGTATTTATGCAGAGTAAAGTTTGTTGGTCATTTTTTCAATTCGTAAAATTTTGTATTCACTCAAAAGTATATTACTCAATTTATTATGCTTATAAATTGAGAGGAAATTATTTTCAACTCATAAATAAAAAAAATTTTTTTGAGTATGCACTCATTTATTAATGTTTTTGTCAACCATATAAAAAATGTATATAGGTATTCTATCTATATGTAAATAAATAATATAGTTATACGGCTAAACTTCTATTTTTTCTGTTGGCATTTTTATTTAGGTGTGTATAAAAAACTGTACAGCTGATTTAATACAAATTTAAAACTACTTTTAAGTATTCACAAATAATATTAGAAATCAAAGTAAAAAATTTTTATTTAGAAATTGAAGGAATGCCAAGATTATTGCTGTATTTGTTGTTATTTTTTACTTTTTCTCCTTTACTTTTTAAAATTGACTTGGTCAATAAGACTTATGAAATTTGTGAATTAAGACTATAGGACTATATGAACATAATGTAGATTACCTATACCTATAGAGAAAAAAAAAAATTAAAGTTGTTTGGTAAAATTAAAAATAATCTTATTTCAATATTTTTTTTAAATACATATGTAAATATGTTTTATTATTTATTCTTAAAAAAATTTTTATATTACGGCTAAAAGAGAAAAAGCCAAGTGGAATACGTCTATTACATTACTTTACAATATAAAAATATATAAAAAAAGCTTAAAATTTTATATTCCATTTGGCATAAAAAACCCTTATATTATAATAGTAACTATGTAGATACATATACAAAAAAAACTATTCATTAATAAAACAATTAACTAAAACAAAAACAAACAAAAATATTCATCATTATATTAAATATTATATTTATAAAATTCAAATTATTATTATAAATACTTCAATCATTTTATGCTTTTAATTTTTCATCCAATTTTCTCGTTCATGAAAAGAAAATTATATAGATACATTAGTAGGTAGGTATTAAATAAAATGATCAAAAATAAAAGTAATTTTACTAAATTAATATAGCAAGTACAGTTCAACTACAACAAATTATTTACTCAAACCTGCAAAAATTATAATGAGAAAAAATTTGTAACTTTAAGACGAAATAAACAGACAATTAGACAGACAAACGAACAGACGGACAAACAGACAAACAGAGGGGCGAACACACAAATAGACAGATAAAGACACAAACAGACGGACAGAATGAAATGTGCTAAAAATATCTTAAGAATTTAAAATTTTAATTTTACCTCTATTACTATCTGCTTTTTGTTCTACTTTTTTTAAAAGCTTTTCCTTTAACCATTTGGCTTCTTTTTATACCCTACACATTAAGTATAGGGTATATTAACTTTGGTATGGTGTTTGTAACCACCAAAAGGAAGCGAGTTAGGTATAGACATGTATATATATTCTGAATCAGGATCACCGCCTGAGTCGATTTAGCGATGTCCGTCCGTACGCACGATAACTCAAAAAATAATGATGCTATCTTGATGAAATTTATACTGTAAGTTAACAATGACTAAGTTTAGGCGGGGATTCTAAATGGGCGAAATCGGATCATGCGTTCGAGTACCTCCCATACAACTCCCAAAACCTAATACGCATATTTTCGAAATTAATAAAGATAGAAACTTAAAATTTTGTACGAGGTTGTGTTTTTCTGAATCCCTAATATCCCTTAAATTTGAGATGAATTGGAGTGGTTGTTCTGATACCTCCCATACAAATCCCAAAACCGAACAAGAATATATTCGAAATTAATAAAGATAGAAACTTAAAATTTGGTACTAGAGTGTGTTTTTCTGAATCCCTGATATCCCCAAAATTTGAGATGAATTGGTGTGGTTGTTCGGGTACCTCCCATACAACTCCCAAAACCGAACATGCATATCTTCGAAATTAATAAAGATAGGAACTTCAAATTTGATACGAGGGTGCTGTTTCCTAAATCCCTTGTTTGCCTAAAATTTGAGATGAATTGGAGTGGTCGTTCGGGTACCTCCCATACAACTCCCAAAACCGAACAAGCATATCTTAGAAATAAATAAAGATAGAAACTTCAAATTTGGTGCTAGGGTGTTGTTTCCTGAATCCCTGATTTGTCCAAAATTTAAGATGAATTAGAATGGTTGTTCGGATATTTGCCACACAACTCCTAAGTCCAAACAAGCATATCTTCGAAATTAATAAATATATGAACTTTAAATTTGATATAAGAATGTTCTACCCTGTTGATGTCTCTAAAATTTGAGATGAATTGGGGTGGTGGTCCGCGTGCCTTCACACTCTTCCCAAGACCTAACAAGCATATTTTCGAATTTAATAAAGATAGAAATCTGAAATTTTGTACAAAGGTTGTAAAAGCATTTATTTTTTTAGCTTAGTTATATTAAATACCTAACTAAAATAACTTATGGATTTTTAATTTAATTTGAATTTTTTAGGTGTAGGGTATAAATAAGTCGGTTGCATCGACTTACTGTTACTTTTACTTGTTTTAATAAAAGATTGATTAGCAATTCTAAAAACTTTATTTTGTGCATGTAGCATTTATCATTTTCTGTAAACCACGCAGAATATTTCTCAGATTTTTTTGTGGCTTCAAGACAACATATAAATATATTTTTTCTCAAATTTTTTTCATGATAATTTTGATAAAAATAGTGATCAAATATACGCATATGAAATTGTGCTATTTCGAAAATTTTTTCAGTTGGAGCTTTCAAGTTAAGTATTTCTGCTTCATTTTTATAATTTTTTTGGTAAATAAATTGCTCCGAATCAAGTAACAAAATTTCATGAGAATTTTTTAAAAATGATGACGAACATTGATCACAAGAATTTTTTTTTATTAATTTAAAGATAACATAGCCACAAATGTACCTTTCGGCATTATTTGAAATAATATTTATTTGCTTAGATTGATTATCCTCTAAAATTTCAGAATGATTTCCCTCTAAATAATTGATCACTAAATTGGATAAATCTTCATCAATTTGATCATTTGATTCCAAATCATCTTGTTCTAATGAGTAATCCTTTAAATCGTCTATATTTAAAAATTCAGCATCGTCTTCTTCGCAATTAGAGCTTTCAAATTTATGATTTATTAATTTAACGGACATTAATTTTGCTAAAATGTTGCTAAATTCATGCACAGAAGGATTATTGCTAAAACAAATTTTCTAAAACATCTTGGTTTAAATGAGATAAGAGTAAATAATAACATTCATGTTTAGCATAATGAGAAAATATTTCGGAACTTAGTTCCGTAATGCCTACTAAAGTTTGCATCATACCGTCGATACAATAAACTTTTTTAGATGTGATTCGCTTTACTGATTGAAAATATTTTTTCATTTCTAAAAGATATTTTGAAATTTGGTTATCTTGCTGCAATGCTGAACGGTAAGGATTTCTATCATATAATTTCCTACTATTGAGACAGTCAAATAATTTATTAATTTTTGAAACGAATTCTGCTGTTGATATAGCACAAGACATCCTATTTGTAATTTTTTTTGTTGAAATTAGAGTTTTGATTGCAGCAGCAACCGAATTACTGAAAACTTGAGTAGCCAATCGAACATTCATTCTTTCAAATGAATTAGGACGGATATGTTTCTCTAAAAGTTTGGGACACATTTTTTTAGTATTATTTTGTTCATGAAAATAAAGACTACGAATAGTTTTAAAAGAAACCTCACCGTCATCTGTATTAAGATCATATTTAAGAAGAGTATTGCGAAGAGATTTGACTAAATGCACTGGATCGTAAAGAGCGAAAAGTTTTTTTTCCAATTCATTGAAATTATAATAAAAAAAAAAGGGAGTTTTTTGTGAAACACCTAATATGTTAAAACACTTTCTATTATTAGAGCCTTGATCGCATATAACTGCCCTAACATTAATACCTAAATTAAAATCTGCACCTAAATTGATTTTCAAAATATTTACAAGATCTTCGCCGCTAATTCCCTTCTCTGTAGTATAAAAACTAAAGACGTATTTCCAATTATGTATTAACCCCCTTAGCAAAAAGACACATATGTACTTTGCGATGTCTTTCGTGCTTTTGAAACTATAATCAGAAAAACCACTAATTTGATCCAATGCACTATTATAACTAAGGTCCTTTCTTATAATTATTTCATCAAATACTAATACAGCTTCCTTCTCAAGAGAATTTTTATTTGAAAATATAATTCCTAACTCATTAATATTTTTTTCATTAAGACCTACATTTAAATATTTAATTGGAATCCACCTATTAAGAGAACTAAAATGGGGTAAATTTAGGTGTATTCCATCCTTTAGAAATTTATATTCTTTCGGAGAATTGAAATGTAAATTTAAAGCTACTCTTTTTTCATCTTTTGACCATATCCTTCCATTTTTGAAATTCATATTTAAAAACGTTTTGGCTTCGTTAGCCAAGTGGGATTGCCTATCAATTGTACTACATAAAGAGACCTGCTTTTTTTTTTATTTTTAGTTGTAATTTCTTGTTCTGAATTTTTAGGGCCGTAATTTTTTTTTTTAAATAAAGATTTTTTTTTTAATGAAATCTAATGTTTTATTAACTCTTGAGTATTTTTTATAATAAAATGTTTCTTGTTTTTGAAATTTCAAACAATGCCTACAAAAACTAATCGATTCATTTGAAAATTCTGTTTGAAAATTTTCTAAGGGTGCATTTAAGTTTTCTAAATTTTTTTTGAATAAGTTTTATTGTTTAAATTATTATTAAATGTTTTAGAAACTCTATTTTCTTTGTCAAAATATGAAAACTCTTTTGATTGAAAGCTTAAATTAGAAAGTGGAGTCAAAGGATTACTTTCAAGATTTTTATGCGGCAAAAATAAACTTGGAATAGCCCCCTTTTTTAGTTTTTTTGATGCTAAAAATTTTTTCTCGAAATGGTCTTCGCAAATAAATAATTTTTTTTCGTTAAAATTTTCGATACTTACACTGCATGTTGATGCCCAAATTTCAAATAAAGTTTTCTCTTTAGGAAAACTATAAATTCTACCGTTGAAATTTCGCCTACTTCTACAGCACACCGCACAAGAGACACCTGACTTGCGACTATCTACTTTAAACATTCTAATATATCGTCTTTCCCAATGACAACTATTACAATTCAGTTTTCGTTGTTTTGCAGAAAAAGCATTTGAAAATTTTGCAATTTTGTAAAAGGTATAACTTTTGATTTAGTAGGTTTATTTTTACCGGACAAAAATCAAATTAAATTTTTTTTAAATTATAATAAGTTCTAATTAAAAAATTATTAAATTTTATTAAACTTTAACCGATATTTGACTTGTAATATAAAAATAAATTCGCTAATATTGATATAACTTGAGTTATAATAATTATAGTAAAAAATAATCACATGATGAAATTAACCATTTAGAGTTGTAAAATTTATGTATGCAATATAGAAAAACTTTTTTTTTGGACATTTCGATTTGTAATTTTTGTCATTGGAAAAAAAAAATAATTTAATATTCCAAATAGTTTTAGCTTTTTTAATGATAACAATTCTTTGTTGTAGGAAATTAATCAAGTCAATTTGTAAATGTTCCAAGTAAAACTGGAAAATAACAATTAGACTGTAACTTAAGTTGTTTTGTTTTAAGAAAAAAAAATGTTTTTATCGAAATAGGACAAGATCAGTAGTAATTTTTTTTAAATGAAAAACTAAATATTGTTAGTTATTCTATCTTTATTATAAGTATACTTTTTCTTAAAATTAAAAATTAAAAATTTGAGAATAAAAAAAAAGTATGTAATATAATTTGTTGCTTATTCATCTTCATCGGTGGAAGCATTAAAAGCATTTGAAGCAGTTGATTTTAAATTCATATAAAATTCATGGTAGTTTTCTGGTATTAAATTTTTTTCGCATAATGTCTTCAAATCTTTTAATTTTTGCTCTGTAATTGGTAGCTCTGAGTTGTAAAGGTGCTCAGGATCTATTTCTAAAAGTTTGTTTGATGGAGCTTTTCTTTTTCCTTTTTTCTGGAGCATATTCATAATTTTAAATATTTCGTTGAATTCGTATTTGTAATGCAAATTTTCAGCACACTCTTTTAAAATTTTCAATGATCTTATACGATTATAAAAAACTTTTTCTCGGTCGCAATTTAACTCCCAAGAGAAAGCTTGCATAATTTTTTAAAGTTGTAAACATTTTTTTGTTTCATTTCAATTACATTGTAAGGGTTTCCGGTACTTTTCGCACAATGTATTAGTGAGTACCACTGATTTGGGATATATATTTTCTTTTTTTTTCTAGCCCTTTCAATTACAGAATGAACCGAATTACCCTCATTTTGCCCCTTTTCTAAATAAATATGATTTATATTAATTTGATATTTTTTTGCTAATTGTGCATAGCAGGCGAATACGATACGATTCTTATTTTGGCTCGGGCAGTTGTCGCTATAAAAGAAAATTTCATCTACTTTGTCCATATCTCTTGAGGATAGAAAATTTCATATACAACTGGCAACTTCGTTTGCCCCTTTTTTGGCGATGTTTTCGTGCGAAACATAGCAAAATGCATTTTTATTTTTCAAGTCGTACATTGTGAAATTATATGCCAAATATTGTCTATAATAGTAAAATGCACTACTTTCAAGACCACAAGGCGTACAAAGCTGCTTTTGGAAATCATAAACGATTGCCAGTATCCTGCCGTTACTTTCCTTTGCAGCCAGTTTTCCTTCATATTTTAATTCTCTGGCTTTATCTTTCCTCTCCACATGTTTTTGATGCTCGAGTAGTTCTATTCCGCTTGGACGTTCAGAGTTTTCAATACATCATTATTAAATACATCTCTGTACTGCCGTTCCGTTATTTCAATTGTTATATTTTGCTCTGTGAATTTTTCCTTAAATAATAAATACAATTTTTTTATATTCAATTCTTCGGAAATATATTTTCTTGTAGATTTTTCTCGACAGTAATGAGAGTTGATTAATGGAATTGAATTGATGTGATCTCGAATCAATTCCTTTTTTTTCTCGGATAAGTGATTTAAAGGCCTAATGTGGCGTTCTCTTTTATCGGGGGATAGAATACCAACTCCGGAATTCAACTTATTTTGTGCTGTTTGAATTACTTGCTTGTTTATGTCTAATGTGTTAAAAAACATTTCAGAGCAAACTCGAATATCTACTACACTTTCTTCATTTCTAATAGAAAAATAATATTCTCGATGACAATTTCTTTGATATTTTGCATTGATTTTTTGTGTTTTTTTATCTAGAATTTTTGTGTTATTTAAAATAAATTGCCATTGTCTGGTTTTGTCCCCCAAATTCCAATACCTTTGAAATATTTCTTCACGCTGAATTGCTGAAAATTTTTCAAAACATCGTAGACGACATTTTGTGGAACAAGGTTTTTTGACCGATTTTGAATTTCTAATACTTCCATTTCTCAATTTGCATTCTTTTCCAGTATTCAACTTAATTTTCTCTATTGTTCTTTTCCACTGGGAAGGAAACGATTTTCGTTTTTTACCTAAATTCTTTTTGAAAGATGACTCTCTAACTCTTTTCAAAACAGGTGTATGCGGACTAAAGTCGGGGGCATTGATTTTTCTGGCTTCGGAGATTGTAGACAATTGCGAGCATTCGACAATAGAATAATTGGTTTCATCACTAGAATATACTTCTACTGATGATACTGATTTTTGGTCTCCACAATTTTTTTTTGGGTTTTTAACTAAACGTTCAGAGCTTGAAGTGGAATCGTCATCATCTTCTAATTCGTACTCGCTACCGCTATTTTAAAAGAGTTCAGAACCTAATATTGAAATATTATTAGTACATAAATGTAATAACAACATTTTAATGAAAAAATTTACTAGTATTAGATAATTCATTATTTATTTCTTGAAAATGAGCCAATTCAGTATGGGGCACTATTAATCTTGGAACCGGGTTGACACGCAATCGCATGATGTTATTTGAGTTTTCCTTAAAATCTAAAAATTATTCGAAAATAAGTAAGTACAATGTACAATATTATAAATTAGTAATACTAATACCATTAGTTATAATTTCTACTGGATTTTGATTAGAAAAAGTAGATGTCTTCTGCATCTGTTCATCAGCTTTAACAAAAATTATTTTCTTTTATATTTTATAGTAACTATTTTATATTTAAATATATTAAGAAGTAGGTATACGATTTCAGAAACTTATTTTCAGTATACATATAATTTAATGTAAAAACTTAATATTATTCTAGATGTAATATATTTTAATGTATTATCTTTATAATTTTATTTAAAATTTTATTAAAATTTTTAAAATATTTAGCTTTTTTTTTCAAACTAAATTAACCATTAACTTGCATAGATTCATGTTGCACTTTAAAATTTTGTCTTTTTATATTTCAAAAAAAATAATATGAAATTATTGCAAAAAATTTTGTTACTTTAATAAAATACGATAAGTAAAATAAAATTTTAGCCAGTATAAGTTTTTATTTTAGCTTTTATTTTAAACAAAATAATTTTAAAAATACTCAATTTATACTTCACGTTAATTCAAAATCAATTGCAGTAATGCGGTCAATGCAAAAAAACGAACAAGTAATTTAACTGTATTATACTGTCAAATACTGGTACACTTTATATAATGTCAACATTAGTTATTCAGCAACATTCATTAAACTATTCCGCTGACAAATATTACAAAAAAATTTAACTGTATTTTATAATTCTTTCAATATAAACACAAGTTGAACGATATTCATTTTTAAAATATTCCGATGACAAATATTACAAGTCTTGTTGTATGATAATAGAACACACAGATAAACAATTAAAAATATAACAACAGAAGTTGCTAATATTTATAATTACAATTAAAAAGTTTAAAAATATTTACAATTTGACTTGAGATATTTTTTTATTAAATGGTTTTGGGGATAAATACAACTACTCTATATGTATTTATTGTAATAGGAAAATTTAGTAAAATTTAGTTGTAATGAATTTTCAAAGCCTTATAAAAACGTTATTTTTGGGAATTAAGTCACCAAATTTTGACAGATTATAGATTACAATAAAACAAAGGAAAATATAATATTATCTCAATTTAATAACAACTTGACTTGTAATACTTGTCGTTGGGAACGACGATATATTTTTGAAACATGCATAGATATAAAAAATAAAGACATGCAAAATAGGTATATAGGGAAAATAGTCATTCAGATATTGAAAATTTTAATATGAACATATATAAATAAACAAGGTGTTTCATGAGTAAAATATTTTTACTCCTATTATAAATATGATATGTATAGGAGACAGAAGTTAATTGTTTTCCTCATGTAACATCAGAAATGAAATAAAATTTAGTTAAAAAAATATAACAAGTTTATTATTATTATTAAATATTAGACTTTTTTATAGTCAATTACAAGAATTTTACAATCAAATTAAACAATTTAAATTAAATTTTCATCATCTATTTAATAGAAAGGTTTAATTTGAACCAAAAATGGTTAATTTCGATTGAAAAACGGTTGTAATTGATAATAAAAAAGCTTAATATTTAATATACTTTACATAATAGAAAACTTATAGCTTATACTACTTTTAAAAACTTGTTATAGCTTATACCTATGTAGTCATTGTAAAAACTTTATAGTTTTGCGTACTTACATGTAAACTTATGTTCCGTTATTTCTTAAAAATATACAAAATATATTTATAATATTTTCCCAAAAAAGTGCTTTATTACACTTTCAAATTTTAATTTTTTTTTTTCAAATTTCAAATTTTACGATTTGAAAAAATGACCAACAAACTTTACTCTGCATAAGTACTCTATATTATATGTTACTTTATGGTCAAACTTTACTTTATGCACTTTATAAATAAATGCACTTGTTGTAAATAGCAAACATATAAGAACAAAAAATACATAATAAAAAATAAGCCCGTTAAAATAAATAGAAAAAAATCATAACATAAGGACAAAAAATATTCAAAATAAAAAAAATCAGCCACATAAGTAAAACGAAATTCATTTTTCTATTCATTAATCTATGTCCACTTCATAAAAATATGTATGTATATGTATGTACGTTAATTATACTGGTTATACGTTTATACACATCTTGTCATAAAGTATATTATCATACACATAATATTATACACTTTATACTTTTATATAAAACAATCACAATTCACAAACTAACAAGAAGTTATATCTATGCTATATAATAACACCTATATATACATAGATTTGATATGCATACAGACAACTTTTATATATTAATAGAACTCAAAACAAAAAAAAAAAAAATTCTAGGAATTTTATTTAAAATATGAGTTTCAAAAAATTCTACTCAATTTTAGAGTAAATAGAATGAGAAATTATTTTTTGAGTAAAATAGGACGTGATTATTGAGTGAATGGGACGTGATCTATTAAAAGAATTTACTAACAAACTTTACTCTGCATAAATACTCTATATTATATGTTACTTTATGATAGTATGTATATATTTCAATGATATTGTTTGCATGTCAATTAAATTGGAACTCAACATACAGAAATGTAAGGTTATTAGCTTTATGCGAAAACGATCTTCTTTGATATACGACTGCAAAATAGATAACGTAACTTTGGAAAGGGTTTTTAGAATTACTGATTTAGGAATTATTCTCGATAACAAACTTAATTTTAATCTTCACTATGACCAATTAGTTTCAAAGGCTAATAAAATGTTAGGTTTCATTAAGAAAACAGCTAAAGAATTCAGTGACATAGCTGTGACAAAATGTCTCTATTGAACCCATGTTCGATCTATCTTAGAATACGGTAACATTGTATGGAATCCAGCCTTCCAAGTAATCGAATGAGTTCAAAAGCAATTTCTTCTTTTTGCATTAAGAAATCAATATAATCTTTCTGATGTAGCTAATCTTCCTAATTACACTACAAGACATAATCCATTAAGCGTGCTATCTTTATCTTTATTTAGACAATTAGTGTCTTCATGTTTTACTTTTGAAATTTTGAATAATATTATTTCTATCCAATCTTTTACGTTAGTAAAACGATAGATAGGCAAACTAGGAATACTAAAGTTTTAATGGATTACAAACACAATACAGAGTACCGAAGAAATGAACCCATCAATAGATGTTGTACTACTTTTAACAAAATTAGTAATCTTTATTCTACATCCATCCCCAAGTTTAATTTCAAACACATTTTACAACAATATTTTTTTCACTTTAACCTTAAACAATTAATTCTTAGCTAGGCAATAATTATGACATAATTTAAACACTTATTATATTACATTAAAAAACAAATCATTTGCCTCCACCACAAGACCGCCCGCCTCTACACGAAAAGTACAATGCCAAAATTTATAGATTTTTTACATAATAATTTATATCAAAGCAAAACAACTGCTTATAAATTAACAACATTTTGTTTTATTCAATAACAATAAGCAATGAAATCGTAAAAATATATGTGCATTCATTCATACATCCATTTACAATATTACATATGTAATGTACATGATTTTTTTTCATTCAAAACTATTAGAAGTAAAAAATAATAAAAACTGTAAACAAATAGAAAACAAACATAAGATTAAAATTGAATCTGCTAACAAAAATTTTACCGTTTTCATTTTATGTCATCAACAAAAGAATAATATGCATAGATTTAAGTACATGCATGTACATATATAAATTTTTAGAAATATAAAAACAAAACAAAAAAAAATTGTTCATATAAATTTATATGAATTGTTATGTATGAAATTTAGACTTACAAAAAAACTCAAAAAAAGTTAAAGTTAGTCGGATCAAAAAATTTTCTATGTCAAAGTTGTTGCTTCTAACTTGTGTAGCAACATTTTCTTAGTAATTTTTCTCATAATATTTTTCTGTTACGAAATATTCGTAAAAAACTTAAAAAGTGCACTAGCAAATTACAACTTGCGGTTGAGCGATTTGCTCCAAAAGCTTATCAATCTGAGATATTTACGTCAAAACCTTAAATATGAAATTGTAAAAAATTCCGCTCAGTCGTTTAAGCTTTACACATGCCCACAGCCATACCCACACACGCATCCATATACACACACACACAGGCAGACTTCAAGCTAACAAAAAATGTACAGCCTTCTCCACATCGGAGTAGAGCATATTTGCCAAAATCTCGGGTACAAATTTTTAGTACGAAAACAATACCTACCTTACCTACATTAGTGTATGCGGTCGGCAACAACAAATTGATTTATGTTTTTATTTTGATAATTTTTTTATTTATTTTTATTTTGTACATTTTATAAATTGTAATTAAACGCTTTTAAGTAATATTAAAGAAACAAATAAAATTTTTCAACTTTACTTCAACTTAATAATAAGATATCCAATTACAATTAATATGTCATAAAAATTAAATATAAAATGCTAAATTATATGTTAATATTCATTCGTTCATTTTTTTGTTAATATTTTTTTTGATATGAGTGATTATATGTATGTAAAATGAATTTGAAAATGTAGTATAATAAATAACAATAACAATTATTATAAATTAATATTTTTTAGATTTAAGTTATTAAAAGTTTAGTTCTGAGTCGTTCCTTTGTATAATTTTAAATATAAACATTATTTTAAGAATTTTTTTTCTAACGACCTTGTTTTGATTTTGCTTAATAAAAATGAAAAAAAAAATAAAACTTACACACAGTATTCCTAAGATACTTAATTCGGTTATTTTAATTACATTAAATATATTATAAAATTTGCATTGAAAGCTTCTTATGGAATGTTAAAAATACAAAAGCAATAGCAATACAAAAAATTGCGCAGGATATCTTTAATAGTGCGGAAATAGATTAACGAACGTGAAAAAAATTTGTCACAAGTTTTATTTAGAACCGTAAATTAATTTAGACTAAAATTAGAAACAAACTTTTTTTTTTGGCAGTCTATCGTGCCGTTTTGGGTTAATGTATGACGGCAGAATTAATTAAATGAACATCTGTGCTAAAGTGCAAAACTTTTGCCAATTTTCACCCGACAACAAATAAATTAAAAATTTCACTGAGGCCTGATACTTAAATGGCTCATTGTATCGGTACCAAATCAATTCAGTGAACTTCTGTGGTAAAGAGCTACACTTGTGTAAATTTCCAACTCAAATGGTCAAACCTTTTAAGCGCGACAACAAAGGAATTAAAAAATTTCATTGAACCCTGGTGCCGAACCGGGTTAATAACCGTAACCAAATCAACTCATTGAACTTCTGTGCAAAAGAGCTACACTTTTGTAAATTTTCAATATTAGTTAAAAATTCGCTTAAAAAATATTTAAAAAGCGTCATATAACAAAAATAATATGTATTTTGACATACTGAAATGTCATATAAATATATCTTGCGCATTAATATACTGAAATTTCATACAAATAAGATGTATGCGCATACTCATGCACTTTAAAGTAAAATTAAATCATTAAAAATGGGTTCAAAAAATCTGTCCATAAGAACGAATTTTGTACAAAATATGAACAACAGCTTCAACAATATAATGGTATTTAACTTTCTGGAGTATTAATCTATTCGTGTATACAAGATTCTGAATTAGGATGGATTTTAAAGTTGGATTCTAGAAAAAGCGTATAACCCATAGTTCATACGGGTATAAAAGACTATAAAAAGCATTGTTCTTTACCTTAATAAATCAATAAGAATTTTTTTACGTTAACTTTTTCTAATAAGTAATTATGTTTTCAAATTTATATTGAGTAAGGCTAAAACTATGTGTAAGAACTGTATATGGATAAGAATGTAAGGTTTTCTGTTCTTTAAATAAGTATGTACTCATTTTTGATTAAATACTGTACAGAAATGTGAATAGCTAATTTAATTGATGGTCTTTATACTATTTTTAAATATACCCATATTATACATATAGTATGTATATATTTCAATGATATTTTTTAGAAAATATATTACACATGTGCATCTTATATTGGTACACCACACGTTAGTAATGCAATCAAGCTTCTCAGTGTTACAAGCATGGTGCATGTCAAATTAATTGGAACTCAACATAGAGAAATGTAGGTTATTAACTTTATGCGAATACGATCTTCTTTGATATACGACTACAAAATAGATAAAGTAGCTTTGGAAAGGGTTTTTAGAATTACTGATTTAGGAATTTTAATCTTCACTATGCCCAATTAGTTTCAAAGGCTAATAAAATGTTAGGTTTCATTAAGAAAAGAGCTAAAGAATTCAATGACATAGCTGTGACAAAATGTCTCTATTGATCCCTTGTTCGATGTGTCTTAGAATATAGTAACATTGTATGGAATCCAGCCTTTCAAATTCATTCCAATAGAATCGAATGAGTTCGAAAGCAATTTCTTTTATTTGCATTAAGAAATCAATATAATCCTTCTGATATAGCTAATCTTCCTAGTTACACTACAAGACATAATTCATTAAACATGCTTTCTTTATCTTTATCTTTACAATTATTGTCTTCATGTTTTACTTTTGATATTTTGAATAATAGTATTTCTATCCAATTTTTAACTAACAAATTTAGACTTGATAGTATTAGACAAACTAGGAAAGTAGGTAATCCTGCACTTGGGGATGGGAAAAAATCATGCCATATCGCACTGAAGACCACGCCCACTGATCTATATTTTGATTGATGGGTTTAATGTAGATTATTCTTGGTTAGCAGGTCAAAAACTTGTTTTGTTTGTTTTGGTTTAGGTTATAAGCATGGGTTGTTAACTTGTAAGTTGCAAGTCGATGTATAGTAGGAAATGAAGGTTGTTGGTGCTGTAGAAGTTGTTAGGCAAGGTTAATGAACTGAACAAGTCTAGAATATTTAGGATATTTAGGTTTTTCAATAAATTCATTGATACTTTGTAATAGGATATCATACAAATAGAAAGATGATTTTTTTCAGGTCAAATCAAGTTTATTTATTTAACTTGCGCAAAATCGCATGCTTAATAAAATATACCTACATACGTAAAAGGAGATGTAAAAGAAACGAAAAAACCTTGTTTTTATTATTTAATAAGAAAAATATTCATAGGTACTTTTGAATACCAAGATGTAAATAATAAAAATAAAGGTGCTTCAAGGTGCAAAATAAAAATAAGAAAAATATGTTACCTATTTTAGGATATGAGTTGTTTCTCTATATTTTATATTTTTTTCTAAGTACATATGATCTTAAAAAATATTTTGCATTCTTCTAATTTCTGTTTACCTGGTGTAAAATAAATTGTTAAAACTGGTTTGACTCTTTTAAACAATGTTAAAATTTATGAATGCAGTAAAAGAGTAAAAATAAAAACAAAAGAAGGAAAAAAATTATATAATTATAGGTGCATCTGTTATGTAAGATTTCTTTTTTCTGTTCTATAAGAAGATTGAGAAAATAACCTGAAATCTTCGATTTTACTTTGTTTTGTTATTATTACGTTCCATGCTATGCTGTAAGTAATGAAAAAATAATAAAAATCAAAAAGAAGTTAATTGCTTTTGGTACTTATTTTGTAAACATAAGATAAAAATAAAAGACATTTTTATTTTTATGTTAAAAATTTTTTATTAAATTTTTTATTATTATATTTTTATTTAAATCTAAGTTGAAAAATTTTTTACGATAACCAGATGTTAAGATTTTAAAAATTTTAAATTAATATGTAAACAATTTGAATGATTTACTTATCAACACTTAATTTTTTCCTATTATATCCATACGGTAAAGAACTACCATCTTCATTAAATTTTCGTTTTTCCGATTTTGGTTGATATTTTTTTATTTCAGGAATCGTAAGTACATCGTGATTTTTATTTCGACGAATATTTTCTGAAATGACGTATGTGTCTGTACTATTCAATGAATTTAAAACTGCTTCCTTTATGCTATTAAAATTAATTTTTAGTGAAGCTTCATAAATAAGAGAGAATCCTTTAACTTTACAAACAATTTTTTCGGTATTATCTTTTGTACAGTAAATTTTCTAGGCGTAGTTCTTGGGACCACCACTTACAAATTCTGTAATATAACTCCCTATACCATAACACTCTAGCTCATCTGTCATGTCTCCTATAAATTCTCCTGTTTGTTGTTCATATTCTTGTTCTCGACTAATATACAACACCGAATCGGTGTCATAATATAATACTTTACTATCTAGCTTCGCTAGATAACTGTAAAGTTGAAGACGAGCATGTGTTGCTTCTTCTTTATACTTCCAGCTAGCCACTATGTTTTCTTCATTTACTGGAAATATATGACATACTTCTACAGAGGGGTTTGTTATTAACTCGTAAAGTTTAAAAGGTTGATTTATAATGGTGGTTTGTTGTTGATTTTCCTTTTGCCCAAATTTTTCCCAGAATTAGTTTAAAATAATCTTAGCAAAAGATCTTAAACCAGGGTTATTTACTACTTTATCGTAATCTAATTTAATTTCTTCCTTTTCAAAAAAACTGTCAATATATTTTTCCTTTTCTTTTTGAGTCTGATATTTTATTGGCCATCCAGAAGATTCTTGTTTAGTCTTTATAAATTTGTTCATCATTTTAGTGAATAAACCATCAATACCATTGCAATACCATTGCCATTGTCATATTTTACTGTTTCGTATTCCCAAACTTCATAAATATTTAAAAGTTTATACCCTTTTTCAATTTCTTTTTTAATTTCATCAATTATCCAAGTTCCTACTAATGCTCTTTTATCGTCTGTATGTTGACAGTATTTTCCTTGATATTTTTGTACACTACAAGTGTTACATAGTGAGAACATCAATTTATTATTTTGTTTTGCAGGTAACACGGGGTGTAATAGATTTGTTGGAGGTAAGATTTTACATTTAATAATACCGTCAATAGTCATTATGTTTAACTTGGAGCAGACATATTCTCCAACATAAATCAATTTTATAAACTTATTCTCCAACATATTCACATGATTTTATAAACTTTGATCTCATTAATGTATTTTCATATCGTACATTCAAAGTATCGCCAGACTTATCGTGTAATGGTATATCTCTTTGATTTGTTAAACATTTTGGATGTCCATGATAATAGCACCCGTAAAATTCAAGTATTTCTTTAGTCTTTTCGCAAAAACCTTCGACTTTAACATTTCCAATTTGTTTTTCTTTTCCATTAAATGCACATTGCAAATCAATTTTTTTCAAATCTTTTTCCCAAATAAGCCATTGCATGGCAATTTTTGACTGATTGTCTACCATCCTATATCCTTTTCTTGGTATAATACCTATAGTATTCGCTTTGAGAAAGATTTGAAAAAATAAATTCCATGAAATTCTCTATCACATTTTTCGTTTTAAAAATTCTCTCTCTTAATTTACATTTTCCACAGAAGTATAGAGAATCAATGTTAATACATTTAAAGCATCTTAGCTGAGCCAGGCATAAACTTGGAACATGTTCTTTTATTTTTGTGGAGCTAATTTCTTCTTGTCTTGTTTCTAAATCATAAAATACGTAAATGCAATTTTCAAAATTTACTTTTGTTTTGTCTTGCTGAATGAAGCATTTATGGTTTTCAGGAACATGATTATCGCAAATCTTACAAAAATATTCTCCACATATATGAGTCCTACTGTTTTTATGAACTTTAAAACAAGATTTGCATTTTCTAATTTCTTTACAGATGCTTCTATTTTTTGAACTGAAAGCCTTATGGCTTTCAAAACATGTTTGACCACGAAATGTTCGACTACACTCCATACATAAAATATTTTTAACATTAAGTGAACAAGGCAACATGCAACTTTTCGAACATCTATATTCATTTTTCTTAAAATACAGAATATGACATTCTTCACAATAAAATGCTGTGCAAAAAGCAGCTGTTAGTGAGGTTATTACATTGTAATGATTATTATGATATAACAAGTTCATTTTTTTCCCATTATTCTAATAATTTTAAAGCTGTTAAAGTTTGGAGTTTTCCTATATTTTTTCGAATTTTTTCATAATCATTAAATTTTTCAATTTTAGCTATTGAAACAACAAGTGCACGCAAACATAAATTATCGCTATTTTTTATTGCTATTATTTCTCTCCTTTTTAAGCATTCTTCATCAAAATTTGAATATTTATTACTTCTACCTCTTCCAACGGGAAATTTAACATGGGTAACTGTTAAACAAAAAGTGTCTGTACTTAAACCTGTAGACGTAAAATAAAAATAGTTTATAATAAATGAAGCCAAAAATGTATTATAAATAACTACCTTCAGAATTACTTTGGAAAACATTAGAAATTACATCCCAAACGTCGCTAAATTTTAGATCATGAGCGGATCTAAAACTGAGATACGCAGGACCTTGATGTTCAAAGCTCTCTCCACAAAATGTTAACCCAATCTTATCAGAGGAATTCACATCTTTAACAGCAATCCTGATTATTTGATGTATAGCATCCTTAATCCAGCTAATTGGTTCTATATTTCCAGGTACGGATTTAATTACAAATTTGATTTTGTGCCCGTTCATATTAAACCGTTTAACAAATGTCGAATTTTCACTTTCGATTATATAAGGTGTTATAGTTTCGGTAAGAAACTTTTGTAAAATAATTTTTTTCGACATGTTCTTTAGATTTTACATTTACATACGAATACGATGTTACAACGAATTTTAGATGTTAAATGCTTGAACAACAGAATAATATTAAATTTTTAATATAGATTCACTCTGTTAAATGGACAATTACATTGTAATCAAAGATCGCTTTAATAAATTATAGTTGTTTAACTAGAATCCCATCTTAATCCTATCTTAAAATAGAAAGAATTGAAAATATAATTTGCAACATTGTAACAAAAGACATTCTGACAATTAATTATAGTTCTGTAAAACAAAAATAAAACGCAAATTTAGCCCTATGTAAAAATAGAAAATTGAAAATATAATTTGCAACATTGTAATTTTCAAACTAGAATTTAATTTAAAACTTATCTTAAAGTTGTAAATTGTAATCAAATGACGATTTAATAAATTGTTGTTCATTTAACTAGTATCCCATCTAATCTTAGCTTAAAATAGAAAGAATTGAAAAAAGCAATCAAAATTTATCTTCAATACATTTTAATTAGTATAAATACATCGTGATTTTATACAAAAAATATCAGTTTAATTTCAAACAAGCAAGATATGGCAGAGGAATATTTAAACTTCTTCATGACTGCAGAAGAGGCTGCAACTGCTACAACTGCTACTACTAACTACTAATTAAAAAGTCCCTAAATAATAGTATATTTATACCGCATCAAAAAGTTGGGGTATTTGAATATAATGATTTCCGCGAGGAAATCGAAAAAAATGAATATTTCCTTATAAATGAGGAAAGCCAATTAAATTTAAAAGAAGAACGTGGTGATTTTGAATTCGCCACAAATCAGTAATAGTTTTAGACTAATTTCATATAAAAATTTTAATTAATAAAAAAAATTTTATTTCAAAGAAATTTTCTACTGTTTTAATTTTATTTTCATTTTTCAGATGTTAAGATTTTATTTCATTTTTCAGATGTTAAGATTTTATTTTATTTTTCAGATGTTTTCAAGTTTTATTTTCAGGTGCTTATTAGAGTTTTATTTTACAGATATTAAACAATATTTGTTGAATTTATCCAAGTATTATGTGTGTCATCAAAACCTAGCCATTTAACAAAAACTCTATTTCCTTGCTTTTTCAAAATTTTTTCTACAACGTAAGTATCTGACTATTTTATAGCTGTAAGCTCAGCTTGATAAAAACCCCCAGAAATTGGCGTATCAGTATAGTCCGATAATTGATATGTAACAGGATAAGTATTATTGATTTTATCAATCTTAAATACTTCAGTTGACCAATTCGGTTGATAACCTTTTTCGAAATTACCTTTATATTTACTTATAATTTCCAGTTTTATATTTACTTTTTTGAAAAATTTTAGGCTCAGTATATACATTCCGCAGTATATTTTTTTCGTTTTTCTTTGTAATTTTTTCAGAAGGAAGTTTTGTTGTGCTGTTTTGTTGAATTATATTGTTTTATTAATGATTGTATAATAGGTAACCATTTATAATTCCCGTTTAAACTAAATTTTTTCCACATAGAATTTTTCAATGTACGGTTAAATCGTTCAACAATTGATGCTTTTAATTCGCTAAATGTGTGATAATGATTGATTAATTTTTCTTTCATATAATTTTGAAATTGTAAATTAAAAAATTCCTTGCCTTGATCAGAGTGAATATTTTTTGGTATAACTTTAGCTCTAATAATAATTGTTTTTAAGGCATTTAAAACATTTTCAGCATTTTTTGTTTTCACAGGTTCAGCATAGGCATATTTGGAAAAAGTATCAATGACCATCAGCATATATTTATAACCATTATTAAATTTTTACGTCTTGCCTGTCTATGAATTTCAGTCACTATTTGAGCTCTTGACATTTTGTTTTAAAAATGTTAAAGGTAATGTTATAATAATTATTATACATAAAATGATAGACCAAAGCATGGTTTAAACTAATCATCTAATTGAGTTTAATTTGCTTTTATACTTTTCTACATGAGTATATAACTCAACTTTTATTTTCAAATTTAATTCATTTCCATTCTGACTGCTCAACAACTCACTGAAATGCTGCCTGATTCCACATCATTTCCATTTAAAGAAACTGTAGAGGATGTAAATACACAAGGTCAGATACAAGAAAATGAAATTACGTCCACCATGGACGACGAAGATTTAGCAGAAACTGGGGAATTTATACCACCGTTCCAGATAGTTGAATTAGAAGACGAAGAAGAAGAAGTGGAAGAAGAAATTGAGGAAGATGAGGAAGCAGTTCCATTTAATGAAATTTGGGACATAAATAATCAGCAGGGAGATCTTGATTATTTCAATGATTTAATAATCCTAAATAATTTTAATTAAATAATCTAATGAAAGGTGTACAGAAAAATATTTGTGTATCTAAAACATATAAATAAAAAATAAAAATTTTTATATTATTTATTTATATTATTATTTATTTTGTTTGCTTTATGTAGTATATTACAGATTTGTTCCTTTAAAATTACAGGAATTTCAAAAAATAACCTTGAATAATTACATTGTACATTAAAACGTTGTATTGGCACATAAATTTCTCTTTCTAACCTAAATAGTTGTGGTTCGACACATAAATTTAGATATTCCCGAACATAATCTTTTACATTTAACTCAGTAGTGTACCTAAGCGGATTCTAGACCAGGAAATGACGTAACAGATGTTAAACATAAGGATTGATGTTAACGATAAGTAAATGATAAGAGATAAGATAATATATGGAGTACGACTCATCTATGATAAGAGATAAGATAAAGAGTATGACTCATCTATGACTAGACCAGGAAATGACGTAACATATGATTAAGATAAGGATTGATGTTAACGATAAGGAAATGATAAGAGATAAGATAAGGAGTATGACTCATCTATGACTCATCGAATAAATTTTAAGAATAGCTATGAGGTTTCGAGCCCACATGTGTCGATTAAAATACCAGGCGCGCAGATTTGAAATATTTTTTAAAGAATTAAATTAAAACTTTTTTATAAATTTTTTTCTCGCTTTGAATATTATGTTTTTGGTGATAAGAACTTTTTGTGATTTTTACAATTTGAAACACAATAATTTGCTGTAGAAATGAAATATTGTATTTTAAAATTTTTTTTTAAGAAATATGACGTCAGGGAATCTCCTATATGATTACAGTTGTTTTTTTCGATGACTGACTATACAGTAATTATAGAGTAATGTTGTTGTTGTTGTTATTTGTTTTCAAAGAATTTATATGTTTTGGTATTTAAAGCAAAAAAAAAAATCTTAAAACATAATTTCTTATCAGCAAAAAATATTGTATTTTAAAAATTTTTTTTAAGAAATATGACGTCAGGGAATCTCCTATATAATTACAGTTGTTTTTTTCGATGACTGACTATACAGTAATTATAGAACAATGTTGTTGTTGTTGTTATTTGTTTTCAAAGAATTTATATGTTTTGTTATTTAAAGCAAAAAAAAAAATCTTAAAACACAATTTCTTATCAGCAAAAAAAAAAAAAAATTTAATTTTGTTCTTTAGTGTAGAAAAAACATAAGTAGCTATATCTAACAAATATTATTATAGTAAGTTTTGTTAATAAAAACTGTTAACCTGGTACATAAACTGTTAAAAATTGTGAAAAAAGAGAAAAAAAATATAATACAATAATAATTTGCTGTAGATATGAAATATATTTAAAAAAATTTTTGTTAAGAAATATGATGTCAGGGAATCTCCGTTTTAGTCTAATAAATTCTGTGAATGAGAAATGAATCATGAAGAGCTCCATGTATGATATAGATTTTGAAATGTTAGGAAGATTTGCACGTGTAAAACAATTATCAATCGATACAAAAAACATATTAAAAAGAGAAGCACAAAAGATATTTGATAATGAAAAGATAATCTACAAATATTGGATTCTTGGTACAAATCACAATGACTATTCACGTAGAATGTGTAAAATATGTGTTAAGCATTATAAGAGAAAACATTTAACTATAAATTCTTTCTCTGAAACATTTAGAATTGCTTCGCAAAACCTTGAAAAGTTTTTATGTTATCTATGTAATAAAAAACTTTATTCTGTCATAAAAAATAAACAAAATCAAACAAAATTATGTTGATCCAGAAATTATTCAATTTAATTAAGAGATAAAATTAAAAATTGTGATTATTGAAAAATAGTAAAAAATAAAAGCATTACATTGCAATAAAAAAAAATTGTTTTAATTAATGGAGGAAGCCTCCTAACGCCAAGACAAAGGCTTTTCTAATTAAAAACTTGTTTGTTGTTCTTTTTCTAATGTCTAACAATTACACAAACAAATACAAAACGCTTAACAAGAAAATTAACTTTTACTACTAAGTAAAGTATGTTAAGCATTTTTTATAATAATCATTTTGCATGTGAGGGAATTCCTTGTTAATGAAAAATGTATAAAAAGATTGTTTAAAGCTTAAAATCGTCATTAGACAACAAGATTGTTACGTATAAAGGCCATAATGTTTTGATGTGATAAAATTTTGCATGGTTATAAATATTGTATTTGTGGACATAAATGGAAATCGATACAAATAATCAATTGGAAAATATTCTATGATTTTTTAGAGGTATACCTTACACCAGAAAACGGTGAAAAAGTTTGTGTATTTAAAATTAGAAACGGTGAGTCTTCAACTTCGAAATTAATGTTATCTAATTTGGATTGGCAACATGTGAAAATTGAAGTATATGGTGGGGATATTTCGATTATTGGAGCAATAAGAAATCCACAAAATAAAAAAAAGCCTAACATACCCAATAATTTTGGTGTAGATTGTCCATTTACAGACGAAGAAGATTGGGAAATGATTGAGAAAAATATCTCAAATAACCAAATAATTCTAAACAGAAATTAACAGAACAGTTTGAGTCATTGTCTATGTCTAGTACATTTAATGAATATGAAGATAATCAAAATGAGATTAAAAAGTCAATGATAAGAAAACGAATTGATGATGGTATTTTATATTTAGCATCAATAGAGAATATGTATAGTGCAAAAAATAACAAATCGAAAATAGGCGATACATTAAATAATTTCAGAAAATTATTAGAAAACTTTAAAGAAGAATACATGGATTTTATGGAGGCTTATTCTTATGACAGAGATAAATATTTACCGTTGTTTATATATGTTTGCACCATTATAAGTCGAATAAAATATTTTCATGAAAAAAATTTTTCCAGAAAGTAGATGTGGAGAAAAGTAAAAATTTAATTTTAGAATTGACTATATATTAGTATAAATTAAAATCATTTTATATTTAACTCTCGTAAAGTAAGGTACAAATTCTTTAAATCTTTATTATATAATTGAATATTAAATTCTTACAAGAAAGATGAAATTTTTTTATAAATTGAGTTTATTAACTGTTGGAATATATTCGGCACCTTCTTCTAATATAAGGTTAGATGAATCAGCTTATGGAAGTAAAGATTTCAATGTTATACTCCCAAATAATGAGACAATTGTAATAAGTTTATCAGTAAAATTGCTAAAACATGTAATTTCATCTGCAATTCAGTCAACAACAATAAAAACAGTAACTACTTCAACTGATGGTATAATAGGAGAAGCTAGTGTAGATGATCAAATAATGAAATCTGATTCAACTTCACGATATGTTACGCCAGAAGAAGCAGTTGAAGCATTTAGATAGGAGCTTTTATTAAAGGAAAGAAATATTGGTGGAACAATTGAAAGTGATCAAACATTTTTTAGACAAGTTGTTTTGAATATAGTTTAGAGAAAGTATTTGGATATAATGATAACTTTTTATTAAAATAAGCATTTCCAATCTTTTTACCTCTTGTGTTATATTCATGTTTATATAGATTTCGTATAATATTAATATACTTATAACCTTTATTTCCTTTAATTTGTTCTAATGGATCATAGTTTCTCTTATGTGCACTTGTTTTTTCTAGAATTTTTTGATATTGTTTCAAATCAGTTTGTGTACAATTTTCAGGTTTCTTTTTGAATATAAGATCAAGTAAACCGTTGGTTCCTCTATAAATTTCATCATCAATTATTATATTATGATTATTTTCATCAATACTGAATTTAGAATTCCCTAGTTTTCTTATATGTTCTTGTTGATCAAGATAAGGTCCATATGACTTATCTAGTTGTGATTTATTAAAAAGAGGTGATGATTCTGAAATTGTTGTTCTTAACAAGTCATGTTTTAAATCTTTAAAAGCACTATTGTTAGGTGTTGACGTTTTGAAACTTTCAAAATTTAACGTTTTTTTATTTGGACTTATTGAGTTAAATGTGTCATCGTTTTTATCATGAAATTCTTCTTTGATTTCCTGTTTACCTTTTGGTTCGAAGGGATAATGATATTTCACAACATCCGTTAATTTTTCAACTGGTTCGACAATTGGCTTAAAAGTCTCCTCCAAATATTGTTCCTCTGACTTTTTTCCCATTTTTAAATCTTTATATTTTTTCTGTACATCTTTCCTAGTTTTAATTAAGTCTTTCAAAACTTTTTCATTAAATGATTTATCCATATTTTAATTGTTAACTAAGTGTAACTAATCTGTTCTGTTTCTGTTGTTAATCTGTTATGTTTTTGTTTCTGATCTGATCTGTTGCTGTTCGTGATCTGTTCTGATACTTTTATAAATTGCAAATGTCTATTTATAATTGAACAAATTCTTCAAAATTTCTTCTATAACCACCATTATTTAAAGGTCTATCTTTATCAATGAGTAAAAATCTATAGTTATTTCGCCAACAATGTGAACATAGGTCTTTGAATTTATCGAAGGACATATCTGCATTAACATGATCGTTATAAATATGTTTCAAATTTAAATCATCTTGTTTGAATATGATTATGAAATTTGTATTATCTCTTATTAAATGTTTTGGAATTCTAGTATAAGATTGACACAAATAGAAACTGTCCACGTCTTGATGTCTTCCCATACAAAAATATTTTCTAACATTGTCTTGTTTATCACATGCAATATCATCAAATATGAATATTGAATTAGGTTTGGATTCTGATGGTTTAAGTACATCTGAATTATTTGAAAATTCGTTATATCCCATTCCCTTAATAGATTTTATAATTTTTTTATATGTATATATTTTGAAATTTCAAACCTTTGGGATCTAATAACATACTTAACATAACATTCGTTTTACCACAATTAATCCTCCAACACTATTTGGTAGTACGTCTCCATGTTTTTTATTTGTTTTTCTTTTATATTTCAAATCAAAATTTTTAATCTCTATTGTCTCATCCTTTTTTATAAACTTCATTTTGGTTACTAATTTTAATTTCATATAAAACATTATATATATACATTAATCAAATCAATTTATATTGAACCGTTACCGATATAACATTACATATGATTGACTGCAATAAAAATACGATCAGTAGCAAATCAGTAACCAAAAAGAGAGGTAGTGGTATTTTAAATTCGATAGTTAATAAATTACCATTTGAAGTTCATCTACCTGGATATAATTATTGTGGTCCAGGAACTAAACTTAAAGAGCGCTTAGAACGTGGTGATAAAGGTATAAATAAATTAGATGCTGCATGTCGTGAACACGATATTCTAACAATAGTAATATTACTAATCGTCATATAGCTGATAAAATATTAGCTGGAAAAGCTTGGCAAAGATTTAAATCCCATGATTCGGCTTGGGATGAAAAAGTAAATGCACTTCTGGCTACAAATGCAATGAATGCTGAAATTAAACTTGGAATGGGATGTAAAAAAAAAATTAATAAAGTAAAGAAAAATAAACCATTAAGCAAAGAGATTCAAGAAGCTAAAATTGCTATTAACGGTTATAAACCTGATAAAAAAAGAGATGCTATCAAAGTTGTTTTAAAAGCTGCTGGAAATATATGTAAGAATAAGAAATCAATAAAAATTCCACGAATTATTCCTGTTCCTAAAACTGGTGGTATTTTACCATTAATTCCAATATTTGCTGGTCTTTCGTCTGTTGGTGCTCTTGCCGGTGCTGCAGCTGGTATAACTAAAGCTGTTAATGACGCCAAAAATGCTAAGAAACAGTTAAATGAAAGTGAGCGCCATAATAAAATAATGGAAGCTATTGCTCTTAGAGGAAAAGGTTTACATTTAAAACCATATAAACAAGGACTTGGTTTTAACAAATATTGATAAAATAATTTTGGAAGGAAATATTTAAAATATTTTCGGGGAGTTTTTATGAAAGATACTCTTCCTAAATCCAAACCATGGAATCGTGAATGTGGAGTCATCAACTTAGATAACTCAATTGTACATGGAACTCATTGGATAGCATATTACAAGAATTTATATGATATACACTATTTTTATAGTTTTGGAAATTTACAACCACCAACCGAAATTTAAAAATATTTGGGCGATAAACTTTCATATAATTATTATACATATCAGAAATTTAATACTTTTAATTGTGGTCACTTATGTTTAAGTTTCTTATCTAAGTCTATTTTTTATAAACAAAATAGCGAAAAAAAATAAAATGAATAAAAAAAATTGATACATTTTTTTTTCTTTTAAAATGACCTACATTAATAAAATATAAATTTTTAAGTTCAAGGTTATCTTTTTTTTCATTGCGAAGAGTAATATATTTTTATCATAATATTTAAGGTTATTGAAATTAAAATTTCTTTATTATTTATATATCTTAGTATTAGTTTATATTGTTCTATAATAAATTGTGAAGATGATTATATAAAAAGATAATGTACTTCAATAATTGTTTTATTCATTAAGAAGTAAACATGTCTATAACATTAACCTTAAATGGTAAAAATTCTATTCTAACGACAGAATATTTTCCTCCAATAGATTTGAAGGGAGAATATACTTGCGCATTAGTAGATTTTCAGACATACAATTCTATACCAAATATAGATAAAACAAATAATAAATTTTTTATTGGAGATCAAAGCATTATTCTTCCTACAGGCTCATATGAAATTGAAGACATTGAACATTTTCTTAGAAAAAATTTAGAAATAAATAACACTAAAGCAGAAAAGCGTAAACTTTTTATAACAGCTAACAATAACACATTAAATTGTGAAATTTTTTCGGATAGTAAGATTGATTTTGAACGTGAAGGTACGATTGGTGAATTATTAGGTTTTAGTAAAAAAAAATTAAAACCCAATATATGGCATTTTTCTGACCTTCCTGTTAATCTAAATAAAATTAATATAATACGGATAGATTGCAATATTATTCAAGGAACATACAATGATGAGAGAGCTCATATTTTACATGAGTTTCAATAGATGTTAGTCCTGGCTATAAAATAATTGAAGTTCCTCGAAATCTTATTTATTTACCAGTTGCAGTCAATCAAATAAGATCGATCACCATAAAACTAGTCGATCAGAACGGTAGTTTAATAATTTTTCGAGGTGAAACTGTAACAGTGCGCATGCACTTGAAACAACAGGAAAAATGATAATGTATAAAAATAACATTCAAAAACATAATAAATATTCAGCGCATCCTATACATCAGTTTAATAGTTCTTCAATATTAAGACAAACAGGATATCATTGAACAGAGTCACTCTAACAACAGAAAATCAAGAATTTGTGATATCTATTGGATTTAAAATAAAAAAGTTTTAGGGGAAAAATGGATAATTTATTTAATAACCCGATAATTGATGAAAGCATAACAAGCGCACATTGGCGTACATATTCACCATTTGTGAATTCATTTAATAAAAGTGATATAATCCGAGTACAAATACAGCATCAAAATTTAAATATTTTACCATCAACCAGCATATTTTATATTGAAGGCTTTATTTCAAAGCATGACGGAAGTCGTACACTAAAAACTAATTTAATTAATAATGCAATGACATTTCTATTCGATGAAATACGCTATGAATTAAATGGAAAGAAAATTGATCATTGTCGAAATGTTGGAATAACAACATGTCTAAAAAATTTTGTTTCCTTAAATGAAAATGAGAAGCAAGCTTTAAAAAATGCAAGCTGGTCTCCAAAAGAAACAATTGAATTAGGAACGCAATTTTTTAACTATTGTATTCCATTGAAAAGACTCTTGGGATTTACGGAAGATTAGAAAAATATTATTCCAAATGCAAAACATGAGTTAATTTTAGTACGTTCAAGATCTGATAATAATTCTTTAATTTGTACTGACGTTAATGAAAAATCAAAAATTCAGTTACTTCAAGTACAATGGCGGATTCGGATATAATCGAATTTTATCCATTGAGTGGAGAAGTTAATAAAATAATTTAAAACAAAAATTAATATAAGTTCACTATCGATAACAATATCGATAAATTAAAAATCAAAAATGTAATATTACATAATAGACATACAGGGATTTCAAAATAATAACAAAAAAATCATATTAAAAGCAATTGCAGATTTATCATCAAATGATGAAATTCAACACTTCATAATAAAACCTCCGTATAGTTATCACATTCTAACATCATCTACAAAGTATACAAATAATTGGCTAACTGATCATCATCATGGATTTCAATGGAATCATGGAGAAACTAATTTTTTTGAAGTTGTAAATATTTTAAAGAAGAACAACTATTCAAAAATATATGTTAAAGGCTGTGAAAAGCAATTATGGATTAAAAATATTTTAAAATGTTATAATGTTATTGATTTAGACGAACAAGAATCAACCAGTTTAAAAATGATTAAAAATCAGTACATTAATTGTAAAAGATGCTAATGTTTATTTATTAAAATCACTATTGAAAGCCTTTTACACTCCTACAAGAGAATGAAAGATGAAAAAAAAAAAAAAAGGAAATATTTCACATGCAAAAAATAAAACAAACTATGTATACGTATTTATTTTTTATTTTAAAAAAAATTTTATAAGTTAATGTGCTTAATTAATAGGAAATAAAATATAAAAATTGTGATTTTATGAATTAAATAGTTTTTTTCTTTTTTTATTTTCATTACATTTTAGTTTATTTTAGTCATATTGAATAATGACCCCAAGGTAGGGTATTATATGAGTTATTTAATATAAATCTCTTATTATCATTTGAATCTAAAGCTACTTTTTGTTGCTTAATACTATTTACATTATGATTTTCTGATTTAATCAAATTTTGAACAACTGTTTTATTTATATTTTCATCTAAACTTTTTTTATAATCCTCAAATTCTATTTCTTTTTCTACAACATTTTTTTTAATTCCTTTTATTTTTTTTATGCAATTTGTATTATTTACTTTTATTGAATACATTTTTGATCTTAAACCTATAAATTCTGTAATAATATTACCATTCATTTCATCCTTCATTAATCCTACTACTGTTTTATTTACTAAAGAAATTCCCCACTTATTATCTAAAGAATAATCGCTAGTGTCAAACCGTTCATTACAATCTTTTCTAATACTTTCATATATATTTTAATTAGTTATTTCTAAAATAAGACTGTCTGTATCCGTATACAAAAGATTACAATCCTGTTGAAAATTCTCTTTCATATAATTATAATAAAATTCATAAATTAACGTTTTCGAAATATCTAATATTGTCATACCTACATAGATGGGTTTAGTCAAAATTATTTCTGTTTTATATAGTTCTATTGCAACTAAATTTTCGCTAAAAATAGAAAACTTCTAAAATATGGTGATGCAATTAATGAACTAGCTCCATACCGTCCGTGCCAATAAGTTTTGAGTTTTGCATCACATCGTTTTCTAACATTTTCTATTGTTTTACCAAAAATTGCATTATTCATTAGCTTATATTGCTCTTTTTCAAATTTGTCAGTAGCTTGTGTACGAAGTTTAGTATTTAATTCTATATAGGGCTTTAGATAGGGTGATTGATTAAATTGTAATATTTTATGAATTTTTTTTATTTTTAATCCATGTTTTACAGATATTTTTAAATTTCTATAGTGAATGGTATAGTTATTTTTATCAAACAAAGTAGCTAATAATTTTTTATCATTGGAATTTATTGACAAAATATGCTCAGGACAAAAAGGTAAATCTTTATGTAAATCATGAAGCTTTTTAAGATACTCTATATCTACTTCAAATATAAATCCTACAGGACATTTATCAAAAATATTACTTATGAAATTTTCTGTGAATTTTTGAATATTATTTACCTATTGAAAATTATTTAATGGTAAATATTGAGTCATAGACCAACCGTACTGGTTGTTTATGGCGAAGTATATTATATAATTTGTTGGTTTAGTAGAATCAAAATTTGGTATATATATGTTATTTGATTCAGAATAGCGTTTCGTAACTTGAGTTAGACCTCCTCTTACCCCATTTTCAATAAATAGTACCATATCAACATCAGTTAATAGCTCAAAATTAATTTTCGTATATTTTAGCATGGCATCCCAAGAATAGCCTGGTAAAGTAAAATAATGTGCCGGATCTAAATCATATGTTTTCATACAATGATTTCTGAACTTTTCAAATATATCCGTTAATAATAAAACATCAGTTTTTAAATACAAATCAGAGTATTCTCCTAAATTTTTAATTTTAAACTCACTCCATATTATTTTTGCATGATTGTAGTCTTCCTCAGTTATATTTGCTTTATTTAATTCATTATAAAATAAGTTTTTTTCTGGTAATACTGATTCTAAAAATTTTTTCGGACTATCAAAATAATCATAAGGGTATATTCCCTTCTGTTTAAGTAAACTATATTGATTATCCGTTAAATTATCAAATTGAGATTTTAAATTGGGGAACTCCTTTATATTTTCAGCTAATATTTCTAAACTACTACCTAAAAATTTATATGAATCTATAAACCTAAATTTAATATTACTATTTTCTATATATTTTGTAAAGCTAATATATTTTTCCTTATTCAATGGAAGTAAATCTATCATACCCAAGATTACTGAATTTAGTTGTTTAATAATAAAATGTGAATCATATCCAGTTAAATTATGAAAAATTACAGGAACATACAACGCATTTTGGTAGGCTATATTACATTTGCTGTGTGTTGCACCTCGATACTCCCCACTTAAATGATCATGATCTTTACATTTAACTTCGTTTGTTAAAAATGATTCGTTACATATAAAGCAAACCTCAGCGCTTTCAAATTCAGCTTGTTGTGCGCTTATTAACGATTTCATACTTAGTGGTGACTTTAAATCTGTCTCCAAAAATATTGCAATAATTTTTAACTCATTTTAAAACCATTCAATACAATTTTCTCCTCTATGAAAATTATATTTTGTAGTTTCAATATAATTTGATTTTACATAGTAGCCCATAGAATATGGAATATGTTCTTGATTACTATTATCTGAATTGATCTTTTTCAATATACATTCAATATCTGCATAAACTACACATGGCACCATTAATTTATTTTTGAAGTTCTTAAATTTGAGATTATTTTTATTTTTTCTGGTAACACTATAGCACAGTTGTTAACCTTTTCACAATATTTTGTATGACATAAACATAATAATTTTTCATTTGTTGAAAAATAATTCAAGCATCTATCACAAAAATATTTTTACCTTTTGCTCTTAGATAGATCATTTGAAAGTAACCTTGACATATTTTTTATTAAAACATAATGATATTTGATTTTTTCATGTGAATGCGTTTCATCTTCGTAATATGTGTTTAATTTCTCCTTTTTTTCATAAATATTTTGCAGTAATAATAGATTGACATGCTTTTCTTTTTTAAGTTTAGTTAGGTAAAACGGAATAACTTTGAAATTACTTGCTTTAATTAATTCCAGTCCAAAAACGTTTATTGAAATTGAATTTAACTTTTTGTGAATGAAAATTTAACAAATTTGGGAATGTCATTTAGTAACACTGGAAAAGTAATACCATTAAAATTCAATACTTCACTATAATTTTGATAACTTGATGGACGATCAGAATGAGCTGTGTTTGGATTTAACGCAGCCATTATACACCACGCAAAGCATGCATCATCACTATTTTTAATATTTATACACGCTTTTTTATTTTTTATCGAAGGTGGCAAATCAATGTAAGATGATGGTGCAAATGAAGAAAATACATTTACATTGATAATTAAATTGATTATAGAAGATAATGCCCATCCACTACCTTTCTCTTGAAAATCATCAAATTTAATTAAAATTTGGTTTTTCAGTTTATCATACCATTCATCATTACCATTATTCATTTTTAACACTATAACATTTTCTGTATTTAAATATTTTATATCATATTCATTTTCTTCATTGTTTGTTTTCACAAATTAACCACAAAAGACAAAGTTAATTTTAATTGCATTATATTCTAGCAATATATGTCTAATTTTTTCTTCTACAATTTTTTTACACTTTTCTAAAAAAATGTTGGGGTCTATCTCAGTTATGTTAGTTATAACACCACTTTCAATTCTTTTTTTAAATGCAGAATTTAATGTTCTCCATTTCAATTCAGTATCTTTATTTAATAATTTTGTTTTTATTTTATATTTAAAGGATTCTAAATGTCTTATAGAAGTTAATAAAGATGATTTTACCCCACTGTTAGAATTTATATTTTCTTTCACTAATTGTTTAACACATTTAACACATTTAAGTCTTTCAATAGCGAAATCATATAAGACTTAACTTCTTTTTTATTTTCACTTTTATTATTTTTTTTAAATAAAAAATTATGTTTTTTTTAAATTTTTTTAGCCATTTCAGACATTTTTTTTTATTTTTTATTATTATTTTTTTTTTATAAAAATAATTTATTTTTTTATTCAACTCGACCGAGTTATTTCTAAATATGGAACTAGCTTCTCTAATTAAATTTAATTTCCATACAAGGGAATAATAAGGCTCAAAAGTTCAAAAAGCTGTGAAATTAATAAAATAAATAAAAGTTTTTCTTTTTTTTAATTTTTACTAAAAGCTTTAATTTTTACTTATTTCACAGCAAATAAATAAAATAAATAAAAAGATTTTTTGTTTTATTTTTGTTTTTAATATAAATATAATATTTATTTTTTCATTTTTTTAGTTACAATAATTTTTTTATTGATTAATTGCTAATAGGTTCTGCGAATATATTTCCTCAGTCACCAGCTTGTATTTAAATGGTGTTGGTGACAGCATATACAAGTTGAGTGCATCATTCAATGCTTGTATTTGTTGTTCCATTAAAATGCTGACCACATATGCAGGCAAAAAGAAAACCGTACTCTCAAACTCTAGCATGATTCTTGGATCATACTGAGTATGTAATTTTTATAATTTTAATATGTGGTAGTATTTACCACGAATGATGTCTCTCGCTGATAAAGTTTTTTTGAACGCTGATTTTTTCTCTACCTCTTCATTAAATTGGTTGAGAATATTTGTCACCTCATCTGCCATTCTTTTTCTGCTTGTAGATGCTGCGATTTGATGTGAATTTGATGCTATTTGATGTGAAGTTGATGCGATTTGGTTATTACTTGTTGATCCAGCGTAGCTATATCTAGCGTTCCTATATCCACCATTATTTCCTGTGCTTGGTGGTACAATAACGATGACATCTATGATTTCTATGGTATCCATTGTTTGAATGATGAAATAATTAAATTTTCATTTCTTTTATACAAAATCTCATATTTGCGTAGGTGTTTTCTAAAAAAGCATTTTCTATTATTTTAAAGCTTTTCAATCAAAACCGCAACATCCCTAATATTCTTACATTCAATTTGTTTAGCTAGATGATTTCAAAATAGTATTCTCTATTATTTTTAACTTATCAATTTTAGATTGTTTTCAGTCAAAACCGCTACTTCCTTAATGTTCAAATTGTTCTAATATTAATTTGGTGTAACTATAGATGTTTTCCAAATACCATTTTTTATCAAATTTGAAAAATGTAATTATATAGGAGATTCCCTGACGTCAGTATTTTTTGTTATTTTTAACTTATCAATTTTAAATTGTTTTCAGTCAAAACCGCAACATTATTCATTTTTTTTCATCTAAAATAAATCAACGCTTTTAAGTTGTATAATAGCAGAATATTTTTAAAATTAATTCATTGCATCTTATCATTATTTCTTTAAATAAAAGAAAACCAAAAAAATAACAACAATAACATCAACATCAACAAAATTTTCAACATTACTCTATAATTACTGTATAGTCATCGAAAAAAAACTTTAATTATATAGGACATTCCCTGACGTCATATTTTTTAAAAAAAATTTTAAAATACAATATTTCATAAAAAATCACAAAAAGTTCTTATCACCAAAAACATAATATTCAAAGTGAGAAAAAAAAAAACTTTAATTATATAGGAGATTCCCTGACGTCATATTTTTTATACCCGTACGATAAGGATCGAGTATATTAAAATTGCTCCTCCGTTTGTAACACCTCGAAATAAGCTAGCTAGATATACCTTCAAAGGTATGGATCGGATCAGAAAAAAATTCTAAGACGATTGAGCTTTGTCCGTCCGTCCGTCTGTCCGTCCGTCTGTCCGTCAGCAAGATAACTCAAAAACTAAGAAAGCTACAATCTTGAAATTAACACAAAATATTCTTACAACAATTTGTAGGTTCCCTATTTTTTTTGGTGGAGATCCGACCACAACTTCGGGTACCTCTCGAACACCTAACTTTTAGATCTCCACATTTTTTTTGAAATAGAGACATGAAATTTTAACTGCTGATAGATAACATAAAATTATTAATTTTATAATTTACAACTTTTTTTTGTAAATCCGTTACGGAGCTACAGCTCCTCAAACTTTTAAAAAGCCCTATTTTTAAATGCATATGTCTCATATTCTACTTAAGATTTTTTCAATCAGAAAACGTCATTCGACAGGTATTTTTTTTAAATTTATAAATTAGTATCAAAATTATACAATTTTTTTAAATTTAGTATTTAAATTTACCGTTATATGAAAACCAAATTTTGCATGATTTTTCTACCCTCATAACTCCGGAACGCTTTCAAATAGGGACTTGCAATTTTGAGAGCAGAAAGAACTCTTAGAATTAGTATAAGTTTGCTCAGAAATTTTTTTTGGACCACCCCCCGTTTATGAGGTATTATTGCTTAAAAATTAAAAATTTGCTATTTTTAAACACCTTTAACTTAGGCACCTGTACACATTTTTCTTCGGCAAGACAAAAAAAATAAAGGTCCAGTAATATATTTGTACGTGTGTTAATGGTTTCTTTTAATTATATAGGGTTCCTAAGTTACAGCCCCCCAAAATATCAAAAAACCCCTATTTTCAGATGTATATATCTCAGGTTCTGTGTAGTAGTTTTACAATCTAAAAACACTAGAAGATCGGAATTTTTGTTATCTCCATAAGACAATATCAAAATTATGCAATAGTTTGTAATTTACTATTTAAATTAACCGTTATGTTAAAACCAAATTTTGCATGATATTTCTTTTTTCGTAACTCCGGCACGTTTTGAGATAGGAACCTGAAATTTCCCTAAACCTGAAACAAGAAAGAACTTTTGGAATTAGTATAAGTTTCCTCAGAAAATTTTTTGGTAGCGCCCCCTCTTTAATAGTTATTACTCCTCAAAAATTGAAAATTTGCTATTTTCAGGCACCTGTAACTTAGGCACCTGTAAAAATTTTTCCTCGGCAAGACATGCAAATTAAAGGTTCAATAATATATTTTTACGTATGTTAACAGGTTTTTTTAATTATATAGGATTCCGGACTTACAGCCCCTCAAAATTCCAGAAAAGTCAATTCTTCACATTTTTTATACCGTACGATAAATAATTTATACATATGTATAGTATAAATTATTAAACTTAGGCATTATACATTTGCCGCTTAGTATTAAATGGTACTATAGCATATTTGGAAAAGTTAGATAGATAATCTTTATTCGGAAGGTTAGAATCTGCTTTTGAAGAATGTATAAACATATAGTTTGAATATATGTACAACCCACAGTTCTAGAAATTATAAAATTTCACCCAAATTATTTTAAAATACTAAAAAATTAAAAAAATAATATTGTAAGCAGAGTGATAGGCATACTAACGGGTCGTACGGGTATCTAAGAGTTGACAAAGGCAACTGTATTCTTCCTCGTTTAAAAAAATTTTAAAATACAATATTTCATAAAAAATCACAAAAAGTTCTTATCACCAAAAACATAATATTCAAAATAAGAAAAAAATTTATAAAAAAGTTTTAATTTAATTCTTTAAAAAATATTTCAAATCTGCGCGCCTGGTATTTTAATTCCAAAATAACTAACTTAATCTAAAATTTATTCGCTGAGTCATAGATGAGTCATAGATGAGTAATAGTCCTTATCTTATCTCTTATCATTTCCTTATCTTTAACATCAATCCTTATCTTTAACATCTGTTACGTCATTTCCTGGTCTAGAATCCGCTTAGGTACACTACTCAGCAGATTTATAATAGGTCATCACTGCGTGAAGAAAATCGCTTAAATTGTAAAACTGCTCTGCTTCTTCTTTGTTAATACTTATACTTTGCCCGTTCGCTGATTTTAGTCCATGATGAAAGTTCTGTTTTATATCTTTTATTATCAGCTTATCGAGTTTTTTGTTAAATTCGTAATAAAATTTATTCCATTCATGATATTTTAAGACAATTGACTTTTTACCAATACGGTGAATTATACTTGAGGTGAATTATACTTGGTGCTTCCATTCCTTTAATTTTACTAAAACCTGTTTATATTATTTTTATTATTTATACGTTTTAGGAACACAAATTTGTAATGAGCTATATTTTCCAAATACGTTTTGAAAGGTACTTAAAATACACTTATCGTTTTCTAGTTGATTTCCTTTATTAAATTTTTTTAAAAAAGCGTTCATACTATAACCGCAACATCTATACCACGTATAAACACAACAATATTGCGCAAGTTACGTATTTGTCTGATAATCCACCTGTTGAAAATACAACAACGTCAGCAATACCTGCTATTATCCAAATAAATTCCATTCCCACAAAAATAACAGACGCTAAATTTGCATTTCCTGTTATTGCCAAATAATAGAATTTATCATTTGCAATAACTTAAAATACATATATCAGATTTCAATCTAATTACATTTAAATTATTAACCAATAATTTAAATATAAAGTTAATATCATATATTGTCTGGAATAATAAAATTACTTCTTATTAAATTGATGATGAAATAATTAAAATACAGTTTCCCACAATAAATATTATTGCTCGAATTACACCAAAAAGTTAAATTTGTTTTTGTAATTAAATTATTATAAAATTATTAAATGATCATATTAAGTAATATGATCACTTAAGTAATTGAAGATTAACTTAAGTAATTTGTGAATGATCACAAAAGTAATATTCAAAATAAGTTGTATAATCAAAATAATGCGTTTGTATAATAATTTTAATAATAAGTTTCTCACATCCAAAATAGCTGAACTAACATAATTTATAATATAAATAGGACGATAATTAGAATAAGAGTAGAGTTGTTAAATTGTAAATTGTTAATCAAGACATGAGTTGTTAAATTGTAATTTGTTAATCAAGACCTGAGATGGTCAAGTATAATAAAACATACTAAATTGTTTGTGTTAATAAAATATTGTATTTGTCTCGTAAATTTCAATATAAAAATAAAGTTCGTAAGAAATAATAAATAAAGTTAAAAAACGGTAGTTTTATTTTTTTTAAGAATATCGTAGTTGAACTATAAAACTGGCGCAGTCGGTAGGATAACTCAAATTAAGAACTATCTAAATATTTTTCGTGAAACAAGACTTTCTCTTCGCATTCCTTAAATGAGTCTGCTTAAGGCACGAAAAATATACAAAGAGTTATCTAGTGATACGAATCGCATAATAAAATCGGTCAATAACAAAATAAAATTATAAAATTTTGTTAACTCCGGTAATAAACAAAATAAACAAAATAAATTCAATAACTATAAACATTAACTACAAGTGGAAACATAGAGAAAAATTAACTCGCAGACACAAGCTTTAGTTAAAATAAAATAATAAAAGTGTTTTTCATAAACGGCAACATAGAATTTTACAAATTAATTCGTAGAAACAAGTTAAGAAAAACCACAAAAACTCAAAGGATCCAGCCTTATGAACAAATTCGACAAAAATAGAGATTTACAAGAACAAGACAATATGGAACAACAATATCAAGACCAACCACAACGCCGTACAACGTCAACTAGAACAACAACAACAACAAATACAAGAGCTCTTGGAGACAATTAGAAATCTTCAGGCAGCACAAAACAGAATTACAGTCGCAGTCTGGGGCAAATAAATAAATACAAATAAGTACAAATAAATCAAACTTCAATGGAGGCAATACACCGTAACATAAAATTCATGTCTACATTCACCGGTAAAGGAGATGTCAGCATTAACTCTTTCATCAGCAGTGTAGAGTATCAACCATCAACAGTAAACAGCATCGAACATAGACAGGCCATAACTAGGGCAATATTTTTCGAAACAATCCAAGGCGAAGCTAAAAATTGCATAATAAACCTTCCGGATCCATCAAATTGGGAAGAAATCAAGACAATCCTGAAACTAAGATACAAACCAGAAGTGGAACCCTGTGAAATCTACAAAATGATATCAAACTTAAAAGCAAATTCGGTAAGTGAATTATCTATTATTGTACAAAACATTAAATATAAGTTTGACGAAATACAAGTGTATTACAAAGATCAAGATTATATAGATTTAAGTAACGTTGATAGTTTGTTAATAAATACTATAAAAGAAATGACACAGGGAATTTTGTTAGAAAAAATTTATAATGAAAAAGAGTTAGGAACTATTATTGCTATAATGAGGCATCGTAGGTACGAAGACTCATGTATTAGAAAAGAATACAATAAAATGAGTCATAACCAAAAAGGTTTTAATCAAAGTAAAAATTTTCGATATAACTCTACGGCCTATAATAATGAACTTTCTAAGAAGTTTTCAAATAATAATAACAAGGCAAATAGTTATTTAGTTAATAACAGAATAGGGCAAAATAGATATTCAAGTAATAATAATAACAATAACTCTGGGCAATTCCGCCGTGGTCACCAATAGTCAGGAAACTTTAGGAACAATCCGGACCAAGATCGCCAGCAACAGGATTATCCTGAAGAAGAACCGACTAATGCCGAAGAGGACCAAAATATGCAAGTTAGGAAAAATAATTTAAATATAAATAAAACTAATGACCATAAAACTTCCGATAGCCATCTAGATTTTTTTACAAACTAGCCTCGGAGTTACAAACTAGCCTCGGAGATATATTAAAATCACAATTGAAAATAGGAAGTTTTTAGCCTTAATTGATTCAGGATCAAGCTTTAGTATAATCGATGATAGAATAAAAGGATTTAAAAAAGTTAAAATCAATTATTAGTAGTATATTATTCAACTATCAATAAAAAGGATAGTATTAATTTCGAAGTTCATACAAGAACGCCAATAGAATTTAAAATGCCACCAAATGCATTAACTAGGTGGAAAGTAAAAAATTTACCGAACAGAAAATATCACATGATAATAGGTTCTGATTTATTAAATAATTTAGGAGGAATAATAGATTTTGAAAAACAAATTATAAACATTAACGAACAAGAGATAAAATTTGAAAACTCTCCATATAATTTTAAAGAAATTTGTACGTTAGAAGCAATAGATCCAAGAATGAAATTATTACAAATGGATCATCTCAATTTGAACGAACGATCAGAAATAGAAAAATTAGTTAAAAGGTTTGCCAAATTATTTTTTAAAGAGGGAGATATACTGATACATACAACAGAAGTAAAACATGAAATAGTGACAACAACTGATCAAGCTATTAACTCGAAATTACATAGGTATCCACCAAAACATGAAGAAGAGGAAACACAAGGAACAATTAGAAAAAGTAACTCTCGATATTCTAGTCCCTTAATAGTAGTACCGAAAAAAACAGACAACTCAGGACAGAAAAAATTTAGGATTGTAATAGATTATAGAAGATTAAACGAAGTGACGGTAGACGATAAATTCCCTCTACCAAATATTGACTCAATACTGGATAAATTAGGTAAGGCTCAGTATTTCACAACATTAGATCTGGCAAAGGGTTATCATCAAATATCTATAAAAGAAGAAGACAAAGAAAAGACAGCATTTGTGACGCCACATGGCTTGTATGAATTCAATAGGATGCCGTTTGGGCTTAAGAACGCCCCAGCGACGTTTCAGCGCCTAATGAATAATATCCTAAGGGATTATATTAACAGGGTATGTGTAGTGTATCTGGACGATATACTTATATTCAGTACCTCACTCGAAGAGCATATTAGGGCAATACAAAATATTTTTAAAATTTTGGAAGACAAAAATCTAAAAATTCAAATAGACAAATGTAACTTTATGAGAAGAGAAACGGAATTTTTAGGACATATCCTAACAAAGGATGGACTAAAACCTAACCCAAATAAAATTAAAATTATTCAAGACTTACCACTACCTAAAACTGAAAGACAAATTAAAAGTTTCCTAGGATTAACTGGCTATTATCGTAAATTTGTGAAAGATTACGCGAAAATCGCACAACCTATAACAAAATATTTAAGAAAAAACACTAAAATTAACATAAACGATCCTAACTATATTACAGCATTCGAGAAGTTCAAATCAGTAATAATAAGGTAATAAAATACCCAAACTTTGATAGACCGTTTACCCTAACAACTGATGCATCAAACTATGCTATCGGTGCAGTCCTGTCACAAGAGGGACACCCAGTTTGTTTCGCGTCACGAACTCTAAATAATCACGAACGAAATTACTCAGCAACAGATAAAGAGTTTCTCGCAATTATGTGGTCGGTGAACTACTTTTGACCATACCTTTACGGTAACAAATTTAAAATATTAACGGACCATCAGCCTATTAAATATTTACATGCAAAATACAAAGGAAAAGATCTATCACCTAGACACCAAAGGTGGTTGCTAAAATTAGGTGAATACCAATTCGAAATAGAATATCTAAAAGGAAAAGAAAACCGCGTAGCTGACTTTTTAAGCAGAATTGAAAATAGAAACGAAAAAATTAACGAAGAAAATGAGAAAGAATCGATAAATATACTAAATATCGAGGATGATGTTACGATGGCAACAGTACACTCCGCGGAAGAGGAACTGCTAGACCATAACAGTATTAAAGAAGGAATAGTCAACATATATAAAACACAAATCATTCTTACAAATAATAAAATTTTAGAAATAGAAAATATCTTAGATAGAAGAATAATTTACATAGCAGAATACGACTTTGATAATTTAAATGATATTTTAAGAAGATACATTAAAAAGGGCATAACCGATATATACTCAGAGTTATCAGATCATAAATATAATATTGTACAAAATAAAATTATTGAGCTATTTTCAAACGATAAAAGTATTAAATTTATTAAATGTTCCTATAGAGCACAGGAAATAGGAACTGAAGTAGAAATAGTTAAGCAAATTTCATTATACCATGTTAAAGAAAGTTACCACTCGGGTATCCAAGAAACGTATAATCAATTGAAATATAAAATATATTATCCCAAACTATTGGAGATAATTCAAATTGTCATAAATCAATGTGAAATCCGCCAATAGGTCAAATATGATAGAAGACCTATTAGACCTAAATATAGTATAACTGAAACACCTAGTGATATAAATCAAATTATTCACGTTGATACTTATGTGATAATGAAATGCTCATATTTAACAATAATCGACAAGTTCTCTAAATTTGGATCTGCATATTATTTATCGGATAGGAATCAATTAACTATAGTAGAAACGTTAGAAGAACATTTTGCAAGGATGGGTAAACCCAATAAAATTATAGCGGATAACGAATTTAATGCACTGCAAATAAAGAACTACTTACAGGAAGAAAATATAGCATTACACTTGACTAAACCAAATAGTCATACTGGAAACGGGGATGTTGAACGTTTTCATAATTCTCTAGCTGAGAAATTTAGAATTTTAAAACAGACTGAAAAGGGTTTATCATGTAGGCAAATAATTCAAAGAGCTGTTAGGAATTATAATGAAAGATTCCATTCAAGCATAAAAGATGTACCAACAAATGTACAGAATAGGATTTCAAATTACAAAAAAATTAAGGAAACAATTATGAAAAATAAGTTAAGTAAAATAGAAAAACTGAATAAAAAACGTGAAGATTATACCGAAATTAGGTCGACAGGTTTTCTTAAAAACTATAAGGCAATCAGGCATAAAGAGCAACCTAAATATAAAAAATTATATTTAGATAGAGTACATGTAACGAATATTAAAAGACCATTAAAATTTTCAGATACTGATCTTACTAACGATACTGACAATAACAGTCCAAAAAGTAACCGCTAACTTATTAGAAATAAACAACATAAATTCAGATACAGGGTTTGCAAAAACCCACCTAAATAAAGAAGAATTAGTTACGCAAACAGATACTATAATACATATTATTCATCCAAACGAAATCTTGGAATTATTACAAAACATTTCAAATAAAACAGACTTAATACAACCAGAACAGAAGGAGGTATTACAAACAGAAATATCAGAAATTATGAGTAAATTAAAAACAATTATACCTAAGAGGAGATTAAAACGCGGATTAGTAAATGCTGTCGGATATATGTCTAATTGGTTATTTGGGACAATGGACGAACAAGACCGACAAGACATAGTAAAACATTTGCAATTAATAGAAGAAAACAATCATTTATTAATAGAAAATCATAATAGTCAAATTAAAGTTAATGATCAATTTAGTAGAACCATAAATCAAATAAAAACAATTATAGAAAATGATAGGAAAATAATTACAAATCATATTAACATATTAGAAGACTCTCTTAGCCAACAAAATTTATATCTAGATTTACTTTTAAAACTTCAATATATAAAAGAAAAAATCAATACAATAGAAGACAATTTAACTTCTATTAGACATGGTATTATACATCCAAATATATTAACAGAAGAAGAAATAGAAGAGTATCAGATAGATTTTTACAAATTACAGTATCTTAAATTAGGCTTAGCACAATTCAAAGAAAGCTCATTATTAATGGCAATTAAAATACCAAGAAAAATTAAATCAATACAATTAGAAATAATAGTTCCTATCCCAAATAAAGAAAATAAAGAAATAGACTTTATAAATGAAATCATATTTACATTTAATAATAAAACTTATAAATATGAAAAACTAAAAACTTTAAATGAATTAAATTTAAGTAAGCATTGTATATTTAAAAACAACTGTCAATTATTAAAAAATACATTAACAGAAATTTTAAATATAGACAAAGAAACAATTTTAATTAAAAACGCTAATAAATTAAAGATAAATCAAACATGTGACAATAGAAATATAGTTATATCAGACAATGTGCTGATTCACTTTAACAATTGTACACTTAGGATAATGGATCATTATTTTTCAAATGTAAAACAAGTATTTCAAGAAAGGTTCTATTATCCATTAAACCAAACATATAATTTTAAAAATAAGATAACATTTGATGAAATTGTATTAGAAAATGAAAAAAATATGAACATTGTACACAAGTTAAAAGTTCATAAACATATATCTTATATACTTGATATAATAATTTTTGTAATTGGAATAATTGGAGCAATTATATTATTGAAAAAATATGGTTACTTTAAAATTAATAATAGAATTCAGGAGAATTCTAATCTAAAGGAGGGAGAAGTTACGTATTTGTCTGATAATCCACCTGTTGAAAATACAACAACGTCAGCAATACCTGCTATTATCCAAATAAATTCCATTCCCACAAAAATAACAGACGCTAAATTTGCATTTCCTGTTATTGCCAAATAATAGAATTTATCATTTGCAATAACTTAAAATACATATATCAGATTTCAATCTAATTACATTTAAATTATTAACCAATAATTTAAATATAAAGTTAATATTATATATTGTCTGGAATAATAAAATTACTTCTTATTAAATTGATGATGAAATAATTAAAATACAGTTTCCCACAATAAATATTATTGCTCGAATTACACCAAAAAGTTAAATTTGTTTTTGTAATTAAATTATTATAAAATTATTAAATGATCATATTACAAAAGTAATATTCAAAATAAGTTGTATAATCAAAATAATTCGTTTGTATAATAATTTTAATAATAAGTTTCTCACGTCCAAAATAGCTGAACTAACATAATTTATAATATAAATAGGCCGATAATTAGAATAAGAGTAGAGTTGTTAAATTGTAAATTGTTAATCAAGACATGAGTTGTTAAATTGTAATTTGTTAATCAAGACCTGAGATGGTCAAGTATAATAAAACATACTAAATTGTTTGTGTTAATAAAATATTGTATTTGTCTCGTAAATTTCAATATAAAAATAAAGTTCGTAAGAAATAATAAATATTAAATAAAGTTAAAAAACGGTAGTTTTATTTTTTTTAAGAATATCGTAGTTGAACTATAAAACTCGCACAGACATCTGAATAGTTACTTTGTAACTGTTTCTTATTAAACATTGTATATTGGTTTTTTAAGAAATTTAAAATTCCTAATTTATCTGGTTTTCTACCAAACGAATCAAAATATTCAACACAGCCATTCTTTGGCTTAAAAATAGCTAACCAATGTGCTCCCGGATCTTTTGATTTATCAGTGTTTACAATTAAAAAAGTTTGTTTTTCAATTATTCTGGGGAGTTGATCCAGAGCAAAAACTCCTTTAAAAAATTTACGTGTGTGTTTGTTACATCTTAATACGTCACTTATCTCTAGGGTATTCATCAATCAAATTGACTCAAGTCATATACTTTAGTTGTTTCTTTAATATAATTTGATAAAAACTCTTTTTTGATTTTTTTATTTGTTATAATAACATCACATTTTTCTAGTATTTGACAGAGCTCTTTATTTATTTTATCATTGTACACAGTTCCAAAAGAATAATTATCAAAATTATCATTTATAAAATCCCTAGTTGGAAATTTATACTTGAGCTCTTTTACAAACTTTTTACAAGGTTCTTTAAAACCAACTATACAAATATCTTTCGCAAACAAGGTATTATTATCATCACTACAAAATGTTACATCCAGAAGTGCACAAGACAGTGACATTTTGTCAAATATTCAAATTTACTTTTATGTATGCTATTTATAGGTTTGAGAATATATTTCGGTTTTTATCAATTTGTAAACTTGCATCAAATTCTCCATAAACAATAGCAGTCAGTGTAGATGTAAGTGGTTTTGATAGCCTTGCCTCAATTCTAACTGTACCTTGATTTAGTAGACCTTGACACACTTCATTTCCTGATGAATCTGGAGTTTAATCAAAAGCTAGAATGAAAAATCCATTACTAAACATGGTTTTTGTTTTCTGATGACCTTTATCATTATGGTAAATTCTAGTTCCTGAAAAAACTGTACTGTATGCTCTTGTATAGCAATTATTTTCATCTGAAAAACTGGTTTCAATTGCTGAATTAGGTATTTGAACACCATTTACGTTTAACACAAATTGTGAAATATCAAAATGTTTAAAATTGTATGGCTTTTTGACCTTTTTCCAGAGTAACCTGCATTTTCTGTCATGCAAAAAATGATTGTGTTTGGCAACTATCCAATAAAAACATTATCAAGTGATATTGATGAACTATTCTGTGGAATGGTAAAAGTTTTTACCTCTACCGTTTGTAATTGTATTTGGCATTAGTTTTTTCCAATACAGCATTATGTGCTAATAACACACTAGGATTAATTGTTACATGTCTCATAAATAATGTGGCTTCTAAAATTTTCAGTTGAGATTCATCAGTATCATCTGCAAAGAGGTAAAAATCTGGTTTTTCTAATATTAGGATAACTCGAACATCGACATTGTTTATGAGAAGTGTAGGTTGGTTAAACATATCTAAATGTAGTTTCCCTATAAGTTCCACTACATTGTTATTTTGGTATAATTTTTTACTTTCTTTTGAACCACTATTATCTGTTTCTGCTATATTTGGCTTATCTAACATCCATCCACCACACTCCAAATGCGTTGTTGCGGCATCCGTACCATTATTTAACAATGATTCAATATAGGCTCTGTAATGATAATTGCCATCTGATGGAGATATATTCTTTCCATTTAGTTGAACATTGCATTGTTTTATTAATGAATGTAACATATTATTAACCACACTTGGTTGTTGTATAGGTGTTCCATCAGTTTTTTTATCTTTATTCCATTGAGTTCCATCTTTTTTTAAATTTGTACTTTTAATTTTAGATATGTCGAAGACAAGTCTGTATATACATCACCGTGAGTAGGTATAGGGGCACTTTGGCATGGGAAAAAATAAGCCCATATCGCACGACCTAGTTTTTAATAAACCATATCGCACGCCCACGCAAATTAACCTATATTTGAATGACCTTGAGTTTTAGAGAAACCGGAAGTGTTGTGACCTGGATTCTGTTAGAAGTTGGGGTAAAATAAGTCTTTTAGAGCTCTTTGATTGTATATTATAATAGGTCAACATAAAAATAGTTAGCAAAACTATTATATGTAAATATTAAAGCACGTGTTATTTAATATTGGTGAACTAGTTTTAAAGTGTATCTTTAAGGAATGCGTGTTTTTTTTTTTGTGTTGGTTTACTATAGGAAGAAATACAAAATAACAATTAGCATCTTTCGTTTTTTTTTTTAGCAGAATATCTGGTTTAGATTACTATGTAGTATTTTAAAAAGGTAGAAAAAGAAAGAGGCAAGAAAAGTTGAATGCAAATAGATTGGTATAGTATAGTATAGTAAGAACGTAGAATATATATTTACATATATATGTTGCATATAAAAAAGGTTAAAAAGAAATTCAAAATTAGCGTCCACATGTACCTTTTTCTTTTTTTCGTTTGATTAAATCTGGTTTTGTTTACAATATTTGTATATTATTTAAAAGATAGAAAAAAAGGTAAAAGAATAAATTGAATTATCAAGATAAATTTATTAAGAATATATTGCATTCTTAAATTTCTGAATACCTGGTATAGGATGGCTTGTATGTTATGAAATTAGAAGGTCAAAAAAAAAAGAAAAATCAAAAGGGTATTAATTTCTATGTAGAAAATTCTAAAATAGAAACTATGTAATCAGAAGATTTAAATTGAAATTTGTAATTATGTCGTACAGATGGTAGACAAATTACGTTTTCGTTATGTATTAAGTTGAGTATGCTTATTTTTTATAATTTTCATTTTAAAAATAAATTTTTCGTTTTACTTTTTTTTCGTTCTAATTAGGTGATACGAAATATAATAGTACGTACATTGACTACTTATATTTTTTTTTTTTTTTTATATGACTCTCTAAAATAGTCAACTCTCACAGAGCTTAAACTGAAAAGCCTGAGAAAAAAAAATGTAAATAAAATGCAAACGTTTTTTATTAAATATAAGTAATTACTTTCTCTTTATTAAACATTTTTTTAAACATCTATTATTTATAATCTAAATAGCTGTAAAAAAAAAGAAAAATTTAAAAGCAAAAAAAAAAGTATAAACAAGTAAAATACAGAATTTTGTTTTTTTTTATTAAATTTTTTTATTTATTAATTTTATTTTTATTACAATTTTATTGGTTAATTGCTAAATGTTTATTGCTTGTTTCATCAAGCAGTTTTAAATTTTCAGTGCTATCTCTAATTAAATAGAGATCGCCTTTTAGAATTTCCTCCCGGAATTCCTTATCTTCGAATAGGTCCAGATATGTTTTTGGTATGAAAATTATGTAATTTTCTGTTTCAGAAACCCAAGACGGTCCATTAACTGTTGGTAATAGTTTAACTTTTTTAATTGTATAGAGCGCATCTGGCTCCATATCTTTTACCTTCAAAACAGTTTTACTTTTTATTTTTGCATTAAATGATTCCAAACATCTTTTTCTTTTTGGTTGCTCATATGATTGGTGTTGTTCGTATTGTTGTTGTTGTTGTTGTTGGGATTGTTGCTGGTGCTGTAATTGTTGCTGGTGCTGTGATGCTTGTTGGTGTTGAGGTTGTTGCTGATGCTGGGATTTCTTCCTCTTCGGTGGAAGCATAACCTGTGTTGGTTGTGTAAAGAAAAATATGTCTTCACTGTTGTTGTCCATGCTTGATTATGTTGTTTACTTTGCTTGATTTTAAGTAAGACTATGATTTCTTCTACAAAATTCTGCAGTATTTATATTAAATAAAATTTTTAGAAATCTATAGAATTTACCAAAGCATATTAATTAAAATTTTAATTTATTGTAATTGCTTTCGGCTTCATAAATCAAACTACATTGTTGAAATATTTTCTATTTCAAAGAAAGATTCAAAAAGATGTAGGTAGTTTTAATTAGAAAAAAAAAGGAAGATATAATTTATTAAAAATACAATGTTGCAAATACTTTGTTTGAAGATAGGTGTTTACTGTAAAAACAAAATATTTGAGTTTAAACCTGAATTTATTCTATAAATTCCTTTTCGATAATTTATATCAAATGCAATTGCATGTAATATATACAATCTACTAACGTATATTTAATTAAAATTGAATCTATTGTAATTACTTTTTTAGAATTCATACATCTTACAAACATTGTTGCACATATTTGCTTGAAGAAATTTTTTTTTTTTACTCTAAAAACGAAATATTTAAATTAGTTTTGGTTAGTTTGGTCAAATAGCTGCAGCAAGCGAGTCAATACAAAAATAAAAAATAAAAAATGTCAAAAAAAATTTTATTAGAAAGATTTTTTAATCATTCACCGGAGATAGAATCACTTCCTTATAGGATTGAAAGTGATTCAGCATCAGTAGTCAAACGTTTTAACGCACGCGGACGTAAAGTCAAGTTTATAATTAATTCAGTTCCTAATAACGTAGAACCGGTTAACTGGATAAAAAACGCATTGTATAAAATAATTCAAGATGTTACAACTTATTTGCACCCTCTAGATAAGGTAGGATTAACATTCTGTAGAGAAAGCTTCAAGCAACATGGTCCTGGATGGCTAAGTTTTAGAAGTGCAGGTGATCTAACATTTTCTGATGTATGGGAAATGATATCAAAAATTTTTCAAAGTGATTCTGAAGGTAACTACTAAATAAATACTTCATTATAATAATTAATATTAATACTTTTATTTTGTTTTTATGTTACAGGTTTAAGCACAGATACATTTTGTCTTTCAGTTACATCTGTAAGGCTACCATTTGGGAGAGGAAGATCACGAAAATATTCATGATATGATGAGGAAAGCTTAAAGCGAAAGGGAATAATTTGCATTAAAAACAAAAACAATTTATGTCTACCTCAGGCCTTAATTGTGGCAATATCACAAACTAAAAATGATAAGAACTACAAACACAAAATTCGTAATGATACAGGAAAATTACAAACTTTAAAAGCTATCGAACTAACTAAAAATGCAGGAGTAAAAATTCCAAATAAAGGTTGTGAAATACACGAACTCAAAAAGTTTCAAGAATATTTGAAAAATTATAAAATTGTTGTGTACAAATGGGCCGACAGAAACCATGTATGTGGTGAATACTTTTGCAGGATTTGCAGTAACTATGTTCCTGAGAATCATAAATGTTTTATTCAACAAAACAAAAATCAACCTAAACTAAAAAATTTTATTTATATATTTTACGATTTGGAAACACAACAAGAAAAAGCTTTTGGAGAGAAGTACATAAGAGGCATTCTATCAGATATTAAACTACATGAACCAAATTTGTGTGTTTTCGAGCAAAGATGTGACGCATGTATTTCGTTGTCCTCGTTATATTTTTGTGAAACATGTAAATTTAGAAGAAGAGGAATTAAAGAGGGAAATATTATAGAGCAATTTCTGATGTATAATGGAGATAAGAAAAGCATTCAAAACTGTCGTGGTAATAGCACATAATGGACAATCTTTTGCCCATCAATTTATTTTAAATATTATATTAGAAAAAACCTCTTTGAAAACTAAACTAATTATGCGAGGTTCAAAAATGATCATGATGTTATTAGATAACATAAAATTTATAGACTCAATTAATTACTTTGCAATGACATTATCAAAATTACCAAAGGCTTTTGATTTACAAATTGATTTGAAAATAGGATATTTCCCGCATCTCTTCAATACAACGGAAAATAAAAATTATATTGGACCATTACCACCTGTTGAATATTATAACCCAGATACCATGAAAACTAAAGAACGTGAAGTATTTCTGAAATGGTATGAAGATCACAAAAATGATGAATTCTATATGGAAAATGATATTGTAAAATATTGTATAAATGACGTAGCAATACTAACGCAATCATGCTTAAAGTTCAGAGAATTTTTTCTTAGAGAATGTAACGTTGAACCTTCTCTAGAGGCCATAACTATAGCGTCTACTTGTAATCTTGGATTTAGACGTAATTTTTTAAAATCAGATACGATTGGTTTAATACCCAAACGGGTACAGGTATTTAGATAACCAATCAAAGGCAGCTATTCAATGGTTGGTTTGGAAGGAGGAAAAACGGAATATTAACATTAGACATGCTGCTAAACAAAAAGAAGCTGTCGTAGCCGGTGTAAAAGTTGATGGTTTTTGTTCAGAAACTAATCAAGTTTTTGAATTTTATGGATGTTATTATCACGGTCATCCTGACTGTTTTCCACGTAATCGTAATTCATATTTATATGATGATAAAAATGATACAATGAATGAACGATATGATAGAACTATTAGAAAATCTGATAGGTTGAAAAGATTAGATTACAATGTAATTGAAATGTGATGTGATTTTTATTTTTGGAATGTGATTTTTATTCTCAAATAAGTAAAAGGAAAATGATTTACTTAAATAACCATCCATTAGTACAACTTTCACCATTAAAACCTCGGGATTCTTTTTATGGTGGTCGTACAGATAATGTTTACAACTACTACAAATGTAAAAAAGGAGAAAAAATAAAATATATAGATATTTGTTCTTTATATCCATGGGTTTGTAAATATGGAAAATTTCCTGTCGGCCATCCAGATGTTTTTGTAGGAAACGTTAATTGTACTAAACAAAATTTAAAAGATTTGAATGGACTTAAAAAATGTAAAATTTTACCACCAGAAAATCTTATACATCCAGTATTACCTGTAAAACAAAACAACAAATTAATGTTTTCCTTATGTCGCACATGTAGTGAGGAAAAAAACCTAAATGAATTTTGTTTACATAATGATAACGAAAGAGCTTTAATTGGAACATGGATTATTTATCTAAGGTTTTATATGACATGTTAACAAATCCATCTATAGACGTTTTTGGTATTCTTCCAGTAAGTGAGGAAAACTATAATTAATTAATTATAGCTTCTTTGTACTGCCAATTAACTATAATGGCAGTACAAAGAAGAAGCAGGTGAATCATTATCTACTGTAAATGTATGTATTTCAGCTTACACAACTACTCAAGCTCGATTAAAATTAAATAATCGACTAAATCGATTTACCACGTGTCATTTAGACCTTTCTGTTTGAATTTTCTTCTAAGTAATTTACGTCTTGCCTGTCTGTGAATTTCAGTCACTATTTGAGCTCTTGACATTTTGTTTTAAAAATGTTAAAGGTAATGTTATAATAATTATTATACATAAAATGATAGACCAAAGCATGGTTTAAACTAATCATCTAATTGAGTTTAATTTGCTTTTATACTTTTCTACATGAGTATATAACCCAACTTTTCTTTTCAAATTTAATTCACTTCCATTCCGATTGCTCAACAACTCGCTGAAATGCTGCCTGATTCCACATCATTTCCATTTAAAGAAACTGTAGATGATGTAAATACACAAGGTCAGATACAAGAAAATGAAATTATGTCCACCATGGACGACGAAGATTTAGCAGAAACTGAGGAATTTACACCACCATTTCAGATAGTTGAATTAGAAGATGAAGAAGAAGAAGTGGAAGAAGAAATTGAGGAAGATAATAAATAATTTTAATTAAATAATCTAATGAAAGGTGTACAGAAAAATATTTGTCTATCTAGAACATATAAATAAAAAATAAAAATTTTTATATTATTTGTTGTGATTTATTTTGTTTGTTTTATGTAGTATATTACAGATTTGCTCCGTTAAAATTACAGGAATTTCAAAAAATAACCTTGAGTAATTACATTGTACATTAAAACGTTGTATTGGTACATAAATTTCTCTTTCTAACCTAAATACTTGTTGTTCGACACATAAATTTAGATATTCCCAAACATAGTCTTTTACATTTAACTCAGCAGATTTATAAAAGATCATCACTGCGTGAAGAAAATCGCTTAAATTGTAAAACTGCTCTGCTTCTTCTTTGTTAATACTTATACTTTGCCCGTTCGCTGATTTTAGTCCATGATGAAAGTTCTGTTTTATATCTTTTATTATCAGCTTATCGAGTTTTTTGTTAAATTCGTAATAAAATTTATTCCATTCATGATATTTTAAGACAATTGACTTTTTACCAATACGGTGAATTATACTTGAGGCTTCAAATGATTCACAGTCAAATCCAACAGCAATTTTTAATGTATGACTCTTATTCAGAAAATATGTGTAACTTAGCAATAAATTTGTGTTCTGACTTGGTGCTTCCATTCCTTTAATTTTACTAAAACCTGTTTATATTGTTTTTATTATTTATACGTTTTGGGAACACAAATTTGTAATGAGTTATATTTTCCAAATACATTTTGAAAGGTACTTAAAATATACTTATCGTTTTCTAGTTGATTTCCTTTATTAAATTTTTTTAAAACAGCGTTCATACTATAACCGCAACATCTATACCACGTATAAACACAACAATATTGCCCACAGACATCTGAATAGTTACTTTGTAACTGTTTCTTATTAAAAATTATACATTGGTTTTTTAAGTAACTTAAAATTTCTAATTTATCTGGTTTTCTACCAAACGAATCAAAGTATTCAACACAGCCATTCTTTGGCTTAAAAATAGCTAACCAATGTGTTCCCGGATCTTTTGATTTATCAGTGTTTACAATTAAAAAAGTTTGTTTTTCAATTATTCTGCGGAGTTGATCCAGAGCAAAAACTCCTTAAAAAAATTTACGTGTGTGTTTGTTACATTTTAATACGTCACTTATCTCTAGGGTATTCATCAATCAAATTGACTCAAGTCATATACTTTAGTTGTTTCTTTAATATAATTTGATAAAAACTCTTTTTTGATTTTTTTATTTGTTATAATAACATCAAATTTTTCTAGTATTTGACAGAGCTCTTTATTTATTTTATCGTTGTACACAGTTCCAAAAGAGTAATTATCAAAATTATCATTTATAAAATCCCTAGTTGGAAATTTATACTTGAGCTCCTTTACAAACTTTTTACAAGGTTCTTTAAAACCAATTATACAAATATCTTTCCCAAACAAGGTATTATTATCATCACTACAAAATGTTACATCCAGAAGTGCACAAGACAGTGACATTTTGTCAAATATTCAAATTTACTTTTATGTATGCTATTTATAGGTTTGAGAATATATTTCGGTTTTTATCAATTTGTAAATTTGCATCTAATTCTAAATAAACAATAGCAGTCAGTGTAGATGTAAGTGGTTTTGATATCCTTGCCTCAATTCTAACTGTACCTTGATTTGGTAGACCTTGACACACTTCATTTCCTGATGCATCTGGAGTTTAATCAAAAGCTAGAATGAAAAATCCATTACTAAATATGGTTTTTGTTTTCTGATGACCTTTATCATTATGGTAAATTCTAGTTCCTGCAAAAAGTGTACTGTATGCTCTTGTACAGCAATTATTTTCATCTGAAAAACTGGTTTCAATTGCTGAATTAGGTATTTGAACACCATTTACGTTTAACACAAATTGTGAAATATCAAAATGTTTAAAATTGTATGGCTTTTTGACCTTTTTCCAGAGTAACCTGCATTTTCTGTCATGCAAAAAATGATTGTGTTTGGCAACTGTCCAATAAAAACATTATCAAGTGATATAGATGAACTATTCTGTGGAATGGTAAAAGTTTTTACCTCTACCCGTTTGTAATTGTATTTGGCATTAGTTTTTTCCAATACAGCATTATGTGCTAATAACACACTAGGATTAATTGTTACATGTCTCATAAATAAAGTGGTCTAAAATTTTCAATTGAGATTCATCAGTATCATCTGCAAAGAGGTAAAAAACTGGTTTTTCTAATCTTAGGATAACTCGAACATCGACATTGTTTATGAGAAGTGTAGGTTGGTTAAACATATCTAAATGTAGTTTCCCTATAAGTTCCACTACATTGCTATTTTGGTATAATTTTTTACTTTCTTTTGAACCACTATTATCTGTTTTTGCTATATTTGGCTTATCTAACATCCATCCACCACACTCCAAATGCGTTGTTGCGGCATCCGTACCATTATTTAACAATGATTCAATATAGGCTCTGTAATGATAATTGCCATCTGATGGAGATATATTCTTTCCATTTAGTTGAACATTGCATTGTTTTATTAAAGAATGTAACATATTATTAACCACACTTGGTTGTTGTATAGGTGTTCCATCAGTTTTTTTTATCTTTATTCCATTGAGCTCCATCTTTTTTTAAAATTTGTACTTTTAATTTTAGATATGTCGAAGACAAGTCTCTATATGTATCACCGTGCCCTAGTGAAACAAATTCTATGACAGATGGATTATCTAAAGAAGAAATAGGGTTATAGGAAACTTCTTCAGATCGTAAAATACTTGACTGAATAGGCTGTGTTTTAAAAATATCAAGCTCTGATTTCATACATTCAATCATAATTATTCAAAAATATCTTTTTGTTTGTTTTTGTTATTAACTTTGCGTCGCTTCGACGTAAAATAATTTAATTATCAGAGGTCTTTTTATAGGTTTTCTTCGTTTTTTTTTGCCTTGTCCATACATTTCATTGAGTTTGCGAACTGCACCACGTCTTACATTTTTCATTATCTCTTTACTCCGACCTTGAACCACTTCTTTTACATTTGCACTTGTGGCAATATCAGATAATACATTAATACCAGAGTTAATAACCTCTTTTTTTAATATATTAGCTCCAGATGGTTTTAAATATCTAAAAAGACCACTGAAAAAGCTCCCTAACCCTCGTAAGTAAGCCCTTTTGGTAAGATACAATTGAGTGTAACAAAGGACCAATATCCTCAAGACCTTTTCCTGATTGAACTAAATAATATTTGTAGTACGCTCTCTCCATAATGAATAATATAAAATAATATATAATTTTGTAAAATCGCTTTTATTTATACTTTTTTAAAATGTAATACAATTTTTGTTGGAATATTGGAAAAGTTTATTTTGTATCCATATTTATCACATAAAGTAATGAAATGCTATTAAATGATTTTTCCACATTGCAATATTGAATATTACTGAATTCTTTTACAGTATCAGTGAAAGAATTTTGTATGTTAACAGATCTTAAACACCTTATATCTTTATCACCTATTTTTTGCGGTTCAATTATGTCTGTGTATATAAAAAACATATCTGGTTTACTAATGGGAATCAATTGTACACTATCTATAAAAGTTCTGAAAGCTTCTATTACATATGATATATATTTTTTAAAATCTGCAATTTTAAAAGATACTTGATTGAAACATGTTGAAAAACAAAAGTCCTTCGAGGGTATAAGCGTAATTTGCTCTTATTTTTATATCTATTTTGGGCTTAGTAACACATATTGTGGTGTAACTTAAATTTTTAGGCATCTCCTCAGCTTTGGTTGGTTGTATATAATGAACTTCATCGTTTACAAAATTAAAAATTCCCCAAATCAACTGTCGTTCAACTTCTTTTCTTGTAAACCTATTAAGTGGGCGTATATTTTGAATTAGTGTTGGTAGTAGAAAAACTTTCCAGTTCCATATCATTTGTTTTTCTATGTATGGAATATATGATGTTCCAACTCCTATCATATCTTTCTGCATACCTTTAATAAATATTTGAGTACTTTTTTCTCATTCTTCTTTTTCATATACTTCTTCTTCTTCAGGAACAACTTGTATTCCAACATTCTTATATTCAGGAAAATGCGATTGAGTTTCCGCATCTATATACATTGGTTTTGCACGAGTTTGAGTACCTTTTGTTTCCGTAATTTTTATTTTCTCTTCTTTATTTCTAGGAAGTTGTCGTTTTTTGTTTCTTATTTTAAATAAATTTTGTCTGTATAAATTCCATTTTTGAGTATCCGTGATATGTTTATTTAAAAATATTTTTTTCATATTTTTATCCAATTCATTGAGTTCAATGTCTGCATTTTGCTTCATTCTTTCATAAATCTCAGGTTTTAAAATTATCATTTTATTAAATGTTGTATTAGTCATTTTATAAACTTTCCGATTATCCCTGATAGTATTGCACCAAGAAGTGTAGGTAAAAATGCACCACGTTGAATAATAATTTTTCTTTTGCATTTTCTTTTTCAATTGCATTTTTGCAATTAATCTATAAATAATTTTTTCCGGCAAATAAGTGATCTTAATTCTTTTTTATACTTTCGTAATTGGGTTGTTGCTATTTTACTCAGATTACAATTACTTTTTAAAATATTTAAAGAGATTTCGTAAAATGTTTTTATTACTTCAGGGTCACAGTGTTTTATAATTACTTTCTGGTCTTCAAAATATGTCGATTGGTCTTCAAACTTTTCATATTCCTCCCCAAATTCTTCTAATTGATCTCTCGTACAATAACACAAACCTTTTCCAAATATATCACTTAATCGAAATATATCATTAACGTCTTGAGTAAGATCTATTAATATATAGCCATATGGGACTGACGTCACATCATTATATACTTTTTTAAATGCTTTAATTTGATTGGGATATATTTAGCGAGCTAGAGGTAATATCTGCGATTTATCTCTTGGATTTTTTAAAAGTACTAAATATTTACAGTTGAGTGAAATATCTCTTGAAAATTTACCCTCGTGAAAAACATTTTGTGTTACAAATATTACAGATAAATTTCTATGATGTGATTCTCTAGTAAATAAATCACATACAAACTTATCACGAGAACTTAACATCATATCATCAATAATAACTAACAAAGGTTCTTGATTATCATTAAAATCTGGAATAGTGTTACCATATTCAACATCTTTCATATATAGTGGAATAGCCTTTTTGTCTGGATTACACCAAATAATTCTATTAATATGTTGTAGTATATTTTCTTCTTTATATTTTATTAAATTACAAATAAATGTGGTTTTATCACAGCAGGATGGTCCCGCCACCATCATTGTAAATGGGTGAAACAACATAGTTGTATTAGTTAAAACAATCATTGCTAACCTATATTTATATAAACAGCTCTTTTTCGAAATGAATATAAACGTAAATTTAGTTATTTCATTAAACATTCTTTTACAAACCTTCGACATGGTTAAACAAGTTTTTATAGTTGACCTATAATTTTTGCAAGAAAATGAAAAACAATATTTGCTAAAAGAGTTAGCCATACTTGAAAAAGGAAGTTTAATTCCAACTGTGTATCATTTCAAAGCACCGTACCCCGCAGAAGAGCTTAGTCAAGATGTGAAATATAATAACCAGTATTGCGAAAATAAAATAAATGGACTTAAATGGAATAACGGTTTAGTTGAATATTTAGATGTAAAATGTATATTAAAACACTATTTAGAGTCAGCGGAAAAAATTTATGTTAAAGCAGAACAAAAAAAACTTTTCCTTCAAAAGTACATTGACAGTGTTAAAATAGAAGATCTAAGCAGAGACTTGCCATCATTACAAAAGATTGAAAACTTTAATTCAAATTGTCCTATACACTTATCAAACAAGAGTTTCAGATGTGCTGTTAAAAATTGTTTTAATGCATATATGCATCTTTTAAAAGAAAAAATGTTAGATTAAGACCGTCAATTTTCATACTTGCACAATATGAATTTAAATAACAAAAAAAAAGTTTACTTCAACATAAAACAAGAAATTTACGTTATGCATGTATGGGTATGCTTACAGATCAGCAAGGCAAGGTCATTGGGAAGAATACGCACGTGATAGAAGTAGATTTCAAAGACGTATAGAAAAATTTGGTCTCGCTATTTCCAAAAATTTAACATCTGATCATCGTAAATAAATTTTCCAACACAGATTTCTGTAAAATTGTAAAATATTTTCAAATACAAAATTATATCAAACATATAAATAAATTTGTTTTATTTTTGTTTTCAAATAGGTACCAAAAGCAATTAACTTGCCTTTTTGATTCCTTACAGTATAGAATGAAACGCAATAATAACAAAACCAAGTAAATCAAAGATTTCCGGTTATTTTCTCAATGTTATTATTGAACAGCAAAAATCTTACATAACAGATGCACCTATAATTTCATAATTTTTTATTTTTTATTTTGCAGCTTTAAAACTATAATAACAACTTACAAATATTATTGATCTTTTTTAATAAACAAAAATACACTTTGTACCTACTTCTTGTTTACGTTTTGTTTTTATTTTTATTATTTACATCTTGGTATTCAATTTACGTGTGTGTTTGTTGCATCTTAATACGTCACTTATCTCTAGGGTATTCATAAATCAAATTAACTCAAGTCATGTACTTTAGTTGTTTCTTTAATATAATTTGATAAAAACTCTTTTTTGATTTTTATATTTGTTATAATAACATCAAATTTTTCTAGTATTTGACAGAGCTCTTTATTTATTTTATCGAACTGTGTACTTCCAAAAGAGTAATTATCAAAATTATCATTTATAAAATCCCTAGTAGGAAATTTATACTTGAGCTCTTTTACAAACTTTTTACAAGGTTCTTTAAAACCAACTATACAAATATCTTTCGCAAACAAGGTATTATTATCATCACTACAAAATGTTACATCCAGAAGTGCACAAGACAGTGACATTTTGTCAAATATTCAAATTTACTTTTATGTATGCTATTTATAGGTTTGAGAATATATTCCGGTTTTTATCAATTTGTAAACTTGCATCAAATTCTCCATAAACAATAGCAGTCAGTGTAGATGTAAGTGGTTTTGATAGCCTTGCCTCAATTCTAACTGTACCTTGATTTAGTAGACCTTGGCACAATACATTTCCTGGTGCATCTGGAGTTAAATCAAAAGCTAGAATAAAAAATCCATTACTAAACATGGTTTTTGTTATCTGATGACCTTTATCATTATGGTAAATTCTAGTTCCTGAAAAAACTGTACTGTATGCTCTTGTACAGCAATTATTTTCATCTGAAAAACTGGTTTTAATTGCTGAATTAGGTATTTGAACACCATTTACGTTTAACACAAATTGTGAAATGTCAAAATGTTTAAAATTGTATGGGTTTTTGACCTTTTTCCAGAGTAACCTGCATTTTCTGTCATGCAAAAAATGATTGTGTTTGGCAACTGTCCAATAAAAACATTATCAAGTGATATAGATGAACTATTCTGTGGAATGGTAAAAGTTTTTACCTCTACCCGTTTGTAATTGTATTTGGCATTAGTTTTTTCCAATACAGCATTATGTGCTAATAACACACTAGGATTAATTGTTACATGTCTCATAAATAAAGTGGTCTAAAATTTTCAATTGAGATTCATCAGTATCATCTGCAAAGAGGTAAAAAACTGGTTTTTCTAATCTTAGGATAACTCGAACATCGACATTGTTTATGAGAAGTGTAGGTTGGTTAAACATATCTAAATGTAGTTTCCCTATAAGTTCTACTACATTGCTATTTTGGTATAATTTTTTACTTTCTTTTGAACCACTATTATCTGTTTTTGCTATATTTGGCTTATCTAACATCCATCCACCACACTCCAAATGCGTTGTTGCGGCATCCGTACCATTATTTAACAATGATTCAATATAGGCTCTGTAATGATAATTGCCATCTGATGGAGATATATTCTTTCCATTTAGTTGAACATTGCATTGTTTTATTAAAGAATGTAACATATTATTAACCACACTTGGTTGTTGTATAGGTGTTCCATCAGTTTTTTTTATCTTTATTCCATTGAGCTCCATCTTTTTTTAAAATTTGTACTTTTAATTTTAGATATGTCGAAGACAAGTCTCTATATGTATCACCGTGCCCTAGTGAAACAAATTCTATGACAGATGGATTATCTAAAGAAGAAATAGGGTTATAGGAAACTTCTTCAGATCGTAAAATACTTGACTGAATAGGCTGTGTTTTAAAAATATCAAGCTCTGATTTCATACATTCAATCATAATTATTCAAAAATATCTTTTTGTTTGTTTTTGTTATTAACTTTGCGTCGCTTCGACGTAAAATAATTTAATTATCAGAGGTCTTTTTATAGGTTTTCTTCGTTTTTTTTTGCCTTGTCCATACATTTCATTGAGTTTGCGAACTGCACCACGTCTTACATTTTTCATTATCTCTTTACTCCGACCTTGAACCACTTCTTTTACATTTGCACTTGTGGCAATATCAGATAATACATTAATACCAGAGTTAATAACCTCTTTTTTTAATATATTAGCTCCAGATGGTTTTAAATATCTAAAAAGACCACTGAAAAAGCTCCCTAACCCTCGTAAGTAAGCCCTTTTGGTAAGATACAATTGAGTGTAACAAAGGACCAATATCCTCAAGACCTTTTTCTGATTGAACTAAATAATATTTGTAGTACGCTCTCTCCATAATGAATAATATAAAATAATATATAATTTTGTAAAATCGCTTTTATTTATACTTTTTTAAAATGTAATACAATTTTTGTTGGAATTGAACTATTGGAAAAGTTTATTTTGTATCCATATTTATCACATAAAGTAATGAAATGCTATTAAATGATTTTTCCACATTGCAATATTGAATATTACTGAATTCTTTTACAGTATCAGTGAAAGAATTTTGTATGTTAACAGATCTTAAACACCTTATATCTTTATCACCTATTTTTTGCGGTTCAATTATGTCTGTGTATATAAAAAACATATCTGGTTTACTAATGGGAATCAATTGTACACTATCTATAAAAGTTCTGAAAGCTTCTATTACACATGATATATATTTTTTAAAATCTGCAATTTTAAAAGATACTTGATTGAAACATGTTGAAAAACAAAAGTCCTTCGAGGGTATAAGCGTAATTTGCTCTTATTTTTATATCTATTTTAGGCTTAGTAACACATATTGTGGTGTAACTTAAATTTTTAGGCATCTCCTCAGCTTTGGTTGGTTGTATATAATGAACTTCATCGTTTACAAAATTAAAAATTCCCCAAATCAACTGTCGTTCAACTTCTTTTCTTGTAAACCTATTAAGTGAGCGTATATTTTGAATTAGTGTTGGTAGTAGAAAAACTTTCCAGTTCCATATCATTTGTTTTTCTATGTATGGAATATATGATGTTCCAACTCCTATCATATCTTTCTGCATACCTTTAATAAATATTTGAGTACTTTTTTCTCATTCTTCTTTTTCATATACTTCTTCTTCTTCAGGAACAACTTGTATTCCAACATTCTTATATTCAGGAAAATGCGATTGAGTTTCCGCATCTATATACATTGGTTTTGCACGAGTTTGAGTACCTTTTGTTTCCGTAATTTTTATTTTCTCCTCTTTATTTCTAGGAAGTTGTCGTTTTTTGTTTCTTATTTTAAATAAATTTTGTCTGTATAAATTCCATTTTTGAGTATCCGTGATATGTTTATTTAAAAATATTTTTTTCATATTTTTATCCAATTCATTGAGTTCAATGTCTGCATTTTGCTTCATTCTTTCATAAATCTCAGGTTTTAAAATTATCATTTTATTAAATGTTGTATTAGTCATTTTATAAACTTTCCGATTATCCCTGATAGTATTGCACCAAGAAGTGTAGGTAAAAATCCACCACGTTGAATAATAATTTTTCTTTTGCATTTTCTTTTTCAATTGCATTTTTGCAATTAATCTATAAATAATTTTTTCCGGCAAATAAGTGATCTTAATTCTTTTTTATACTTTCGTAATTGGGTTGTTGCTATTTTACTCAGATTACAATTACTTTTTAAAATATTTAAAGAGATTTCGTAAAATGTTTTTATTACTTCAGGGTCACAGTGTTTTATAATTACTTTCTGGTCTTCAAAATATGTCGATTGGTCTTCAAACTTTTCATATTCCTCCCCAAATTCTTCTAATTGATCTCTCGTACAATAACACAAACCTTTTCCAAATATATCACTTCTTAATCGAAATATATCATTAACGTCTTGAGTAAGATCTATTAATATATAGCCATATGGGACTGACGTCACATCATTATATACTTTTTTAAATGCTTTAATTTGAGTGAAATATCTCTTGAAAATTTACCCTCGTGAAAAACATTTTGTGTTACAAATATTACAGATAAATTTCTATGATGTGATTCTCTAGTAAATAAATCACATACAAACTTATCACGAGAACTTAACATCATATCATCAATAATAACTAACAAAGGTTCTTGATTATCATTAAAATCTGGAATAGTGTTACCATATTCAACATCTTTCATATATAGTGGAATAGCATTTTTGTCTGGATTACACCAAATAATTCTATTAATATGTTGTAGTATATTTTCTTCTTTATATTTTATTAAATTACAAATAAATGTGGTTTTATCACAGCAGGATGGTCCCGCCACCATCATTGTAAATGGGTGAAACAACATAGTTGTATTAGTTAAAACAATCATTGCTAACCTATATTTATATAAACAGCTCTTTTTCGAAATGAATATAAACGTAAATTTAGTTATTTCATTAAACATTCTTTTACAAACCTTCGACATGGTTAAACAAGTTTTTATAGTTGACCTATAATTTTTGCAAGAAAATGAAAAACAATATTTGCTAAAAGAGTTAGCCATACTTGAAAAAGGAAGTTTAATTCCAACTGTGTATCATTTCAAAGCACCGTACCCCGCAGAAGAGCTTAGTCAAGATGTGAAATATAATAACCAGTATTGCGAAAATAAAATAAATGGACTTAAATGGAATAACGGTTTAGTTGAATATTTAGATGTAAAATGTATATTAAAACACTATTTAGAGTCAGCGGAAAAAATTTATGTTAAAGCAGAACAAAAAAAACTTTTCCTTCAAAAGTACATTGACAGTGTTAAAATAGAAGATCTAAGCAGAGACTTGCCATCATTACAAAAGATTGAAAACTTTAATTCAAATTGTCCTATACACTTATCAAACAAGAGTTTCAGATGTGCTGTTAAAAATTGTTTTAATACATATATGCATCTTTTAAAAGAAAAAATGTTAGATTAAGACCGTCAATTTTCATACTTGCACAATATGAATTTAAATAACAAAAAAAAAGTTTACTTCAACATAAAACAAGAAATTTACGTTATGCATGTATGGGTATGATTACAGATCAGCAAGGCAAGGTCATTGGGAAGAATACGCACGTGATAGAAGTAGATTTCAAAGACGTATAGAAAAATTTGGTCTCGCTATTTCCAAAATTTAACATCAGATCATCGTAAATAAATTTTCCAACACAGATTTCTGTAAAATTGTAAAATATTTTCAAATACAAAATTATATCAAACATATAAATAAATTTGTTTTATTTTTGTTTTCAAATAGGTACCAAAAGCAATTAACTTGCCTTTTTGATTCCTTACAGTATAGAATGAAACGCAATAATAACAAAACCAAGTAAATCAAAGATTTCCGGTTATTTTCTCAATGTTATTATTGAACAGAAAAAATCTTACATAACAGATGCACCTATAATTTCATAATTTTTTATTTTTTATTTTGCAGCTTTAAAACTATAATAACAACTTACAAATATTATTGATCTTTTTTAATAAACAAAAATACACTTTGTACCTACTTCTTGTTTACGTTTTGTTTTTATTTTTATTATTTACATCTTGGTATTCAATTTACGTGTGTGTTTGTTGCATCTTAATACGTCACTTATCTCTAGGGTATTCATAAATCAAATTAACTCAAGTCATGTACTTTAGTTGTTTCTTTAATATAATTTGATAAAAACTCTTTTTTGATTTTTATATTTGTTATAATAACATCAAATTTTTCTAGTATTTGACAGAGCTCTTTATTTATTTTATCGAACTGTGTACTTCCAAAAGAGTAATTATCAAAATTATCATTTATAAAATCCCTAGTAGGAAATTTATACTTGAGCTCTTTTACAAACTTTTTACAAGGTTCTTTAAAACCAACTATACAAATATCTTTCGCAAACAAGGTATTATTATCATCACTACAAAATGTTACATCCAGAAGTGCACAAGACAGTGACATTTTGTCAAATATTCAAATTTACTTTTATGTATGCTATTTATAGGTTTGAGAATATATTCCGGTTTTTATCAATTTGTAAACTTGCATCAAATTCTCCATAAACAATAGCAGTCAGTGTAGATGTAAGTGGTTTTGATAGCCTTGCCTCAATTCTAACTGTACCTTGATTTAGTAGACCTTGGCACAATACATTTCCTGGTGCATCTGAAGTTAAATCAAAAGCTAGAATAAAAAATCCATTACTAAACATGGTTTTTGTTATCTGATGACCTTTATCATTATGGTAAATTCTAGTTCCTGAAAAAACTGTACTGTATGCTCTTGTACAGCAATTATTTTCATCTGAAAAACTGGTTTTAATTGCTGAATTAGGTATTTGAACACCATTTACGTTTAACACAAATTGTGAAATGTCAAAATGTTTAAAATTGTATGGGTTTTTGACCTTTTTCCAGAGTAACCTGCATTTTCTGTCATGCAAAAAATGATTGTGTTTGGCAACTGTCCAATAAAAACATTATCAAGTGATATTGATGAACTATTCTGTGGAATGGTAAAAGTTTTTACCTCTACCCGATTGTAATTGTATTTGGCATTAGTTTTTTCCAATACAGCATTATGTGCTAATAACACACTAGGATTAATTGTTACATGTCTCATAAATAAAGTGGTCTAAAATTTTCAGTTGAGATTCATCAGTATCATCTGCAAAGAGGTAAAAATCTGGTTTTTCTAATGTTACGATAACTCGAACATCGACATTGTTTATGAGAAGTGTAGGTTGGTTAAACATATCTAAATGTAGTTTCCCCATAAGTTCCACTACATTGCTATTTTGATATAATTTTTGACGTTCTTTTGAACATTTATTATCTGTTTTTGCTATATTTGGCTTATCTAACATCCATCCACCACACTCCAAATGCGTTGTTGCGGCATCCGTACCATTATTTAACAATGATTCAATATAGGCTCTGTAATGATAATTGCCATCTGATGGAGATATATTCTTTCCATTTAGTTGAACATTGCATTGTTTTATTAATGAATGTAACATATTATTAACCACACTTGGTTCTTGTATAGGTGTTCCATCAGTTTTTTTTTATCTTTATTCCATTGTGTTCCATCTTTTTTTTAAATTTGTACTTTTAATTTTAGATATGTCGAAGACAAGTCTCTATAAGTATCACCGTGCCCTAGTGAAACAAATTCTATGACAGATGGATTATCTAAAGAAGCAATAGGGTTATAGGAAACTTCTTCAGATCGTAAAATACTTGACTGAATAGGCTGTGTTTTAAAAATATCAAGCTCTGATTTCATACATTCAATCATAATTATTCAAAAATATCTTTTTGTTTGTTTTTGTTATTAACTTTGCGTCGCTTCGACGTAAAATAATTTGAATTATTAATGAGAGGTCTTTTTATAGGTTTTCTTCGTTTTCTTTTGCCTTGTCCATACATTTCATTGAGTTTGCGAACTGCACCTCGTCTTACATTTTTCATTATCTCTTTACTTCGATCTTGAACCACATCTTTTACATTTGCACTTGTGGCAATATCAGATAATACATTAGTACCAGAGTTAATAACCTCTTTTTTTAATATATTAGCTCCAGATGGTTTTAAATATCTAAAAAGCTCCCTAACCCTCGTAAGTAAGCCCCTTTGGTAAGGTACAATTAAGTGTGACAAAGGACCAAGATCCTCAAGACCTTTTCCTGATTGAACTAAATAATATTTGTAGTACGCTCTCTCCATAATGAATAATATAAAATAATATATAGTTTTGTAAAATCGCTTTTATTTATACTTTTTTAAAATGTACTACAATTTTTGTTGGAATTGAACTATTGGAAAAGTTTATTTTGTATCCATATTTATCACATAAAAGTAATGAAATGTTCTTAAATGATTTTTCCACATTGCAATATTGAATATTACTGAATTCTTTTACAGAATTTTGTATGTTGACAGATCTTAAACACCTTATATCTTTATCACCTATTTGTTGCGGTTCAATTATGTCTGTGTATATAAAAAACATATCTGGTTTACTAATGGGAATCAATTGTACACTATCTATAAAAGTTTTGAAAGCTTCTATTACACGTGATTTATATTTTTTTAAATCTGTAACTTTAAAAGATACTTGATTGAAACATGTTGTCAAAAGTCCTTCGAGGGTATAAGCGTAATATGCTCTTATTTTTATATCTATTTTAGGCTTAGTAACACATATTGTGGTGTAACTTAAATTTTTAGGCATCTCCTCAGCTTTGGTTGGTTGTGTACAATGAACTTCATCGTTTATAAAATTAAAAATTCCCCAAATCAACTGTCGTTCAACTTCTTTTCTTGTAAACCTATTAAGTGGGCGTATATTTTGAATTAGTGTTGGTAGTAGAAAAACTTTCCAGTTCCATATCATTTGTTTTTCTATGTATGGAATATATGATGTTCCAACTTCTATCATATCTTTCTGCATACCTTTAATAAATATTTGAGTACTTTTTTCCCATTCTTCACCATACACATTTGGAACAAAATCATTAACATGCATTTCTGAAATACTGACTTTCCACCTTGAATCACACATGTATTTATTCATTTTATTTGTAAAAGATGATAATTAATTTTCTGGATAATAGTTCATAGATGAATCACTGAGTAAAGTGACATAAAATTCATCATTTACTTGTATGTTGTCCATGAGCTTGTAGATTTATTTTTACGAATTGGAAAATTAAGTTCTGTTTGAGTATTACCTACTGCTGACCTTAAAACACGTCTTGATGAATTATTCAACTCTTTGCTATTTATAGTTTTTTCTTTTTTCGTTGGTGGGCTTGGGCTATCTAAATTAACAGTTATAATGTCCCCTGTATCAGTTTCAAAAATTTGTACATTTTGATTTCTAATTGATTTTGTTTTTATAAGACGTTCTCCAACTGAAGCAGCTAACAATGATTTTGTTAAAACATTTTCCTGAATTTCATCATCAAATACTTCGTCATCAGCTTCTTTTTCATATACTTCTTCTTCTTCAGGAATAACTTGTATTCCAACATTCTTATATTCAGGAAAACGCTATTGAGTTTCCGCATCTATATACATTGGTTTTGCACGAGTTTGAGTACCTTTTGTTTCCGTAATTTTTATTTTCTCCTCTTTATTTCTAGGAAGTTGTCGTTTTTTGTTTCTTATTTTAAATAAATTTTGTCTGTATAAATACCATTTTTGAGAATCCGTGATATGTTTATTTAAAAATATTTTTTTCATATTTTTATCCAATTCATTGAGTTCAATGTCTGTATTTTGCTTCATTCTTTCATAAATCTCAGGTTTTAAAATTATCATTTTATTAAATGTTGCATTATTCATTTTATAAAATTTCCGATTATCCCTGATAGTATTGCACCAAGAAGTGTAGGCAAAAATCAACCACGTTGAATAATAATTTTTCTTTTGCATTTATAATTTTTCTTTTGCATTTTCTTTTTCAATTGCATTTTTGCAATTAATCTATAAATAATTTTTTCCGGCAAATAAGTGATCTTAATTCTTTTTTATACTTTCGTAATTGGGTTGTTGCTTTTTTACTCAGATTACAATTACCTTTTAAAATATTTAAAGAGATTTCGTAAAATGCTTTTATTACTTCAGGGTCACAGTGTTTTATAATTACTTTCTGGTCTTCAAAATATGTCGATTGGTCTTCAAACTTTTCATATTCCTCCCCAAATTCTTCTAATTGATCTCTCGTACAATAACACAAACCTTTTCCAAATATATCACTTCTTAATCGAAATATATCATTAACGTCTTGAGTAAGATCTATTAATATATAGCCATATGGGACTGACGTCACATCATTATATACTTTTTCAAATGCTTTAATTTGATTGGGATATATTTAGCGAGCTAGAGGTAATATCTGCGATTTATCTCTTGGATTTTTTAAAAGTACTAAATATTTACAGTTGAGTGAAATATCTCTTGAAAATTTACCCTCGTGAAAAACATTTTGTGTTACAAATATTACAGATAAATTTCTATGATGTGATTCTCTAGTAAATAAATCACATACAAACTTATCATGAGAACTTAACATCATATCATCGATAATAACTAACAAAGGTTCTTGATTATCATTAAAATCTGGAATAGTGTTACCATATTCAACATCTTTCATATATAGTGGAATAGCATTTTTGTCTGGATTACACCAAATAATTCTATTAATATGTTGTAGTATATTTTCTTCTTTATATTTTATTAAATTACGAATAAATAAGGTTTTATCACAGCAGAATGGCCCCGCCACCATCATTGGAAATGGGTGAAACAACATAGTTGTATTAGTTAAAATAATCATTGCTAACCTATATTTATATGAACAGCTCTTTCTCGAAATGAATATAAATGTAAATTTAGTTATTTCATTAAACATTCTTTTACAAACCTTCGACATGGTTAAACAAGTTTTTATAGTTGACCTACAATTTTTGCAGGGAAATGAAAAACAATATTTGCTAAAAGAGTTAGCCATACTTGAAAAAGGAAGTTTAATTCCAACTGTGTATCATTTCAAAGCACCGTACCCCGCAGAAGAGCTTAGTCAAGATGTGAAATATAATAACCAGTATTGCGAAAATAAAATAAATGGACTTAAATGGAATAACGGTTTAGTTGAATATTTAGATGTAAAATGTATATTAAAACACTATTTAGAGTCAGCGGAAAAAATTTATGTTAAAGTAGAACAAAAAAAACTTTTCCTTCAAAAGTACATTGACAGTGTTAAAATAGAAGATCTAAGCAGAGACTTGCCATCATTACAAAAGATTAAAAACTTTAATTCACATTGTCCTATACACTTATCAAACAAGAGTTTCAGATGTGCTGTCGGACCATGCGTTCGAGTACCTCCCATACAACTCCTAAAACCGGATACGCATATCTTCGAAATTAATAAAGATAGAAACTTAAAATTTGGTACGAGGGTGTTATTTTCTGAATCCCCGATATGCCCGAAATTTGAGATGAATTAGAGTGGTTGTTCGGGTACCTCCCATACAAATCCCAAAACCGAACAAGCATATATTCGAAATTAATAAAGATAGACACTTCAGTTTTGGTACTAGGGTGTTGTTTCCGGAATCTTTAATTTGTCTAAAATTTGAGATGAATTGGAGGAACCGTTCGGGTACCTCCCATACAACTCCCAAAATCGAACAAGCATATCTTCGAAATTAATAAAGATAGGAACTTCAAATTTGATACGATAGTGCTGTTTCCTAAATCCCTGATTTGCCTGAAATTTGGGATGAATTGGAATGGTCGTTCGGGTACCTTCCATACAACTCCCAAAACCGAACAAGCATATCTTTGAAATTAATAAAGATAGAAACTTCAAGTTTGGTACTTGGGTGTTGTTTCCTGAGTCTCTGATTTGTCCAAAATTTAAGATGAATTAGAATGGTTGTTCGGGTATCTCCCACACAACTCCTAAGACCAAACAAGCATATCTTCGAAATTAATAAATATATAAACTTGAAATTTGATATAAAAATGTTCTACCCTGTTGATGTCTCTAAAATTTGAGATGAATTGGGGTGGTGGTCCGCGTGGCTCCACACACTTACCAAGACCTAACAAGCATATTTTCGAATTTAATAAAGATAGAAATCTGAAATTTTGTACAAAGGTTGGAAAAGCATTTATTTTTTTAACTTAGTTATATTAAATACCTAACTAAAATAACTTATGGATTTTTAATTTAATTTTAATTTTTTAGGTGTAGGGTATAAATAAGTCGGTTGCATCGACTTACTGTTACTTTTACTTATTTTTGTTCTCAAATAGGTACCAAAAGCATTTAACTTGCCTTTTTGATTCCTTACAGTATAGAATGTAACGCAATAATAACAAAACCAAGTAAATCAAAGATTTCCGGTTATTTTCTCAATGTTATTATTGAACAGCAAAAATCTTACATAACAGATGCACCTATAATTTCATAATTTTTTATTTTTTATTTTGCAGCTTTAAAACTATAATAACAACTTACAAATATTATTGATCTTCTTTAATAAACAAAAATACACTTTGTACCTACTTCTTGTTTACGTTTTGTTTTTATTTTTATTATTTACATCTTGGTATTCAATTTACGTGTGTGTTTGTTGCATCTCAATACGTCACTTATCTCTAGGGTATTCATCAATCAAATTGACTCAAGTCATATACTTTAGTTGTTTCTTTAATATAATTTGATAAAAACTCTTTTTTGATTTTTATATTTGTTATAATAACATCAAATTTTTCTAGTATTTGACAGAGCTCTTTATTTATTTTATCGAACTGTGTACTTCCAAAAGAGTAATTATCAAAATTATCATTTATCATATTTATCATATTTAAATGCCTAGTTGGAAATTTATACTTGAGCTCTTTTACAAACTTTTTACAAGGTTCTTTAAAACCAACTATACAAATATCTTTCGCAAACAAGCTATTATTATCATCACTACAAAATGTTACATTCAGAATTAACATTTTGTCAAATATTCAAATTTACTTTTATGTATGCTATTTATAGGTTTGAGAATATATTTCGGTTTTTGTCAATTTGTAAACTTGCATCAAATTCTCCATAAACAAAAGCAGTCAGTGTAGACTGTAGATGTAAGTGGTGTTGATAGCCTTGCCTCAATTCTAACTGTACCTTGATCTAGTAGACCTTGACACACATTTCCTGATGCATCTGAAGTTAAATCAAAAGCTAGAATGAAAAATCCATTACTAAACATGGTTTTTGTTATCTGATGACCTTTATCATTATGGTAAATTCTAGTTCCTGAAAAAAGTGTACTGTATGCTCTTGTACAGCAATTATTTTCATCTGAAAAACTGGTTTCAATTGCTGAATTAGGTATTTGAACACCATTTACGTTTAACACAAATTGTGAAATATCAAAATATTTAAAATTGTATGGGTTTTTGACCTTTTTCCAGAGTAACCTGCAATTTCTGTCATGCAAAAAATGATAGTATTTGGCAACTGTCCAATAAAAACATTATCAAGTGATATTGATGAACTATTCTGTGGAATGGTAAAAGTTTTTACCTCTACCCGATTGTAATTGTATTTGGCATTCGTTTTTTCCAATACAGCATTATGTGCTAATAACACACTAGGATTAATTGTTACATGTCTCATAAATAAAGTGACTTCTAAAATTTTCAGTTGAGATTCATCAGTATCATCTGCAAAGAGGTAAAAATCTGGTTTTTCTAATGTTAGGATAACTCGAACATCGACATTGTTTATGAGAAGTGTAGGTTGGTTAAACATATCTAAATGTAGTTTCCCCATAAGTTCCACTACATTGCTATTTTGGTATAATTTTTGACGTTCTTTTGAACCACTATTATCTGTTTTTGCTATATTTGGCTTATCTAACATCTATCCACCACACTCCAAATGCGTTGTTGCGGCATCCGTAACATTATTTAACAATGATTCAATATAGGCTCTGTAATGATAATTGCCATCTGATGGAGATATATTCTTTCCATTTAGTTGAACATTGCATTGTTTTATTAATGAATGTAACATATTATTAACCACACTTGGCTGTTGTATAGGTGTTCCATCAGTTTTTTTTTATCTTTATTCCATTGTGTTCCATCTTTTTTTTAAATTTGTACTTTTAATTTTAGATATGTCGAAGACAAGTCTCTATATGTATCACCGTGCCCTAGTGAAACAAATTCTATGACAGATGGATTATCTAAAGAAGCAATAGGGTTATAGGAAACTTCTTCAGATCGTAAAATACTTGACTGAATAGGCTGTGTTTTAAAAATATCAAGCTCTGATTTCATACATTCAATCATAATTATTCAAAAATATCTTTTTGTTTGTTTTTGTTATTAACTTTGCGTCGCTTCGACGTAAAATAATTTGAATTATTAATGAGAGGTCTTTTTATAGGTTTTCTTCGTTTTCTTTTGCCTTGTCCATACATTTCATTGAGTTTGCGAACTGCACCTCGTCTTACATTTTTCATTATCTCTTTACTTCGATCTCGAACCACATCTTTTACATTTGCACTTGTGGCAATATCAGATAATACATTAATACCAGAGTTAATAACCTCTTTTTTTAATATATTAGCTCCAGATGGTTTTGAATATCTAAAAATACCACCGAAAAAGCTCCCTAACCCTCGTAAGTAAGCCTCTTTTGTAAGGTACAATTGAGTGTAACAAAGGACCAATTTATTGAGTTCAATGTCTGCATTTTGCTTCATTCTTTCATAAATCTCAGGTTTTAAAATTATCATTTTATTAAATGTTGTATTATTCATTTTATAAAATTTCCGATTATCCCTGATAGTATTGCACCAAGAAGTGTAGGTAAAAATCCACCACGTTGAATAATAATTTTTCTTTTGCATTTATAATTTTTCTTTTGCATTTATAATTTTTCTTTTGCATTTTCTTTTTTTCCGGATTTTTTCAAATTATTTCTTTTAAATAATTTTTTCCGGCAAATAAGTGATCTTAATTCTTTTTTATACTTTCGTAATTGGGTTGTTGCTTTTTTACTCAGATTACAATTACCTTTTAGAATATTTAAAGAGATTTCGTAAAATGTTTTTATTACTTCAGGGTCACAGTGTTTTATAATTACTTTCTGGTCTTCAAAATATGTCGATTGGTCTTCAAAATTTTCATATTCCTCCCCAAATTCTTCTAATTGATCTCTTGTACAATAACACAAACCTTTTCGAAATATATCACTTCTTAATCGAAATATATCATTAATGTCTTGAGTAAGATCTATTAATTTATAGCCATATGGGACTGACGTCACATCATTATATACTTTTTCAAATGCTTTAATTTGATTGGGATATATTTAGCGAGCTAGAGGTAATATCTGCGATTTATCTCTTGGATTTTTGAAAAGTACTAAATATTTACAGTTGAGTGAAATATCTCTTGAAAATTTACCCTGGTGAAAAACATTTTGTGTTACAAATATTACAGATAAATTTCTAAGATGTGATTCTCTAATAAATAAATCACATACAAACTTATCATGAGAACTTAACATCATATCATCGATAATAACTAACAAAGGTTCTTGATTATCATTAAAATCTGGAATAGTGTTACCATATTCAACATCTTTCATATATAGTGGAATAGCATTTTTGTCTGGATTACACCAAATAATTCTATTGTTATGTGGTAGTATATTTTCTTCTTTATATTTTATTAAATTACGAATAAATGTGGTTTTATCACAGCAGGATGGCCCCGCCACCATCATTGTAAATGGGTGAAACAACATAGTTGTATTAGTTAAAATAATCATTGCTAACCTATATTTATATGAACAGCTCTTTTTCGAAATGAATATAAATGTAAATTTAGTTATTTCATTAAACATTCTTTTACAAACCTTCGACATGGTTAAACAAGTTTTTATAGTTGACCTACAATTTTTGCAAGGAAATGAAAAACAATATTTGCTAAAAGAGTTAGCCATACTTGAAAAAGGAAGTTTAATTCCAACTGTGTACCATTTCAAAGCACCGTACCCCGCAGAAGAGCTTAGTCAAGATGTGAAATATAATAACCAGTATTGCGAAAATAAAATAAATGGACTTAAATGGAATAACGGTTTAGTTGAATATTTAGATGTAAAATGTATATTAAAACACTATTTAGAGTCAGCGGAAAAAATTTATGTTAAAGCAGAACAAAAAAAACTTTTCTTCAAAAGTACATTGACAGTATTAAAATAGAAGATCAAAGCAGAGACTTGCCATCATTACAAAAGATTGAAAACTTTAATTCAAATTGTCCTATACAATTATCAAACAAGAGTTTCAGATGTGCTGTTAAAAATTGTTTTAATGTATATATGCATCTTTTAAAAGAAAAAATGTTAGATTAAGACCTTCAATTTTCATACTTGCACAATATGAATTTAAATACCAAAAAAAAAGTTTACTTCAACATAAAACAAGAAATTCACGTTATGTATGTTTGGGTCTATGCTTACAGATCAGCAAGGAAAGGTCATTGGGAAGAATACGCATGTGATAGAAGTAGATTTCAAAGACGTATAGAAAAAGTTGGTCTCGCTATTTCTAAAATCTTAACATCTGATCATCGTAAATAAATTTTCCAACACAGATTTCTGTAAAATTGTAAAATATTTTCAAATACAAAATTATTTCAAACATATAAATAAATTTGTTTTATTATACCCTACACATTAAGTATAGGGTATATTAACTTTGGATATATTAATTATGGTGTTTGTAACCACCAAAAGGAAGCGAATTAGGTATAGACATGTATATATATTCTGAATCAGGATCACCGCCTTAGTCGATTTAGCGATGTCCGTCCGTCCGTCCGTCCGTCCGTACGCACGATAACTTAAAAAATAATGATGCTATCTTGATGAAATTTATACTGTAGGTTAACAATGACTAAGGTAAGGCGGGGATTGTAAATGGGCGAAATCGGACCATGCGTTCGGGTACCTCCCATACAAATCCCAAAACCGAACAAGCATATATTCGAAATTAATAAAGATAGAAACTTAAAATTTGGTACTAGTGTGTTGTTTTCTGAGTCTCTGATATCCCCAAAATTTGAGATGAATTGGACTGGTTGTTCGGGTACCTCCCATACAAATCCCAAAACCGAACAAGCATATATTCGAAATTAATAAAGATAGAAACTTCAAATTTGGTACTAGGGTGTTGTTTCCTGAATCCCTGATTTGTCTAAAATTTGAGATGAATTGGAGTGGTCGTTCGGGTACGTCCCTTACAACTCCCAAAACCGAAAAAGCATATCTTCGAAATTAATAAAGATAGAAACTTCAAATTTGGTACTAGGGTGTTGTTTCCTGAATCTCTGATTTGTCCAAAATTTAAGATGAATTAGAATGATTGTTCGGGTATCTGCCACACAACTCCTAAGACCAAACAAGCATATCTTCGAAATTAATAAACATATAAACTTGAAATTTGATATAAAAATGTTCTACCCTGTTGATGTTTCTAAAATTTGAGATGAATTGGGGTGGTGGTCCGCGTGCCTTCACACACTTCCCAAGACCTAACAAGCATATTTAATAAAGATAAAAATCTGAAATTTTGTACAAAGGTTTTAAAAGCATTAATTTTTTTAGGTTAGTTATATTAAATACCTAACTAAAATAACTTATGGATTTTTAATTTAATTTTAATTTTTTAGGTGTAGGGTATAAATAAGTCGGTTGCATCGACTTACAGTTACTTTTACTTGTTTTTGTTTTCAAATAGGTACCAAAAGCAATTAACTTGCCTTTTTGATTCCTTACAGTATAGAATGTAACGCAATAATAACAAAACCAAGTAAATCAAAGATTTCCGGTTATTTTCTCAATGTTATTATAGAACAGAAAAAATCTTACATAACAGATGCACCTATAGTTCCATAATTTTTATACCCGTACGATAGGATCGGGTATAATAAAATTACTCCTCCGTTTGTAACACCTCGAAATAAGCGAGCTAGATATACCTTCAAAGGTATGGATCGGATCAGAAAAAAATTCTAAGATGTTTGAGCCATGTCCGCCCGTCAGCACGCTAACTCCAAAACTAAGAAAGCTAGAATCTTGAAATTTACACAAAATATTCTGGGAGTATTTTGTAGGTTCAGTATTTCTTTTGGTTGAGTTTGGACCAAAACTTAGGGTAACACTCGAACACCTAACTTTTAGATCCCGACATTTGTTTTTAAATAGAGCTGTGAAATTTTCACTGCTGATACATCTCACAAAAATAATTATTTTATTTTTAACAACTTGTTTTCGTAGCCCCACCCGTTACGGAGCTACAGCTCCCCAAAGGTTCAAAAAAGCTCTATATTTAAATTGTTATAGCACAAGTTGCATAAGGTATATCTTCATTTTAAAAACGCCAGACGATTACTGCTTTTATTAGCTTTAAAAGTATATATACAATACATATATATTTGTGGTATACGGTGTTTGAATTTACCGTTATGCGAAACTAAAATTTTGCAAAATCCTTTAACTCTTCTATTTTCTAAACGGTTTAAGTGGGAAACTTGAAATTTTGACAGAAGTTAGATCTTTGAAAATAAGTATGAGTCATTTCAGAAATTTTTTTTGTATCACCCCCCGTTCAGAAGCTGTAAGGGGTCAAAAACTGAAAATTTCCTATTTTTAAACACCTGTAACTTGAACACCTGTTAAAATTTTTTTCAAGTAATACACAAAAATTAAAGTTTCAACATTATACTCTTATTTCTGTTAACAACTTTTTTTAATAAAATAGCATTACTTTATAATTGACGAAAGTGTTACTTGATTTTTTCAAATTTTCTAACAAATTTCTTCAACAAATTTTTTGCAATTATTTTACTCGATAATTTGAAATTGTTGATATACATTGGTTTTGCACGAGTTTGAGTACCTTTTCTTTCCGTAATTTTTATTTTCTTCTCTTTTATTTCTAGGAAGTTGTCGTTTTTTGTTTCTTATTTTAAATAAATTTTGTCTGTATAAATACCATTTTTGAGTATCCGTGATATGTTTATTTAACAATATTTTATTCATATTTTATCCAATTTATTGAGTTCAATGTCTGCATTTTGCTTCATTCTTTCATAAATCTCAGGTTTTAAAATTATCATTTTATTAAATGTTGTATTATTCATTTTATAAAATTTCCGATTATCCCTGATAGTATTGCACCAAGAAGTGTAGGTAAAAATCCACCACGTTGAATAATAATTTTTCTTTTGCATTTATAATTTTTCTTTTGCATTTTCTTTTTCAATTGCATTTTTGCAATTAATCTATAAATAACTTTTTCCGGCAAATAAGTGATCTTAATTCTTTTTTATACTTTCGTAATTGGGTTGTTGCTTTTTTACTCAGATTACAATTACCTTTTATAATATTTAAAGAGATTTCGTAAAATGTTTTTATTACTTCAGGGTCACAGTGTTTTATAATTACTTTCTGGTCTTCAAAATATGTCGATTAGTCTTCAAAATTTTCATATTCCTCCTCAAATTCTTCTAATTGATCTCTTGTACAATAACACAAACCTTTTCGAAATATATCACTTCTTAATCGAAATATATCATTAATGTCTTGAGTAAGATCTATTAATTTATAGCCATATGGGACTGACGTCACATCATTATATACTTTTTCAAATGCTTTAATTTGATTGGGATATATTTAGCGAGCTAGAGGTAATATCTGCGATTTATCTCTTGGATTTTTGAAAAGTACTAAATATTTACAGTTGAGTGAAATATCTCTTGAAAATTTACCCTGGTGAAAAACATTTTGTGTTACAAATATTACAGATAAATTTCTAAGATGTGATTCTCTAGTAAATAAATCACATACAAACTTATCATGAGAACTTAACATCATATCATCGATAATAACTAACAAAGGTTCTTGATTATCATTAAAATCTGGAATAGTGTTACTATATTTAACATCTTTCATATATAGTGGAATAGCATTTTTGTCTGGATTACACCAAATAATTCTATTGTTATGTGGTAGTATATTTTCTTCTTTATATTTTATTAAATTACGAATAAATGTGGTTTTATCACAGCAGGATGGCCCCGCCACCATCATTGTAAATGGGTGAAACAACATAGTTGTATTAGTTAAAATAATCATTGCTAACCTATATTTATATGAACAACTCTTTTTCGAAATGAATATAAATGTAAATTTAGTTATTTCATTAAACATTCTTTTACAAACCTTCGACATGGTTAAACAAGTTTTTATAGTTGACCTACAATTTTTGCAAGGAAATGAAAAACAATATTTGCTAAAAGAGTTAGCCATACTTGAAAAAGGAAGTTTAATTCCAACTGTGTACCATTTCAAAGCACCGTACCCCGCAGAAGAGCTTAGTCAAGATGTGAAATATAATAACCAGTATTGCGAAAATAAAATAAATGGACTTAAATGGAATAACGGTTTAGTTGAATATTTAGATGTAAAATGTATATTAAAACACTATTTAGAGTCAGCGGAAAAAATTTATGTTAAAGCAGAACAAAAAAAACTTTTCTTCAAAAGTACATTGACAGTATTAAAATAGAAGATCAAAGCAGAGACTTGCCATCATTACAAAAGATTGAAAACTTTAATTCAAATTGTCCTATACAATTATCAAACAAGAGTTTCAGATGTGCTGTTAAAAATTGTTTTAATGTATATATGCATCTTTTAAAAGAAAAAATGTTAGATTAAGACCTTCAATTTTCATACTTGCACAATATGAATTTAAATAACAAAAAAAAAGTTTACTTCAACATAAAACAAGAAATTCACGTTAATTTAATTTAATTTTAATTTTAATTTTAATTTTAATTTTAATTTTAATTTTAATTTTAATTTTAATTTTAATTTTAATTTTAATTTTAATTTTAATTTTAATTTTAATTTTAATTTTAATTTTAATTTTAATTTTAATTTTAATTTTAATTTTAATTTTAATTTTAATTTTAATTTTAATTTTAATTTTAATTTTAATTTTAATTTTAATTTTGATTTTGATTTTAAATTTAATTAACAAATAAATTGTGTTGTCAAGCTCGCGGTATTCATATCATACACATATAATTTTTATAATTTTTATCGTTTCTTTATCAATTTAAATTTTAATTTGATATTTCACTTTTTTATCTAATTATAAATTTTAATTTGCTGATTTTTACTTGATTTTTATTGATTCTTAAAATTTTACAAAATTACCAATTTTAATGTAAATTTCTGCAATATACGCGGTTTACAGACGAATTTCGATGCTGTCACTTGCCATTTAAATTCTAGCAAACCAGCAATTCTTGCCCTATGTGAAACTCAAGTTAACGGCCAGAATGATAATTTTAATATTACTGGCTACACACTCGTTTCACATTTCGTGTCTAAAAGAGGTATCGCCATATATATTAAAAATGACACAGCTTTCAACACTCTTAATAAATTCAAATGTTCTAGCCCAACTTTCCACTATGTTTGGGTAAAAATCCTCGTTAGAAAGCAAGTCATACATTTCTGTTTCTTATACAAATCACCCAACTCAAGTGAAGAGGAAACTGTTGTGGAAATTGAAAATCTCTCAAACCAGATCAATGAAATTTTGGATTCATATCCAGGAACTGAAATTGTTCTGGCGGGTGATTTCAATATTCATAATAGAGACTGGCTTCACTTTTCTAGTAACACTTCTCTGAGTCAAAACTCAATTGGGAAACAAGTTGAACTATTCTCATCTCTTTTCCACCTTTCTCAACTTGTCCAAAATCCCACTAGGATCCCAGATCGTGCTGATCAAGAAAGCTACCTCTTGGATCTGTTCCTGAAAAATATGTGGTTTCAGTTGGTTGCCCCCTGGGTGGCTCCGACCATTGTTTGGTTAAAACAAGTTTCCGGGTAGGCCCAATTACCAATCAAAGGACTCCTTCCAGAAAATTAGTATGGCGATACAGCCATGCGAACTGGGAGGGTCTTAACAGTTTTTTCAGATCCTTTGATTGGTCATTGTGCTTCCGCGATAGGAATGTCGACTTTGTGAAACAATTTTAATTGGAATGAGGTTATTTATTCCTCACTCCATGAGAACTATTAAACGGAAATCCAAGTCTTGGTTCAATCGCATTTGCAGTGAAGCCATCCTTAAAAAGGAGGAGGCTTTTAAACTGTATCAAAGCAATAGGTCGGAGGCTCTCAGGGCAAACTATATAGTGGTTCGAAACAGGTGCAAGAGAGTTATCAAGAGGCAAAAATTCTTATTCAACCTAAAGTTGAAACGCAAACTTATCCACATGCCTAAGAATAGCAAATCCTTTTGGTCATTTGCAAAAAGTTTAAAAGAAGACGCTAGCGGGTCTTCTTTTCCTCCGCTTGTTGATATTAATAACATGATTGTGTCAGATTCCAAAGAGAAAGCGAACTTGTTTGGCAAGCAGTTCTCTTTCAACTCGACACTGCCTCAGTCAACTTTAAAGCCACCAACTGTTCCTGAAGTTGACTACTCCTTCGGTAAAATATACTTTAGGACAAGAGCAGTGATGAAAATCTTGAAAAATCTTGATGCAAAAAAATCAGCCGGTCCAGATGGTATCACTACCATGGTTCTTAAAAATACCTATTCAAGTATTTCAAAACCTCTACGCAACCTTTTCTATCTTTTCTTTACTTCGGGTATTCACCCTACCCAATGGAAGGTTGCGCATGTTTTCCCAATTCCAAAAAAAGGTAATAAAAGCGATCCCTCTAACTACCGTCCTATTGCTATAACCTCGGTTCTTTCAAAAGTAATGGAAAAAATAATAAACCAGAAGCTTTTGAAATATCTGGATCGTAGAGGTTTGCTTCATGATCGACAATACGGGTTCAGAGCCCGTCGTTCAACCGGTGATCTCATGACTTACCTTTGCGAAAAGTTGAATATCAGCCTTCACCATTCTGGTGAATCTGATGTAGTGGCTCTGGATATTTCTAAAGCGTTCGACCGAGTCTGGCATGATGCTTTATTAGCAAAATGCAAAGCGTTAGGACTAGGTAGGGTCTTTCTAAAATGGATTGGAGATTTCCTTTCGAATCGCATGATTCGGGTACTTGTCGATGGTTATTCATCTGACAATTTTATAATTAATGCTGGTGTCCCTCAGGGATCGGTTTTGTCTCCCACTCTCTTCTTAATATTTATCAATGACCTACTTTCAATTACCTCCAATCCAATCCATAGTTTCGCAGATGACAGCACACCCCTTGTAGCTTCCTATGAATTTCATAGCTGCTGTGGTATTAATCACCAAACTAATAAAACAGCAAGAAACTTCACTATCAGTGAGCTAAATAATGATTTAGCGAAAATCCAAAAATGGGGTGAAAGCAACAGAGTTGATTTCAACACCAAAAAAACGCAATGCTGTTTAATCTCGCGTAAAGTAGCTACTACTACACCCAACCTGACTTTTCAGGGTGAGGCTTTGCAGCGCTCAACAGATTTAAACATTCTGGGCATCGAGTTAAATCAGAAATTGACCTGGTCAAATCATATTTTTGGTATAGCTAAAGATGCTGCTAAATGTCTAGGTTTCTTGTACCGCTGTAAAGCTTACTTCTCTCCTTCCGATCTTCTCAACATCTATAAAATGTACATTAGGCCCAAAATGGAGTATAATGCACATATTTGGGCTGGAGCGCCCCAAACAGCGCTGGGTTTTCTCGACAAAGTGCAAAACAGAGCTATTCGCCTTATTGGCGACCCCAGTGTTACCTCAACGCTCACTCCACTTTGCCATCGCCGTACTGTTGGGTCATTGACCCTCTTTTATAGATACCTTGTAGGGGTGAACACCTGTTCTAAAGAAATAAAACAATTGATGCCTCCACTCAAAGTTTTCCAACGTGAAACGAGGAGCGCAACAGATGCCCACCCATACAATGTCGAACTGTCAAGATGGCGCAATACAGCATTCGGGAATTCGTTTGTCATGTGCACGTCGCGTTTATGGAACCTTATGCCCGCACATGTGTTCCCAAAAGTTGGTAATTCATTTGTGTACGATATATCGAAATTCAAGAAGAACACTAACATCTTTCTTCAAAATAACTATCCAAATTTTTCCCTTCATCCTCCATAATCCCAATTTTCCTATATTCAAACACTCAAGTATTCCTTCCCCCATCCTTTTCCCCAAAACCAAGCTGTACATTATATTATTATGTATTAAAGGACCAATCCTATAGTTTGGTTTTAAAGGGGGTGGTTTTGGTTGGTTAAAGTCCAACACTACTCAGAGGAACCTCGTGCAGTTCCTTTGGCTGACTTTTGATGTTTTCCACCGTCCCTCGTAAAAAAAAAAAAATAAAAAATGTATGTTTGGGTCTATGCTTACAGATCAGCAAGGAAAGGTCATTGGGAAGAATACGCATGTGATAGAAGTAGATTTCAAAGACGTATAGAAAAAGTTGGTCTCGCTATTTCTAAAATCTTAACATCTGATCATCGTAAATAAATTTTCCAACACAGATTGGAAAATACATAAATTTTCTGTAAAATTGTAAAATATTTTCAAATACAAAATTATTTCAAACATATAAATAAATTTGTTTTATTATACCCTACACATTAAGTATAGGGTATATTAACTTTGGGTATATTAATTATGGTGTTTGTAACCACCAAAAGGAAGCGAGTTAGGTATAGACATGTATATATATTCTGAATCAGGATCACCGCCTTAGTCGATTTAGCGATGTTCGTCCGTCCGTCCGTCCGTCCGTACGCACGATAACTTAAAAAATAATGATGCTATCTTGATGAAATTTATACTGTAGGTTAACAATGACTAAGGTAAGGCGGGGATTGTAAATGGGCGAAATCGGACCATGCGTTCGGGTACCTCCCATACAAATCCCAAAACCGAACAAGCATATATTCGAAATTAATAAAGATAGAAACTTCAAATTTGGTACTAGTGTGTTGTTTTCTGAGTCTCTGATATCCCCAAAATTTGAGATGAATTGGACTGGTTGTTCGGGTACCTCCCATACAAATCCCAAAACCGAACAAGCATATATTCGAAATTAATAAAGATAGAAACTTCAAATTTGGTACTAGGGTGTTGTTTCCTGAATCCCTGATTTGTCTAAAATTTGAGATGAATTGGAGTGGTCGTTCGGGTACGTCCCTTACAACTCCCAAAACCGAAAAAGCATATCTTCGAAATTAATAAAGATAGAAACTTCAAATTTGGTACTAGGGTGTTGTTTCCTGAATCTCTGATTTGTCCAAAATTTAAGATGAATTAGAATGATTGTTCGGGTATCTGCCACACAACTCCTAAGACCAAACAAGCATATCTTCGAAATTAATAAACATATAAACTTGAAATTTGATATAAAAATGTTCTACCCTGTTGATGTTTCTAAAATTTGAGATGAATTGGGGTGGTGGTCCGCGTGGCTCCACACACTTACCAAGACCTAACAAGCATATTTTCGAATTTAATAAAGATAGAAATCTGAAATTTTGTACAAAGGTTGGAAAAGCATTTATTTTTTTAACTTAGTTATATTAAATACCTAACTAAAATAACTTATGGATTTTTAATTTAATTTTAATTTTTTAGGTGTAGGGTATAAATAAGTCGGTTGCATCGACTTACAGTTACTCTTACTTGTTTTTGTTTTCAAATAGGTACCAAAAGCAATTAACTTGCCTTTTTGATTCCTTACGGTATAGAATGTAACGCAATAATAACAAAACCAAGTAAATCAAAGATTTCCGGTTATTTTCTCAATGTTATTATAGAACAGAAAAAATCTTACATAACAGATGCACCTATAGTTCCATAATTTTTATACCCGTACGATAGGATCGGGTATAATAAAATTACTCCTCCGTTTGTAACACCTCGAAATAAGCGAGCTAGATATACCTTCAAAGGTATGGATCGGATCAGAAAAAAATTCTAAGATGTTTGAGCCATGTGCGTCCGTCAGCACGCTAACTCCAAAACTAAGAAAGCTAGAATCTTGAAATTTACACAAAATATTCTGGGAGTATTTTGTAGGTTCAGTATTTCTTTTGGTTGAGTTTGGACCAAAACTTAGGGTAACACTCGAACACCTAACTTTTAGATCCCGACATTTGTTTTTAAATAGAGCTGTGAAATTTTCACTGCTGATACATCTCACAAAAATATTAATTTTATTTTTAACAACTTGTTTTCGTAGCCCCACCCGTTACGGAGCTACAGCTCCCCAAAGGTTCAAAAAAGCTCTATATTTAAATTGTTATAGCACAAGTTGCATAAGGTATATCTTCATTTTAAAAACGCCAGACGATTACTGCTTTTATAAGCTTTAAAAGTATATATACAATACATATATATTTGTGGCATACGATGTTTGAATTTACCGTTATGCGAAACTAAAATTTTGCAAAATCCTTTAACCCTTCTATTTTCTAAACGGTTTAAGTGGGAAACTTGAAATATTGACAGAAGTTAGATCTTTGAAAATAAGTATGAGTCATTTCAGAAATTTTTTTTGTATCACCCCCCGTTCAGAAGCTGTAAGGGGTCAAAAACTGAAAATTTCCTATTTTTAAACACCTGTAACTTGAACAGCTGTTAAAATTTTTTTCAAGTAATACACAAAAATTAAAGTTTCAACACTATACTCTTATTTCTGTTAACAACTTTTTTTAATAATATAGGGTTACTTTATAATTGACGAAAGTGTTACTTGATTTTTTCAAATTTTCTAACAAATTTCTTCAACAAATTTTTATCGATAATTATTTTACTCGATAATTTGAAATTGTTGAGGATATAATGCGTAGTACAAAAAATGTAAAAAATGTAAATAAATAAACAACATAACGGTTGCTTGAAGAATTTTTATTTATATGATATTGATATATATACATACTTATATAATATGATGTTTATTTACATATCGTATATGTCAATAGTGATTGAATGATAAGAGTATAGAAGTATATTATATAGCGCCGTATTTACATACATATATGTATTTTATTGTACTTATAAGAAATTATTCTGTCAATGGAATATTTAAATATAATATAATATAATATTTAAATTTTATATATACTGTTTTGTACTTAGTAAATTTAATATACATTTACCGCTTAGTATTAAATGGTACTGTAGAATATTTGAAAAAGTTTTGGATTGATAATCGTTATGTGGAAGGTTAGAATCTGCTTTTGAAGAATGTACATATAAACATATAGTTTGAATATATGTACAACCCATAGTGCTAGAAATTATAAAATTCACCCAAATTATTTTAAAATACTAAAATATTAAAAAAATAATATTGTAAGCAGAGTTAGCTGTGTTAGCTGTGAACATACGGGTATCTAACGTACGGGTATCTAAGAGTTGACAAAGGCAACTGTATTCTTCCTCGTTTATTTTTTATTTTCCAGCTTTAAAACTATAATAACAACTTACAACAATTATTGATCTTTTTTAATAAACAAAAATACACTTTGTACCTACTTCTTGTTTACGTTTTGTTTTTATTTTTATTATTTACATCTTGGTATTCAATTTCATCACTTATCTCTAAGGTATTCATCAATCAAATTGACTCAAGTCATATACTTTAGTTGTTTCTTTAATATAATTTGATAAAAACTCTTTTTTGATTTTTATATTTGTTATAATAACATCAAATTTTTCTAGTATTTGACAGAGCTCTTTATTTATTTTATCGAACTGTGTACTTCCAAAAGAGTATTTATCAAAGTTATCATTTATGAAATCCCTAGTTGGAAATTTATACTTGAGCTCTTTTACAAACTTTTTACAAGGTTCTTTAAAACCAACTATACAAATATCTTTCGCAAACAAGGTATTATTATCATCACTATAAAATGTTATATTCAGAAGTGCACAAGACAGTGACATTTTGTCAAATATTCAAATTTACTTTTATGTATGCTATTTATAGGTTTGAGAATATATTTCGGTTTTTATCAATTTGTAAACTTGCATCAAATTCTCCATAAACAATAGCAGTCAGTGTAGATGTAAGTGGTTTTGATAGCCTTGCCTCAATTCTAACTGTACCTTGATTTAGTAGACCTTGACACACTTCATTTCCTGATGCATCTGAAGTTAAATAAAAAGCTAGAATGAAAAATCCATTACTAAACATGGTTTTTGTTATCTGATGACCTTTATCATTATGGTAAATTCTAGTTCCTGAAAAAAGTGTACTGTATGCTCTTGTACAGCAATTATTTTCATCTGAAAAACTGGTTTCAATTGCTGAATTAGGTATTTGAACACCATTTACGTTTAACACAAATTGTGAAATATAAAAATGTTTAAAATTGTATGGGTTTTTTGACCTTTTTCCAGAGTAACCTGTATTTTCTGTCATGCAAAAAATGATTGTGTTTGGCAACTGTCCAATAAAAACATTATCAAGTGATATTGATGAACTATTCTGTGGAATGATAAAAGTTTTTACCTCTCCCGTTTGTAATTGTATTTGGCATTAGTTTTTTCCAATACAGCATTATGTGCTAATAGCACACTAGGATTAATTGTTACATGTCTCATAAATAAAGTGGCTTCTAAAATTTTCAGTTGAGATTCATCAGTATCATCTTCAAAGAGGTAAAAATCTGGTTTTTCTAATGTTAGGATAACTCGAACATCGACATTGTTTATGAGAAGTGTAGGTTGGTTAAACATATCTAAATGTAGTTTCCCCATAAGTTCCACTACATTGCTATTTTGGTATAATTTTTGACGTTATTTTGAACCACTATTATCTGTTTTTGCTATATTTGGCTTATCTAACATCTATCCACCACACTCCAAATGCGTTATTGCGGCATCCGTACCATTATTTAACAATGATTCAATATAGGCTCTGTAATGATAATTGCCATCTGATGGAGATATATTCTTTCCATTTAGTTGAACATTGCATTGTTTTATTAATGAATGTAACATATTATTAACCACACTTGGTTGTTGTATAGGTGTTCCATCAGTTTTTTTATCTTTATTCCATTGAGTTCCATCTTTTTTTTAAATTTGTACTTTTAATTTTAGATATGTCGAAGACAAGTCTCTATATGTATCACCGTGCCCTAGTGAAACAAATTCTATGACAGATGGATTATTTAAAGAAGCAATAGGGTTATAGGAAACTTCTTCAGATCGTAAAATACTTGACTGAATAGGCTGTGTTTTAAAAATATCAAGCTCTGATTTAATACATTCAAACATAATTATTCAAAAATATCTTTTTGTTTGTTTTTGTTATTAACTTTGCGTCGCTTCGACGTAAAATAATTTAAATTATTAATGAGAGGTCTTTTTATAGGTTTTCTTCGTTTTCTTTTGCCTTGTCCATACATTTCATTGAGTTTGCGAACTGCACCTCGTCTTACATTTTTCATTATCTCTTTACTTCGATCTTGAACCACTTCTTTTACATTTGCACTTGTGGCAATATCAGATAATACATTAATACCAGAGTTAATAACCTCTTTTTTTAATATATTGGCTCCAGATGGTTTTAAATATCTAAAAAGACCACCGAAAATGCTCTCTAACCCTCGTAAGTAAGCCCCTTTGGTAAGGTACAATTGAGTGTAACAAAGGACCAATATCCTCAAGACCTTTTCCTGATTGAACTAAATAATATTTGTAGTACACTCTCTCCATAATGAATAATATAAAATAATATATAGTTTTGTAAAATCGCTTTTATTTATACTTTTTATACCCGTACGATAGTATCGGGTATAATAAAATTACTCCTCCGTTTGTAACACCTCGAAATAAGCGAGCTAGGTATGGATCGGATCAGAAAAAAATTCTAAGACTTTTGAGCCATGTCCGTCCGTCCTTCAGCACGCTAACTCAAAAACTAAGAAAGCTAGAATCTTGAAATTTACACAAAATATTTTGGGAGTAATTTGTAGGTTCCCTATTTTTTTTGTTTGAGTTTGGACCAAAACTAAGGGTAGCTCTCGAACACCTAACTTTTAGATCCCTACATTTTTTTTGAAATAGAGCTATGAAATTTTAACTGCTGATAGATCTCACAAAAATATTAATTTTATTTTTAATAACTTTTTTTCGTAGATCCACCCGTTACGGAGCTACAGCTCCCCAAAAGTTCAAAAAAGCTTTATATTTAAATAGTTATAGCCCAAGTTGTATAAGGTATATCTTCATTTTGAAAACGCTAAACTATTACTACTTTTATTAGCTTTAAAAGTATATATACAACAAATTTATATTTGTGGCATACGGTGTCTTAATTTACCGTTATGCGAAACTAAAATTTTGCAAAATCCTTTAACCCTTCTATTCTCTAAACGGTTTAAGTTTGAAATTTTGACAGAAGTTAGATCTTTGAAAATAAGTATGAGTCATTTCAGAAATTTTTTTTGTATCACTCCCCGTTTAGGAGCTGTAAGGGGTCAAAAACTGAAAATTTCCTATTTTTAAACACCTGTAACTTCAACACCTGTTAAAACATTATACTCTTATTTCTGTTAACAACTTTTTTTAATAATATAGGGTTACTTTATAATTGACGAAAGTGTTACTTGATTTTTTCAAATTTTCTAACAAATTTCATCAACAAATTTTTTGCATTTGTTTTACTCGATAATTTGAAATTGTTGAGGATGATGCGTAGTACAAAAAAATTTAAATAAATAAACAACATAACGGTTGCTTGAAGAATTTTTATTTATATGATATTGATATATATACATACATATATAATATCATGTTAATTTAAATATCGTATATGTCACTGATGAATGAATGATAAGAGTATAGATGTATATTATATAGCGCCGTATTTACATACATATATGTATTTTATTGTACTTATAAGAAATTATTCTGTCAATGGAATATTTAAATATAATATAATACAATATTTAAAATTATATTTATTATTGTGTACTAAGTAAATTTAATATACATTTACCGCTTAGTATTAAATGGTACTATAGAATATTTGAAAAAGTTTTGGATTGATAATCGTTATGTGGAAGGCTAGAATATGCTTTTGAAGAATATACATATAAACATATAATTTGAATATATGTACAACCCATAGTGCTAGAAATTATAAAATTCACCCAAATTATTTTAAAATACTAAAATATTAAAAAAATAATATTGTAAGCAAAGTGACAGGCTGTGAACATACTAACGGTTCGTACGGGTATCTAAGAGTTGACAAAGGCAACTGTATTCTTCCTCGTTTAAAATGTAATACAATTTTTGTTGGAATTGAACTATTGGAAAAGTTTATTTTGTATCCATATTTATCACATAAAGTAATGAAATGTTATTAAATGATTTTTCCCCATTGCAATATTGAATATTACTGAATTATTTTACAGTATCAGTGAAAGAATTTTGTATGTTAACAGATCTTAAACACCTTATATCTTTATCACCTATTTTTTGCGGTTCAATTATGTCTGTGTATATAAAAAACATATCTGGTTTACTAATGGGAATCACTATCCCACTATCCTATCTATAAAAGTTTTGAAAGCTTCTATTACACGTGATTTATATTTTTTAAAATCTGTAACTTTAAAAGATACTTGATTGAAACATGTTGTCAAAAGTCCTTCGAGGGTATAAGCGTAATTTGCTCTTATTTTTATATCTATTTTAGGCTTAGTAACACATATTGTGGTGTAACTTAAATTTTTAGGCATCTCCTCAGCTTTGGTTGGTTGTATATAATGAACTTCATCGTTTATAAAATTAAAAATTTCCCAAATCAACTGTCGTTCAACTTCTTTTCTTGTAAACCTATTAAGTGGGCGTATATTTTGAATTAGTGTTGGTAGTAGAAAAACTTTCCAGTTGCATATCATTTGTTTTTCTATGTATGGAATATATGATGGTCCAACTCCTATCATATCTTTCTGCATACCTTTAATAAATATTTGAGTACTTTTTTCCCATTCTTCACCATACACATTTGGAACAAAATCATTAACATACATTTCTGAAATACTGACTTTCCACCTTGTATCACACATGTATTTATTCATTTTATTTGTAAAAGATGATAATTAATTTTCTGGATAATAGTTGATAGATGAATCACTGAGTAAAGTGACATAAAATTCATCATTTACTTGTATGTTGTCCATGAGCTTGTAGATTTATTTTTACGAATTGGAAAATTAAGTCCTGTTTGAGTATTACCTACTGCTGACCTTAAAACACGTCTTGATGAATTATTCAACTCTTTGCTATTTATAGTTTTTTCTTTTTTCGTTGGTGGGCTTGGGCTATCTAAATTAACAGTTATAATGTCTCCTGTATCAGTTTTAAAAATTTGTACATTCTGATTTCTAATTGATTTTGTTTTTATAAGACGTTCTCCAACTGAAGCAGCTGACAATGCTTTTGTTAAAACATTTTCCTGAATTTCATCATGAAATACTTCGTCATCAGCTTCTTTTTCATATACTTCTTCTTCTTCAGGAACAACTTGTATTCCAACATTCTTATATTCAGGAAAATGCGATTGAGTTTCCGCATCTATATACATTGGTTTTGCACGAGTTTTAGTACCTTTTGTTTCCGTAATTTTTATTTTCTTCTCTTTATTTCTAGGAAGTTGTCGTTTTTTGTTTCTTATTTTAAATCAATTTTGTCTGTATAAATACCATTTTTGAGTATCCGTGAGATGTTTATTTAACAATATTTTTTTCATATTTTTATCCAATTCATTGAGTTCAATGTCAGCATTTTGTTTCATTCTTTCATAAATCTCAGGTTTTAAAATTATCATTTTATTAAATGTTGTATTATTCATTTTATAAAATTTCCGATTATCCCTGATAGTATTGCACCAAGAAGTGTAGGTAAAAATCCACCACGTTGAATAATAATTTTTCTTTTGCATTTTCTTTTTCAATTGCATTTTTGCAATTAATCTATAAATAATTTTTTCCGGCAAATAAGTGATCTTAATTCTTTTTTATACTTTCGTAATTGGGTTGTTGCTTTTTTACTCAGATTACAATTACCTTTTAAAATATTTAAAGAGATTTCGTAAAATGTTTTTATTACTTCAGGGTCACAGTGTTTTATAATTACTTTCTGGTCTTCAAAATGTGTCGATTGGTCTTCAAACTTTTCATATTCCTCCCCAAATTCTTCTAATTTATCTCTTGTACAATAACAAAAACCTTTTCGAAATATATCACTTCTTAATCGAAATATGTCATTAATGTCTTGAGTAAGATCTATTAATATATAGCCATATGGGACTGACGTCACATCATTATATACTTTTTCAAATGCTTTAATTTGATTGGGATATATTTGGGGAGCTAGAGGTAATATCTGCGATTTATCTCTTGGATTTTTGAAAAGTACTAAATATTTACAGTTGAGTGAAATATCTCTTGAAAATTTACCCTCGTGAAAAACATTTTGTGTTACAAATATTATAGATAAATTTCTATGATGTGATTCTCTAGTAAATAAATCACATACAAACTTATCATGAGAACTTAACATCATATCATCGATAATAACTAACAAAGGTTCTTGATTATCATTAAAATCTGGAATAGTGTTACCATATTCAACATCTTTCATATATAGTGGAATAGCATTTTTGTCAGGATTACACCAAATAATTCTATTAATATGTGGTAGTATATTTTCTTCTTTATATTTTATTAAATTACGAATAAATGTGGTTTTATCACAGCAGGATGGCCCCACCACCATCATTGTAAATGGGTGAAACAACATAGTTGTATTAGTTAAAATAATCATTGCTAACCTATATTTATATGAACAGCTCTTTCTCGAAATGAATATAAATGTAAATATAGATATTTCATTAAACATTCTTTTACAAACCTTCGACATGGTTAAACAAGTTTTTATAGTTGACCTACAATTTTTGCAAGGAAATGAAAAACAATATTTGCTAAAAGAGTTAGCCATACTTGAAAAAGGAAGTTTAATTCCAACTGCGTATCATTTCAAAGCGCCGTACCACCGAGCTTAGTCAAGATGTAAAATATAATAACCAGTATTGCGAAAATAAAATAAATGGACTTAAATGGAATAACGGTTTAGTTGAATATTTAGATGTAAAATGTATATTAAAACACTACTTAGAGTCAGCGGAAAAAATTTATGTTAAAGCAGAACAAAAAAAACTTTTCCTTCAAAAGTACATTGACAGTGTTAAAATAGAATATCTAAGCAGAGACTTGCCATCATTACAAAAGATTGAAAGCTTTAATTCAAATTGTCCTATACAATTATCAAACAAGAGTTTCAGATGTGCTGTTAAAAATTGTTTTAATGTATATATGCATCTTTTAAAAGAAAAAATGTTAGATTAAGACCTTCAATTTTCATACTTGCACAATATGAATTTAAATAACAAAAACAAAGTTTACTTCAACATAAAACAAGAAATTAACGTTATGCATGTATGGGTCTATGCTTACAGACCAGCAAGGAAAGGTTATTGGGAAGAATACAAACGTGATAGAAGTAGATTTCAAAGACGTATAGAAAAAGTTGGTCTCGCTATTTCTAAAATCTTAACATCTGATCATCGTAAATAAATTTTCCAACACAGATTTCTGTAAAATTGTAAAATATTTTCAAATACAAAATTATTTCAAACATATAAATAAATTTGTTTTATTTTTGTTTTCAAATAGGTACCAAAAGCAATTAACTTGCCTTTTTGATTCCTTACAGTATAGAATGTAACGCAGTAATAACAAAACCAAGTAAATCAAAGATTTCCGGTTATTTTCTTAATATTATTATAGAACAGAAAAAATCTTACATAACAGATGCACCTATAATTCCATAATTTTTTATTTTTATTTTGCAGCTTTAAAACTATAATAACAACTTACAACAATTATTGATCTTCTTTAATAAACAAAAATACACTTTGTACCTACTTCTTTTTTACGTTTTGTTTTTATTTTTATTATTTACATCTTGGTATTCAAAAGTACCTATGAATATTTTTGTTATTAAATAATAAAAACAAGTTTTTTTCGTTTCTTTTATATCTCCTTTTACGTATGTAGGTATATTTTATTAAGCATGCGATTTTGCGCAATTTAAAAAAATAAACTTGATTTGACCTAAAAAAAATCATCTTTCTATTTGTATGATATCCTATTACAAAGAATCAATGAATTCATTGAAAAACCTAAATATCCTAAACTTTTTCAGTTCATTAACCTTGCGTAACAACTTCTACAGCACCAACAACCTTAATTTCCTACTATACAACCACTTGCAACTTATAAGTTAACAACCCATGCTTATAACCTAAACCAAAACAAACAAAACAAGTTTTTGACCTACTAACCAAGAGTAACCTACATTAAACCCATGTATCAAAATATAGGTCAGTGGGCGTGGTCTTCGGTGCGATAAGGCATGATTTTTTCCCATCCCCAAGTGTAGGATTACCTACTTAGGAATACTAAAGTTTTAATGGATTACAAACACAATACAGAGTACCGAAGAAATGAACCCATCAATAGATGTTGTACTACTTTTAACAAAATTAGTTATCTTTATTCTACATTAATCTCCACAATTACTTTCAAACACATTTTACGACAACATTTTTTCACTTTAATGACCTCAGACAATTAATTCTTACCTAGCCAATAATTTTCTTCATAATTATGACATAATTTAAACATAACACACTTATTGTATTGCATTAAAAAACAACAAATTGGTTTATGTTTTTTATTTTTGTACATTTTATAAATTGTAATTAAACGCTTTTAAGTAATGTTAAAGAAATAATTAGATTTATTTAGTAAAAAATTGTTTTTTATTTATACTTTTTGTCCACAAAATAATTTTATTAATATTTTATTTTTATAATTCTTAAAATATTATATTTATTTAATATAAAGCCTATATATATTTCGGCACCACTGCTATCTAATGATGGGCGAATACAATTTAATACTAAACATGAATAATTTTCCTATTTTTTAACATTACATTTATACCTACTAATTAATTACACATCTAAACAAATATTTAACATAAGTGAATTTCACAATTTTAATAGTTCGTTCAAAATTGATTTATTTTGTTTTATAGCTTTTTTAATTTCTAGTGATTCCAATAAATCCAACTTTTTACCTTTTTTATCAATATGTAAGATTTTGAGCTTATTTATATTGCTATTTGCATTTATCAATATAAAAAATTTTAAGGTTATTTATATTGCTATAGAATGGTTTGTTCTATTAAGTGATTGGCAAAATTGGACTTGGAATCGACTTTATTAAGTTCGCTAATGTGTTCTTTTTTATCAATATGTAAGATTTTGAGAATATTTATGTTGCTATTTATATTGCTATTTGCATTTATATGCAAGATGCAAGATTTTAAGGTTATTTATATTGCTATATAGAATGGTTTGTTCCATTAAGTGATTGGCAAAATTGGACTTGGAATCGACTTTATTAAGTTTTCTAATGTGTTCCGAATAACCGAATATCACATTTAATTTCGTATACACTTGAATTTTTTAATTTATCTAATTTTTCTTTATTATTTATTATAATTTTACCTATGTTATTATTGTTATAGAAAGTTACCTTTTTTTTTTTTTTTTGAATTTTTTATTATATTTTTGAAGGGGCTTGTCAACACGGTACGTGTTATTAAAGCCCTGTGAGTTACATTTTACAAATTCTATTTCCATTTTAATAACTAATACATAATATGTATATGTTAACATTTTAAATAATGAGAGGTATAATATGAATATTGCAATATGTACATTGTACATTAACAAATTATTATTATTTTTTTTTTTTTTGTTTCTTTTTTTTTTTCTTTTAATATTACAAAAATTCTATATTTTGCATTAAATTACAATGATAAATTCATATGAATTATTGAACTTTATTTTATCTTTATATAAAATTTGTTTTAGAGAGAGAAAAGGAGAAAGAAAATATAAGTCGAAGTATAAGGCTTCTTCTAAAATATTAAATTTTATTGTATATATTTATCTCTTTTACGAAAGCTATGATATTTTTAGCTTCCTTAATATTGTCAACATTTAGTACTTTTAAATTTGTTATATTGTATTTGTCTCTTTGATTAACATATGATGGGCAGTTTTCGAAGATATGCTGTATTGAAAGCCGTTGATTACACTGACATTGAGGATGACTTTGTTGTTCTAAAATATACCCATGCGTAAGTTTGGAATGACCTATTCTTAAACTAGTTAAAACTATAGAGTCTTTTCTAGAAAAATTATCAATTACATTCCACCTTTTTGACGAAGTAGTTATGTAGCGAAGTTTATTAGACGATCGAGATCTATCCATTCTTGATTCCATTTTTTAATTATGTTTTGTTTGATTTCGTATTTTGTGTCTATATGGTAGGTTTTGAAATTATTTTCATATTCCCTATTTATTGCGTTTTTCGCGAGAAGATCTACTTTTTCGTTACCTTCTATTTTTTGATGTGAAGGTATCCATAGAAATTTTATGGTTTTTGTTTTTTTGTATTTATATATTAAATCTTTTATCTCTATTATTGTTGGATGTATAGGAAAAATTTGTGCTAGAGCTTGTAAGGCACTTAGAGAATCTGTAAAGATTATGAATTTTTTTTCTGTATGAGATAGACAAGCAAAATTTATTGCTTCTTTTATGGCATAAAGTTCCGCTGAGAAGATACTCGTATACTTAGGGAGATAGAAAGATTTTTCAACCTCATCTATAATGAAAGCGCATCCAGTTTCAAAGTTGATAATTGATCCGTCTGTATATATTTGGTTATATAAGGTGTAACTGGTTTTTACTATTTCAAGAAAAAGTTTTTGGTAGTCTACATCGGTAGTTTCAGATTTTTTATAATTTGTTAAAGCTAGGTTTATATTTAATTTTGTGTTTAGCCAAGGAGGAAAATTTGAAAATTTTAGTGTGTTATATTTCTTTAGTGTAATGTTGAAAATTGTGAAAGTATTTGTTGCTTTGACTGTGGATGGTTGATATCTAATTGTTTTTTTGGACAAATTATTAATATAAGTTTTGTCTTGCAGCAAGACGGCAAGTGGGTGGTTACAGGATGACAATAATTTATTAATATATTGCATGGCTAACATATTTCTTCTTGTTGTTATATCAAGGTCGCCAGAATCTATTAAAATACTTTTTATTGGGCTTGTTCTAAATGCTCCTGTACATATTCTTAACGCTGTATTGTTAATTGAGTCTAATGTAGAAAGAGTCTGTTTATTTGCTGAAATGTAATTGATACATCCATATTCTAGTATAGGACGTATTACCATTTTGTATATTCTTGTCAACATTTTCCTGTCTGATCCATAATTAGAATTAGATAAGATTTTTAGTAGATTGAGGCTTTTGTTGGCTTTAATTTTTATTACGCTTAAGTGAGGCTTCCAATTTAGTTTATTGTCAAATATTATCCCTAGAAATTTGTGCTCAGTGACAAATTTGATGGGAAATGTATCTAGTAGTATTCTAGGTGTGTAAGTGTTTTTTCTGCGTCTTGTAAAGAGAATTGCTTCTGATTTTTCTTTAGAAAACATTAGTCCATTTTCTTCGGACCATCTGAATAATTTATTCAGTGTTTTTTGTAATTCTCTTTCCATTTCATGTATATGTTTTGATGACACAGACAAAACAATATCATCGGCGTACATAACTGCTTTTACAGGGAGTTCTATCTTAGAAAATATGCTGTCAATAGCAGCTAAGAATAATGTTACACTTAGCACAGATCCCTGAGGGATTCCATTCTCCATTTCATGTTCAATAGAAAGTGTATTTCCAATTATCGTTTGGAATCGTCTCTCAGTAAGAAAATTTTTAATAAAAAGTAGCATGTTATCTTTTATACCTTTATTGTAAAGATTATCTAATACTTTTCTCTTCCAGAGACGATCATATGCTTTTTCTATATCTAAAAATATAGAAATGACATGATGGCCTCTGGAAAAGGCCTCCATGATATGTGTTTCAAGAGTTGTGCTTGCATCGATCGCACTTTTATGTTTGCGAAAGCCAAACTGACAACTGTTGATTTTATTATTCTGTTCCAAAAACCATTGCAGTCTTTTATTAACCATTCGTTCCATTACCTTACATAAGCAGTTTGTTAAGGATATTGGTCGATAACTTGAAGTAAGTTTACGGTCTTTGTCTTTCTTTAGAATGGGTATAACAATTGCCCTTTTCCAGTTTTTGGGAAAAACTCCATGTATCCAAATAAAATTGTATATTTTAATCAAGTAAATTTTATGTTCGTATTCAAGGTTTTGTATCATGTTATAATTTATGAGATCTGGTCCCGGAGAAGAACATTTACAATTTTTTAAACTGTTTTCTAATTCTTCTATCGTAAGGGGTTTGTTATATGTCTGACTTTGGTCCAAACTTACTGCGAAACCTTCTTTTTCTATGGAATTTTTGAGAGTTAAGAAATTTTTCGAATAATTATTTGAACTGCTAATATAGCTGAAGTAATCTGTCAATTGATTAGCTATAACGATTGGTTTATTTATTAATTGGTTATCGCTTGTACATAAAAATGGTATAGTATTGAAAAGATTTTTACCGTTTAATGTTCTTAATTTCTTAAAAACTATTTTGGAGGTCGTATTACTATTAATACTTTTAACATATTCTGTCCAAGATTTCTTTTTGTGAAAATTAATAGAGTTTCTTGCTAGTTTTTTAGCTTTTAAAAAGTTTACAAAATCTTCTGTATTTAATGTTCTTTTAAATTTTCGTAAGGCCTTTTTCTTTTCCTTAACAAGTTCCTCTATTTGTTTGTTCCACCACGGAACATATTTTTTCTGTTTGTTAGTTTTAACTATAGGTATGGAGTTATGGGCAGCAAATATTATTGAATGTGTAATATATTGCTCCATATCATCAATTGTTTTAAAATCTGATAGTTTTTTATTAAGATTTATATTTTTTTTAAAATCTATCAAGTTTGCCTTATGTGTTTGGAATTTTTTGCGGAAAACGTTTGTATTTAATATGGCAATTAATTTTAAGATTATAGGGTAGTGATCGCTACCATGTAAATCATTATCTATGTACCAGTTAAAGTGGTTTAATAAGGACGGAGATACTATTGTCAAATCTATTGAGCTTTCTGTTTTGTATGAGAAACTAAAAAATGTAGGTTTTCCGTTGTTCATTATACATAAACCGTTGTTGTTTATAAATTTTTCGATTATTTTTCCTCTTTTATCATTTTTTTTGAGCCCCAAATAATATTATGTGCGTTAAAATCACCTAATAGAATAAAAGGATTATCTACTTGTTTAATTATATCTTCTAATTCGTCTGCTGAAAAAATTTGTGTATTTGGTAAGTATATGTTTACTATCGTTAACGTAATAGGAAAAAAGATTTTTGTTGCAGTAACCTGCAAAACACAATTAATATTAACCACTTTTGCGCTTATATTGTTGCTAACAAGTATAGCTACACCTCCGTGAGCAATAGTAGTTGTTAAACAATTTTTATGGGTTATTGAAAAGCTTTTAATATTTGGCACGTAATTTTGATAGAATATTGTTTCCTGAATGCAAAAAATACTATTTTCATATTTATTAACTAATAATTTAAATTCATTAAAATGACTAAAAAAGCCGTCACAGTTCCATTGTACAATATGCATTATTTAAAATATAGAAAAAGAAAAAAAAAAAAAAAGAGGAAAATGCTAGGAGAACAAAAATTAAATATGAAAAAAAAAAAACAAAAAATATACGTACAATATTTAAGAGAGTATTAATTTATAAAGCATAATTAGTCGTCATAGCTCATCTCAGATGTGTTCAATGTACAGTCTGAATCTGAGTTTTGCTCTTTAGTTTTTATTTTTTTATTTTGATTGTCTATCTTCTTTTTTCTCTCTTGTTTTTTTATAATATGTTTTTGTCTCTTTGAGATTTTTTTATCAAAAATTTTAATTGTATTTATTTCAGTTTTATTTACCTTATTATTATTATTACTTGTAATATTATTTGAATTTTCTATTGCTGTTTGATTGTTGATTGTTGATGTGGTTGGTGTAGTTAATGTTGTTTCTGTTGATGGGAGGGGAAAAAATACAGTTTTATTTTGTATTTCTGTATTATTTGTGTTATTGTTGTTGTAATTTGTTTTTTGTATTGGTTTAATTTGTAAGTTGGTGTTAACAGCTTGTGAGAAAGGTATGCTAAAATCAAAATGATTTCTTTGTCTATATCTTTTTTTTGCTTCAGATATGCTGATTTTTTCAATTACTTTGATTTTTTGAATTTCTTTTTCTTCTAAGAATTTTGGACATTCCTTATAGAAAACATTATGGTTTTCTTCACAGTTGACGCATTTTGGTGTGTTTTGGCACTTTTCATTCTCTATTAAATGATAATTTTCACCACAGTTTATACATTTTTTTGATGCTGTACATTTTTGGAAACCATGCCCGTATTTAAGGCATGTATTACATCTGTAGGGGAGTGGAATGTATTCCCTCACCTTATAGCTTTGATAACCAGCCCATACAAATTGTGGAATCTCTTTCGTACAGAAGGTTAATACCAGTCTCTATACCAGTTCCAACAGATTTTTCACCAACTCTTTTCAAAATTTGCCTGTGTTCTATTATATTTTGTTTTCTAAGTTCTTCTTTTAATTCATTTTCCTCTTCATATTCAAATTCTGGACAGTATGCCACCCCTTTTGTGTTATTTAGAGTTTTATGTTCTGAAACTGTAACATTTATATTTGGAGGAAATTGCATAATTCGGATCAATGACATTGCTTGTTGAACGTTTTTGGTCTCAATTAATAAGCTTCCGTTCCTTAATTTTTTAGCACTTAAAACTTTTTTAATTAAGAATGCAGATACCTTTTCCATTGTAAGATTTTTATCCAAACGTTATTAGATTTTTATTCAAACATTATTAGAAATTTTGGCCCTGGTGTTTTATTTGTTAAAGCTTTTGGAGTAAATTGTATGCACTAACCATTTAGCATTTTTATGCTTTTTGACTGTGCACTAATATCACTTTCAATTTTTTTTTTCCCCGCCATGGCAATATCGGCTGTAAGCATTGGGGTAATGCTTTACCGATTTAATGTTAATTTAAATTAAATAGATGAGATTAGATAGTACAAATTTATGTAAAATAAAAAAGATTTAATAAGAAAAAAAAGTCAATAAATTATAACAATTTTAAAGTGTGTTCGCAATTAATTGTAATAATTAGTAAAAAGCAGAAAATATAACTTTTAGATATACTTTTTTTTTTATTTGTTTTTTTAATAATTGTTTTTTTTTTTTTTATTTGGAATAATAAACTCGCAGTTTTAACACTCACGTCTCGAAGGCTCTCACAAGACTAGAAAGTTACCTTTAAATCCGTTAATTCATCTAATGGAATAGAATCTGTTAATTAATCTACTTAAAAAAAAAATTCAAAAATATTTACCATTATATAAACATTATTTTAAGAATTTTTTTTGTAACGACCTTCTTTTGGTAAGCAAAACCATAAAAATAAAAAATAAAACTTAGACACAGCATTCTTAAGATACTTAATTTGGTTATTTAAATTACTATTATATATTATAAAATTTGCATTGAAAGCTTCTTATGGAGTATTAAAAATAGTGTAGACAATAGTAAAGAGTGTTGCAAATACATTGTTAATAATAATAGCAATAAAAAAAATTGCGCAAAATATCTTTAATAGTGCGGAAATGGATTAACGAACGTTAAAAAAGGTTGTCACAAGTTTTATTTAGAACCGTAAATGCAGGATGAATTTAGACAAAAATTAGAAACAAAAATTTTTTTTCGGCACAATAGACGATAATGTAGAATGTATCAAAATTTAAAAATTTCACTGAAGCCTGATACTGAAATGGGCTATTGTATCGTAACCAAATCAACTCAGTAAGCTTCTGTGGTAAAGAGCTACACTTTTGTAAATAATCAACACAATTGGTCAAACCTTTTAAGCGCGACAACAAAAAAATTAAAAAATTTTATTGAACCCTGGTGCCGAACCGGGTTAATGGATCGTAACCAAATCAACTCATTGAACTTTTGTGCAAAAGAGCTATACTTTTGTAAATTTTCAATATTAGTTAAAAATTCGATTAAAAAATATTTAAAAACCGTCATATAACAAAAATAATATGTATTTTGACATACTGAAATGTCATATAAATATATCTTGCGCATTAATATACTGAAATTTCATACAAATAAGATGTATGCGCATACTCATGCACTTTAAAGTAAAATTAATTCATTAAAAATGGGTTCAAAAAATCTGTCCATAAGAACGAATTTTGTACAAAATAAGAACAACAGCTTCAACAATATAAGCTTCAACAATATTCAATTATCTGGAGTATTAACCTATTCGTGTATGCAAGATTCTGAATTAAGATAGATTTTAAAGTTGGATTCTAGAAAAAGCGTATAACCCAGATTTTGCAACTCTAACATGCTGCCTAATTATATTTTTTACATACATATTATACAAATCCAAAAAATTAAAATAGTGTGGACTGCCGCCATTATTTTAAATTCTTATTCTAAATAGTTATTGCACCCGGCCGATGATAAATAGAAAAGTATTTACAAAATATCAAAAGAAAAATATTCATAATTTTATACATATAAAGGATTCACAATTTCAATAAAATATACCAAAATTAATTTAAACATTTCTTTGATATGTATTTTTGATTTTCTCTTTAGGGTAATAAAAAAATGTTTGGAAGCCTAGAAAAACAGGCAGATGTGATTGTGCCAAAGAGCCAAAATATGTCTTAAACGAAAAAGTAAGTTAACCTCTTCTAATTCTACACAATATCCAATAACATAAACAAATAAATAAATATAAATTTGTACAAATAAACGCCATTACGATTTACCATCTAATATAAAGAAAGAAACACACTAAATAGAAAACTGGTGTAAAAAATTAATATATATTTGAAAAGGGCTATATTTCCTAAACTACTACTATGATTTGAAAAAAATTAAGCGTGTGCACTTCTACAAAAAGACAACCTTCAAAAAGATTTTCAATGACCATAGTCCAATAATAAAATAAAAAATAATTCCATAAAAATCGGCAGGAGCTTCGTCTAAAACGCGGTGCAAATATTTACAGGCAAGAATTGATTGATGTTAGTATATAATGATTATAATTACAAATTCTTTTGATTGTTATAAAAGTAAACGCATAAGAAATGTAAATTTCCTAAGAAACTCGAAAATAGGCGATTGTAAGAATTTTCAATAAATGTCTCTTACTAAATTTATTAAATTGATTAAAATTTAGAAAAGAATGCAGACTTTCAACACGAGAATGATTAGAATCAAAGCAACTTTATATTCATTAATGTTTTTTAGTACATTTTTGAAAAAAACATTTGAAAAATTTGCTATTAGTTTATGTCTGTCTGTTTGACCGTCTGTTTGTTTGTCTGTCTAGAAAACTTCTACAATGTTTAAGATAGAACAATGCAATTTTAACCTCAAAATTTTAAAAAGACTTCTTTTCAAATGTGTATATATCAGGTTTTGATCAATAATATCAAGATTGTATCGAAAAACATGCCGGAGTTATGAAGGAAGCAAAATCTTGCAAAATCTTCAGGATATCTTCACATAACGATAAATTTAAATACTAAATTACTAAAAATTGTACAATTTTGATATTGATTTATAACGTTAAAACAGGCAGGCCTTTACCTTTTACATCATTGGATGTTTTAGATTGCAAAAACCTTGAGAAGAACTTGAGATTTACAGTTTTATAACTAGGCCTTTTTCAAATTTTTCGGAACTGTAGATCCGTAATGATATAGGCTACATAAAAATATTATTCTACAAAATTGATTATTTCAAATGGTATAGAAGTGTTCTGAACAAACGGATGGATAGAAGAGAGTGAAGCTAATAAGCAAATTTTTCAAAATTTTTGTAAAAAATGTGCTAAGAACCTACTATTTTTGTTTTGTTAAGAGACAACAAAACAAATTATAATTCCATTAGTTATTTGTTCAGCTAACTTTAAAATGTTTATAGAATTTAAGGTTTTAAAAAATACGTTATTACACTTTTTACTATTTATCTAAATAATATTGAAATCTAAGTTTAGGTACTTTGATTAAAGTATTGAAGATGTTCTTTTTTTAAATATATGTATTCTACATTTATGTATACCTTATTACATTTGATATTTGTAGGACCTTTCGTTTTTCATTAATCAATATTTATAATAAAACTTATTATGCTGATGGTATGTGACATACTTTATTAACCAATTTTATAACCTTGGTAAATATTTTTGAATTTTTTAAATTTCTAAATATATTTACTTCATTCAAATTATAATTATATGAATGTTTTATAAGAGCCGTGCACATATTATTATGTTAATTATCTATTTAAATTATGTATTATACGAATTGGTATTCCGTTCTATTTTTGGATATACCGGATTACATTAATCGTATTTCGTATTTCATTAATCAATATTCATAATAAAACTTATTACATTAATGAAATGTGACACACTAGTTATTAATAACCAATTTTTTAACCATAAAAAATATTTTTGAAATTAAATTTCTTAATTCTTTCTCAAAATTAGATACGATTTATATGTGCAAAATTTTAATCACAATTTTCCTATTATAATATTGAATTAAAATATAAAATTTATGTGCTAATTGATTTAACACAGAAAGTAATTATATTTACTCCATGTAAATTAAAATTATTTGAATGTTTTATGAGAGCATAATACATATTATGTTTATGTTATGAGTCATATTATTATGATTGATTATTTGGAATACATTTATTTACTAGCAGGAGTACCCGGCTTTGCCCGGGGTATATTGTTTGCTTTATGAGATAAAAATTATTAACTTTTGTTTTTGCGGTAATATAATTTATTTAATATATACTTTATTACTATGCATTTTCAGATGCTGGTAGTAAATATTTAATTTTTATAACATTTATTATTATTTTTTTGATTATTTATTCCTTCATAATATTTTACATGTGCTCATTTATTTGATTTATTTTTCATTCATTCAATTTTTTTTTAGGAAATTAAATAAACAGAGCGAAGAATTAGAGGCAATTCGTTTACAAAAACTCTTTAAAGGAATCAGTAACCTATTGATTATACTATTAGGATGAAGTGAGTTTTCACAATATATTCGTTAATATCGAAGAATAAAATCGCATTTCAAATAAGATAAAAAACCATAATATAACACATTTTTTTTCGTAAATAATGACACTCCATGTTTTTATGAATAATTTTTTTAAGCACATTTTGAAAAATTTACTATTAGTTTCACTCTGTCCGTCCATCTGTTTACAAAGTTTATACACTGTTTAATAAAAAGCAATGAAATATTAACCATGCATAAGTCATAAAAAAGCAATGTAGGAGGACAACTTTTTATGTAGTCTCTTCGTTACAGCTCCTACAGCATCTACAGCTCTTCAAATTTTGGAAAAACTTCTTTTTAAATGAATACATCTCAGGTTCTGTTTAACATATTTTTAATAAAAAGGAGTAGGAGTGCAGTATAGTAGACTGTGTCAGTACACTCAAGCCAAGATGAGAATGAATACCGTGCCGAGGGCTGCATGATACAAGGTGTACAATGGTGGTATCGTTAACGGTCATCTTGGGGCACCAGGCGCCATCACATTGTAATTTGCCTTGTATATGTACGGGAGCTCTGCATATCTCGACCGTTATTTCTTGCCATACTCGTGGAAACAAAATGGAAAGTTTAAATAAAAAAGATAAACAAAAGCACAAACTCATCTTCTGAGGATGATTTACTTGCCTCTAGCCAGGAGACAATTATTGGTACCCCTGTAAAAAAAGTTAAACCATCAACCAGCCGGATTCCTCAAAAAATTAGCCAAACACCTGTTGGTGGAGTAGGCTCCAGCCAAAGTGCTCCAAAACCATCAAGGCCTAATGGTGGTGGAAGTACTAAGAGCGGTGCTTCTACTACAAAGAGCAATATTAATAGAGGCCTCGTATCCGCTATCACGAAACAATTTCAGGAGGCTAAATTCATATTGGGCAAGATAGCCCAGAATGAAGCCAAAGGTGTTGTTCACGAAAGGGATCTTGAGGACAAGAAGCGAGGTTGTGCGTGCGTATGAGTCGCGCAACTCAGGTAAAGATCGTCCCCTGAAAATAAATAAGTCGAAAGATGTACGCAGCCCGCGTACAGAGAGAACTAAGGAGCCGAGAACGAGTCTTCAAAGTAGTTTGAAAACTGCAGCACATAAAAATTACAATGTAATTGTAAAAGATAGTTTATGTATTGCAGATGTCAACGAAAAAGCCACCGATCGTAAAGTATTAAACTTGAGGCGAGGTGTCTGAAATGGTGAATTAGTACATTCTACCAGAGGCTGGAGGAACTCTTTCGTGCTTTGACTCATCAAAAGAAGTCAGGGGCTACAAGTTAATCCAATGGGAGGATCGCTAAGTTAGGCGATGTTTGGGATCAAGGTGAAAATGGCCTAATCCCAGCTAGCAAAATCCCAAGAAAACCTAGAGGCCGCATCTAGTTGCCTAGGATGGAAATGAAGGGAGAGAAGCTCGAGTGCCTCCGACTCCATAACCCGACGGTTCCAATGGGGAACTTGTTGATGATAGTGAAGGAAAAATCATCCGAAGAACTGTTGAAGAACAGTATATCGTTCCTCCTTCTTAACAACGAGGCGAGTCTCGAACCTTTTGAGAAGCTGGGGAACAGACTAAGGTGTAGTATACGTCATACCAAGCCGAAAATATTTATGTCAGGTAGTCCAGACGTAAACTACCTTGCGAATGTGAACGGGCTGCTGGAAGAAATGTCAGTCGACAAAGAGCCTGCAGCAGTAGCAGCCAGTAGTATAACCGATGCGGAAGGTGCAGATTAATCTTAAGCACTCCAAGTGTGCCTCGGATAATCTGCTGGTTCTTCTTGGGGAGGAGGACCTTGAAATAGCCCTCATTCATAAGCCATGGGTCAACACCTCCAGGATCAGGGGTTTAAACAGCGGTAATTACAATCTGTTCTACATTAATGTAGGTTTAGAAGCAGGTAAGCCAAAAAGTTCTGGTTAAAAAACACATCAATGCACATCTCTGTTTTAATTTCAGTTACGAAGATTTGACAGTTGTCAAACTGGAGATGAAGAACGGTGTAAACATGTACATAAGTTCTGTGCACATGCCACATGATGAACCCGCTCCATCGCCCGCTTTCAGCATGTGGTAAGTGCCACAGGTGCAAGCTGATTGTGGGCTGCGATGCTAATGCTCGGCATACCATATGGGGAAGCTCGGAACCAAATGAATGAGGTGAGTCATTGTTCAATTTTATTCTAAACGGTAACCTTAATATATGCAATAGGGAAGGTACCCCCACATTCACATTCCCAAGCTCGGGTAGCTTTTCGGGCTGGGCGGATGTGATAGATATTACATGTATAGTTACCGATAAAGCGCTAAAAACTGAAAAATGGAGAGTATCCGAGAAGAGATCTTTTTCGGATCACAGATGGATACCCTTCAATGTCAATCATAAGCTTGAAAATCTCCAGCTCTATAGAAACACTAGAGCTACTAACTAGAGAAAGTTCAGAAAAATAGCAAGAAAAAAACTTTTGGTAGTAGCTAACTCAGATAATGTGAATGAGAGTGAGTTAAAAAAGAGGACTGACATGTTTACAAAGGCCATTTTACAAAGGAGGTCTCATTTAAGGTGTCATGTCCTATCAAACGTAGCAAAAAAACATTCCCGATCTGGTGGAATGAGAATTTAACTAACCTAAGAAAGGAGACTAAAGATCAACCCTACAAGGACCAACTTAGAAAATATAAGAGAGAAATCCGATTGGCCAAGACATGGTCATGGAAAGATTATTGCGAATCCATAGAGAATACTAGGGATTAAGCTAGGCTTAGCAGAGTCTTATTCAAAGAACATTCCAATCCATCCTTCCTCAGAACGGTGGAAGGAACATGGACTGGCTCAACCGCTGAAACTTTAGATCTTTTAGTGCGCACTCATTTCTCAGGAGGCACAAAGGACGCCCATGTACTCAACCAAGCGGTTGATACAAAGGTCCGAAGAGGTCCAGATGAATGGGTTAATAGGTAACAGGCAACTGTTTGCTGTTGATAATTTTTCTCCATACAAAGCTGCAGGTTGGGATGGTATTTTTCCGAAATTGCTTCCAGAAATGAAGAACTTGTGGTTTCATTAATCACCAAACTATTCAAAAGTAGTCTCTCGCTAGGTCATATTCCCCTGCTATGGAGGCGGGTGAAGGTGGTCTTTATACCAAAGGTTGGAAAAAAAGGTCATGAAACCGCTAAGGACTTTAGACTGATAAGTCTATCATGGAATTTTTCTTATTGAAAACTCTCGAAAGAACACTAGATTTGGAACTTAGAAGAGTACTAGAGAGTACTCCGCTATGTTACTATCAACATGCTTACTGTAAGGGCAAGTCAACCGAGATGGCACTAAGCGAATTAGTACGGAGCGTTGAGCAATCGATACAATGCAAAGAATATACGTTGGCTACCTTTCTAGACATAGAAGGTGTCTTCAACAATATTCATGTATCGCATTCACTGTATCGCATCACTGTTGGAACTAGGCGTAAAAGCTGCTCTTAGACGTTGGATTATTAATATGCTGCAATGAAGAAAGATTCAGTCGGAACTAGGCAACCGTAAGATTACTAGAAGATTAAGTAGAGGTACACCCCAGGGTGGGGTACTATCACCACTACTGTGGCTTTTAAGAAAGAGCCAAAAATGCCCATGTATCATGCAGAAAAATGTTAGGTAAAAAATGTTCTATACCCGGTTGACCTTCATATTAAATTTTTAGCTTGTTGTAGCGCAATCAGACTACGAGAGAATGGGTACTGGCGGGCAAAACTCTATGGACACAGCAGTATTCTAATTGACACCGCACTTTTAACTTATGGTTTAAAGATGAAGCGTTTTGTTGGTGCTCGTGTCTATTCAGATGCACTAAAAATAGAACATACTTTTCAATTTCCAGATAAAGCGAGTGTAATTCAAGCTGAAATGCTAGGAATCTGGAAAGCATACCAAATACTAGGGAACAATACTTCTCGCGGAGGAAGCATTGCAATAGTTACTGGCAGCCAAGCAGCAATTGCTGCCCTCAACTCCGCAATAATAACATCTCAGCTCGTCACGAAATGCTTCGACGAGCTTAAGAATGTAAGTAATCAATACAATGTTACATTACTGTGGGTTCCAGGACATCGTAGGTAATGAACATACTTAGCAAGGAGCATAGCATAGTTAGCAAGGAGGGGTTCCAGCCTAAATACTTCACTGGCGGAACAGGTAGACCCATCGCTAAACAGCGCTAAGAGACATATGTTCCTCCACTTTTTCTTCTTAGTAAATCGTAGGTGAAATGAACCAGCCACAGGAAAGTCTGGCCATCGTACGATAAAAAAAGAAACGAAAATCTATCGAGGCTATCCCATCGGCATATAGCCAGAAACGTAGATGTGTTCATGGGCCACTGGCCAATTGGTGAATATGCGGCCAGACTAGGTATCCAATTCAGTTCATCATGTCGCAGCTGTGACGAACAGAATGAGAAAGAATCCATCACACACTTCATCTGTAAGTGCTCAGCGCTGGTTATATCCAGAAGAACAACTCTGGGTAGCCATCAACTGAACTATCTTAGTGATCTAGCGGTTAAGCATCCTGCAGAAATGTTAAGGTTTCTGAACCCAATGAAATGGATCTAAATTAAAAATTAATATAGCCCTATTATAAGCCTTGTGGTCACGGAAGTGGTAGCAAAACGGTGGTAACGCGCTAATTGGGGTCACTGCCATGGGCGGTGGTGGCCAGTCACCCAAACCAACCAACCAGACTGTGTCAACACTGGGATACCCGTATAAACGTAATATAGCCTGTTTCTATAAAACTTGATCATCCGTTAAAAAACTTCAGATGTTTTAGTACCCACGTTAACTACCGAGATATATTTGTTTAAATTGTGGAGTTGTATGACAGTTACCCGAATCTGTTGCACAAATTTTACTGAAGTTATTGCCCTAAAGCTTGATCATCTTTTGTAAGATTTCAAATGCTTAGCTTCATAAAGTTCTAAGTGGTACAAGAAGCCTGGACCTACTGCTCTACCCCAACCAAATTTTACAGAAGTTCTTAACATGCAATTCGACATCTTTTTAAAATATTTCAGATAACTAGCTTTAACAGACTAGTAGTTATATTAATTTAAAAAGAGAAGTTGTATGGCAGCTACACGAACCTGTTGCAATAGTACAACCAAATTTTACCGAAATTGTTGCCATAAAACTTGATTATCATTTGTCAGAATTCAGACGCCTAGCTTCATTAAGTTTCAAGAGGTGCAAGAAGCTCAAACCGGCTGCTGTAGACTAACCAAATTTTATAAATGTTGTTGGCATGTAACTCGACATCTATTTACTAAATTTCAAAGTCCTAGCTTCAGTAGACACGGAGATATTTTCATTTAAAAAGGGAAGTTGTATGGCACCTACCCGAACCTGTCACACCATCACAACCAAATTTTACAGATATTGTTGGCCTATAACTCGACACCATTTTGCAAAATTGAAGATACCTAGTTTCAATAGATACTAGCTTACTTCCATATAAAGAAAGAAGTTGTATGGCAGCTACTCGAATCTGGCCGCCGTTAAAATAATGCGGAATTTAAATAGCGAAACCAACAATTTTACAAAAGTGGCGTAAGTTCAGCTTCCTAGCTCCTTTATTTTTTGAGTTATCTAGCGGAAGGACGGTCGGATGTACATGGCTTAATCGACTCTGAATTCGATTCTGAGCTGATCCATACCTTTGACACTATATCTAGCTCGACTCCTTTAAAAAAATGGCACAAACGTAATGGCAAATTTGTCGTACCCTTGAACATAGTTCACAAAAAAACATTGTTTTTTACCATAATAAATCAATCAAAATTGTTTTACGTTAACTTTTTCTAATAAGTAATTATGTTTGCTATATCAATATCAATGAATAAGGATGTGTAAGAACTATATGTGTAAGAACTGTATATGGATAAGAATGTAAGGTTTTCTGTTCTTTAAATAAGTATGTACTCATTTTTGATTAAATACTGAACAGAAATGTGAATAGCTAATTTAATTGATTGTCTTTATACTATTTTTAAATATACTCACATTATACATATAGTATGTATATATTTCAATGATATTTTTTTAAAAAATATATTATACATGTGCATGTTATATAGGTACACCACACGTTAGTAATGCAAGCAAGCTTCTTAGTGTTACAAGCATGGTGCATGACAAATAAATTGGAACTCAAAATACAGAAATGTTATTAGCTTTATGCGAAAACGATCTTCTTTGATATACGACTACAAAATAGATAACGTAACTTTGGAAAGGGTTTTTAGAATCACTGATTTAGGAATTCTTCTCGATAATGAAGTTAATTTTAATCTTCACTATGACCAATTAGTTTCAAAAACTAATAAAATGTTAGGTTTCATTAAGAAAAGAGCTAAAGAATTCAGTGACATAGCTATAATCTTAGAATACGGTAACATTATATGGAATCCAGCCTTTTAAATTCATTCCAATAGAATCGAATCAGTTCAAAAGCAATTTCTTTTATTTGCATTAAGAAATCAATATAATCCTTCTGATATAGCTAATCTTCCTAGTTACACTACAAGACATAATCCATTAAGCATGCTTTCTTTATCTTTATTTAGACAATTAGTGTCTTCATGTTTTACTTTTGATATTTCGAATAATATTATTTCTATTCAATCTTTTACTAACAAGTTTAGACTTGACGATAGATAGGCAAACTAGGAATACTAAAGTTTTAATGGATTACAAACACAATACAGAGTACCGAAGAAATGAACCCATCAATAGATGTTGTACTACTTGTAACAAAATTAGTCATCTTTATTCTACATCCATCTCCAAGTTTAGTTTCAAACACATTTTACAACAATATTTTTTTCACTTTAATGACCTTAAACAATTAATTCTTACCTAGGCAATAATTTTCTTTACAATTAAGACATAATTTAAACACTTATTATATTGCATTAAAAAACAAATCATTTGTCTCCACCACAAGACCGACCGCCTCTACACGAAAAGTACAATGCCAAAATTTATAGATTTTTTACATAATAATTTATATCAAAGCAAAACAACTGCTTATAAATTAACAACATTTTGTTTTATTCAATAACAATAAGCAATGAAATCGTAAAAATATATGTGCATTCATTCATACATCCATTTATAAATATTACATATGTAATGTACATGATTTTTTTTCATTCAAAACTATTAGAAGTAAAAAATAATAAAAACTGTAAACAAATAAAAAACAAACATAAGATTAATATTGAATCTGCTAACAAAAATTTTACCGTTTTCATTTTATGTCATCAACAAAAGAATAATATGCATAGATTTAAGTACATGTATGTACATATATTGTTCATATAAATTTATATGAATTGTTATGTATGAAATTTAGACTTACAAAAAAAATCAAATAAAAGTAAAAGTTAGTCGGATCAAAAAATTTTCTATGTCAAAGTTGTTGCTTCTAACTTGTGTAGCAACTTTTTCTTAGTAATTTTTCTCATAATATTTTTCTGTTACGAAATATTCGTAAAAAACTTAAAAAGTGCACTAGCAAATTACCACTTGCGGTTGAGCGATTTGCTCCAAAAGCTTATCAATCTGAGATATTTACGTCAAAACCTTAAATATGAAATTGTAAAAAATTCCGCTCAGTCGTTTAAGCTTTACACGTGCCCACAGCCATACCCACACACGCATCCACATACACACACACACACAGGCAGACTTCAAGCTAAAAAAAATGTACAGCCTTCTCCACATCGGAGTAGTGCATATTTGCCAAAATCTCGGGTACAAATTTTTAGTACGAAAACAATACCTACCTTATACATTAGTGTATGCGGTCGGCAACAACAAATTGATTTATGTTTTTATTTTGATAATTTTTTTATTTATTTTTATTTTGTACATTTTATAAATTGTAATTAAACGCTTTTAAGTAATATTAAAGAAACAAATAAAATTTTTCAACTTTACTTCAACTTAATAATAAGATATCCAATTACAATTAATATGTCATAAAAATTAAATATAAAATGCTAAATTATATGTTAATATTCATTCGTTCATTTTTTTGTTAATATTTTTTTTGATATGAGTGATTATATGTATGTAAAATGAATTTGAAAATATAGTATAATAAATAACAATAACAATTATTATAAATTAACATTTTTTAGATTTAAGTTATTAAAAGTTTAGTTCTGAGTCGTTGCTTTGTATAATTTTAAATATAAACATTATTTTAAGAATTTTTTTTGTAACGACCTTGTTTTGATTTTGCTTAATAAAAATGAAAAAAAAATAAAACTTAGACACAGTATTCTTAAGATACTTAATTTGGTTATTTTAATTACAATTATATATTATAAAATTTGCATTGAAAGCTTCTTATGGAATGTTAAAAATACAAAAGCAATAGCAATACAAAAAATTGCGCAGAATATCTTTAATAGTGCGGAAATAGATTAACGAACGTTAAAAAAATTTGTCACAAGTTTTATTTAGAACCGTAAATTAATTTAGACTAAAATTAGAAACAAACTTTATTTTTTGGCAGTCTATCGTGCCATTTTGGGCTAATGTATGACGCAGAATTAATTAAATGAACATCTGCTCTAAAGTGCAAAACTTTTGCCAATTTTCAATTGGTCAAACCGCTAAATCCGACAACAAAAAAATTAAAAATTTCACTGAGGCCTGATACTTAGATGGCTCATTGTATCGGTACCAAATCAATTCAGTGAACTTCTGTGGTAAAGAGCTACACTATTGTAAATTTTCAACTCAATTGGTCAAACCGTTTAAGCGTGACAACAAAAAAATTAAAAAATTCCATTGAGCCCTGGTGCCAAACCGGGTTATTAGCTCATAACCTAATCAACTCAGTGAACTTCTGTAGTAAAGAGCTACATTTTTGTAAATATTTAACTCAATTGGTCAAACCTTTCAAATGCGACAACAAAGAAATTAAAAAGTTTCATTGAGCCCTGGTGCCGAACCAGGTTAATGGATCGCAGCGTAATCAACTCAGTAAGCTTCTGTGATAAAGAGCTACACTTTTGTAAATTTCCAACTCAATCGGTCCAACCGTTTTGAGGACAACGAAAAAACCAAAAAGTTTTAAAAGGCTCTCAGGCCGAAATGGGTTAATGAACCGCAACGCGATATAGCCTATAATTATTTCCAGGCTCGTAGAAATGTTCCTGCACAATTTGGTTGCAATCGGACTGGTGGTTTTTACGTGAATCAGGCACAAACAAACAAACAAGAAATTCTGTTTCTGCCTTATTTTAGTTACTAGCAGAGTACCCGGCGTTGCCCGGACTATTTTGTTGGCTTTATGAAATAAAAATTATAAACTTTTGTTTTTCGTTAATATAATTAAATTAATATAGTTCACTTTTTACTAGGCATTTACAGATGCTGGTAGTTATTATTTAAAGTTTTATTACATTTAATTAATTTCATTTAATTACATCACATTCAATTTTTTTTTAGCAAATTGAATAAACAGAGCGAAGAGCTGAATAAAAGAGCTTGGGGGCTTCGGTAGCCTTGTGGGTAGGCGTGTGGCGTATTAACCGAAGGAGTGTGGGCTCGATCCCTGCGCAGATCGTAAAAGTTTTTTCTTTACATACCCCTCTTACGACCAAATATAATGTAAATATATAGTATATAATATAAACAAAATAAATAATATTAGTATATAATTTAATAATAGTATAAAAACCTATAATGGCCTTAGTAGCCGATGGTTCAATAATATTACATTACATTAATATAAGTAAATAAATAAATAAATAAAGAGCTTGAAATATTAACTATACATAGGTCTCTTAAAAGAGTATAGTTGTAGAACAACTTTTTTATGTATCCTCATCGTTGGAGATCCTACATCATCTACAACTCTTCAAATTTTGAAAAAATTTCTTTTTAAATGCATACATTTCAGTTTCTGTTTAACATATCTTCAATATAAAAAATACAGCATTCTTTTTTACCTTTATAAATCAACTAGAATTTTTTACGTTAACTTTTTCCTATTATGTATTCAAATTGATATTGAATAAGGCTAAAAATATATGTAAGAACTGTATATGGATAAGAATGTAAGGTTTTCTGTTCTTTAAATATGTATGTACTCATTTTTGATTAAATACTCTACAAAAATGTGAATATCTTTTATAATTTAATTGACTGTGTTTATAGTATTTTTAAATATACGTACATAATAATAGTACATTTTCAATGATATTTTATAGGAAATATTTTATACACATGCATCTTATATAGGTAGACCACATGTAAGTAATGCATTTTGAATGATGACATGATGGTTGTCGTATGTAGGATATTGTTTCTCTTTTTTAACAACGGCCGAAAATGTTATGTTGTTAAGATTAAAACACAGTATTGTTAAGGTACTTAATATGGTTATTTTAATTACTGTTATATATCACAAATTCGCATTGACAGGTTTTTATGGAATATTAAAAACAGTATAGATAAAAGTAAAGAGTGTTGCAAATATCTTTTTAATAATAATAACAATACAAAAAATGAAGCAGAATATTTTTAATAGGTGCTCGTGCGGAAATGGGTTAACAAACGTTAACAAACATTTTGTCACAGGCTTAATTTAGAACCATAAATTCAACCTGGCAAATTAGACACAAATTAGAAACAAAAAATTTTTTTGACAGTCTATCGTTCCGAAATGTGTTAATTTATCACTACAAAACTTATTGAATGAGTTTGTGTGCCAAAGTGCAATACTTCTACAAATTTTCAATTGGTCAAATCGTTTAAGCACAACAACAAAAAAATGAGAGCTTCATGTCGTGAAGCCTGATGCCGAAACGGGGGGTGCTGCCGTCCACTTTACGTGGTTATTTTTAATAATAATAAAAAAAAACAAAAACATAATTATATTATATAAATATTAAATTAAAATAATAAAAAATATATGTATTTTTTAGAAATTGAATATAATAAAAAGAATTTTGTAATAATTTATAGTTAAAATTAATTAAAAATAATTAAGAAAAAGCGATAAATAGTGATTTTCTAAATAAGCTAATTACAATAAAAAAAAATTAAAAAATAAAAATTATTTAAATTTTAAGCCTAGTATAAATTTCTTATTTTAAAATAACATAATAATAAAACAAAAATAAAATTGTATTAATAAAAATTATTTATTTAGTAAATTAGTGTAATTAGGTACTATTATTTTAAATTTAATAAGTGTATTTGGTGACATTTTTATACCCGTACGATAGGATCGGGTATAATAAAATTACTCCTCCGTTTGTAACACCTCGAAATAAGCGAGCTAGATATACCTTCAAAGGTATGGATCGGATCAGAAAAAATTCTAAGACTTTTGAGCCATGTCCGTCAGCACGCTAACTCAAAAACTAAGAAAGCTAGAATCTTGAAATTTACACAAAATATTTTGGGAGTAATTTGTAGGTTCCCTATTTTTTTTGGTTGAGTTTGGACCAAGCCTTAGGGTAGCTCTCGAACACCTAACTTTTAGATCCCCACATTTTTTTTGCAATAGAGCTATGAAATTTTAACTACTGATAGATCTCACAAAAATATTAATTTTATTATTAATAACTTTTTTTTGTAGCCCCACCCGTTACGGAGCTACAGCTCCCCAAAGGTTCAAAAAAGCTCTATATTTAAATTGTTATAGAACAAGTTGTATAAGGTATATCTTCATTTTGAAAACGCCAAACGATTACTACTTTCATTAGCTTTAAAAGTATATATACAATAAATATATATTTTTGGCATACGGTGTCTTAATTTACCGTTATGCAAAACTAAAATTTTGCAAAATTCTTTAACCCTTCCATCTTCTAAACGGTTAAAGTTGGAAACTTGAAATTTTGACAGAAGTTAGATCTTTGAAAATTAGTATGAGTCATTTCAGAAATTTTTTTTGTATCACCCCCGTTTAGGAGCTGTAAGGGGTCAAATACTGAAAATTTTCTATTTTGAAACACCTGTAACTTGAACACCTGTTAAAATTTTTTTGAAGTAATACACAAAAATTAAAGCTCCAACATTATACTTTTATTTCTGTTAACAACTTTTTTTAATAATATAGGGTTACTTTATAATTTACGAAAGTGTTACTTGATTTTTTCAAATTTTCTAACAAATTTCTTTAAAACGAATTTTTTCCATTTTGTTTTACTCGATAATTTGAAATTGTTGAGGATATAATGCGTAGTACAAAAAAATGTAATTAAATAAACAACATAACGGTTGCTTGAAGAATTTTTATTTATATGATGTTGATATATATACATACTTATATAATATCATGTTTATTTACATATCGTATATGTCACTAGTGAATGAATGATAAGAGTATAGATGTATATTATATAGCGCCGTATTTACATACATATATGTATTTTATTGTACTTATAAGAAATTATTCTGTCAATGGAATATTTAAATATAATATAATATAATATTTAAAATTATATTTACTGTTTTGTACTTAGTAAATTTAATATATATTTACCGCTTAGTATTAAATGGTACTATAGAATATTTGAAAAAGTTTTGGATTGATAATCGTTATGTGGAAGGTTAGATTCTGCTTTTGAAGAATGTACATATAAACATATAGTTTGAATATATGTACAACCCATAGTTCTAGAAATTATAAAATTCACCCAAATTATTTTAAAATACTAAAATATTAAAAAAATAATATTGTAAGCAGAGTGACAGGCTGTGAACATACTAACGGTTCGTACGGGTATCTAAGAGTTGACAAAGTCAACTGTATTCTTCCTCGTTTTTTAAAACATTAATTTGGTGAATAAAGAAAAAAAATATATATAAATAAATATATATAACTCTGCATGAACAAAAGTCAGAGTTGTCTCTAAATATTCGATAAAAATCGCGAAATAAATACAATAGAAGGAAATTCTAAACTAGAAAGTCTCCGCCAAATGGTTCTTCGTCAAGAGGCTTAACTAGAAGAATTTATGCAAGAACGATGACAACAACAACAAATCGAACGGCAACAACAAGTCGCACAGCAACAACAAATCGTACAACAACAACAAATCGCACTACAGCAACAAGCAGCATAACAACAGCAATATCAATATCAACCTAATATGTTTGAATTAACATCGGAACAAGTGTTAAACCATTTTCGGAGGTTAACACCATTTAATGGTAAAAATGAACACTCTCTGTCAGAATTCATAAAGGCAGTTAATAAGGCAGCACAACATCAAACAAGCATCAACCTTAAAAATTACGCTATGGATTTAGTGCATAACGATAAGATACAAAGAGATGGAAAAAGATGTATACAGAAATTATGCTCTGATTTAAAATGTGAAAAAGTACAGCAAGAATTAAAATTACATTTTCGCCCTAGAAAAGATTATGTGAAGTTGATCAACAAGTGCAGAAATATAAAAGTTAGTAATTTAAGATATTTATTTAATCATTTAAGAAAGTCAAACTATGAACTAAACGAACATTCCGAATTCGATAATAGCAAGCCTTTCATATATAGTCCTGAAAATAATGATCAATTTTTAGTAGGAATTTTAACGGAAAAAATAGATAATTTAGTTAAAGGGCATATCCCTTCAAATAGTACAATAATAGAAATATATAATAAATTCTCTGAATGAAAATTGTTATATGACGAAAGAGCTGTTGCATTGGGGAAAAAAAACAAATAAAAAATTTGATCAAAAATACTACCAAAATAACAATAAAAATAATAACAATTATTATAACATAAGAATAGTTATCATAATTACAATAATAGAAATAATAATAATTTTAGTTAAAAGAATAATAATGATAACAATAATAGTAGTAATTTTAATAATAATTATGGTTCGCAACGATCCAATAACTATAATATTGCTACCCAATATAAGAAACCCAATATTAATAATAGCACACAGCAATCTAGATATTCCAGATACTCAAACAGTACAAGACAAACAAGATACTATAACAACAGCGAGGTTGCCGAACCATGGAAGTTTGAAAATGTACGAAAATCGCAAGAACATAATGTAAATTTTACAAGACAGCCTCGGACAACAAATTAAGGACAGTGACTTTAACAATTAATAATCAAAAACTAAAATGCTTGATAGACACCGGTTCTGATACAAGCATAATTAAATGTAATATTTTAAAAAACTTTAAAGAAGAGAACTTAGAAAGACCCTTTATCTTTCAAACCCTTAATGGTTTAAATAAAGTAACAAAAAAAATTGCCACACCAATACCAGAAGAATTTCAGAATTCTGGAACCCTTTCATGGAAAATTCACAACTTTTTCATCAAGAAATATAACGCTATAGGACAAAACTTTTAGGTTTCTTGTGGTGCGAAAATTGATATGAAAAACAAATTTTTAGAAATAAATAATAACAAAATATACTTTGAAAATTTTCTACTTTCCTTCGATATTAACGAAATAAACACCCTAGAAAGTAGTAAATTAGAGGACTTAAATTTAAATCATCTAAATAATGAAGAAAAAAAATAAAATATCAACATTATTAAAACAACACGAAAATTTATTTTTTAAAGAAGGCGAAAATCTATCCTTTACTCATGAAATACAACATGAGATTATAACCACTACAAGTAGTCTTATCTATTCTAAAATTTATAGATATCCACAAGTTCATCAAAAAGAAATTGAACTACAAATACAAGACATGTTAAACCAGGGTATTATAAGGGAAGTAACTTACCATATAACAGCCCTTAGATGATAACAACTTACTTAGATGATATTCTGGTCTTCCGTAGGTACTTCTCTAAGTGAACATTTAGTAATTTTAAAATTAATATTAGAAAAACTAGAAAATGCATCTTTTAAAATTCATGTAGACGAATGCAATAATAATACTAATAAAAATCATAATAATAATAAAAATCAAATCATTTTTAGGTATTACAGGATACTACCGAAAAATTAATAAAAAATTACGCGCAAATAGCATGTGCAATGGTTAAATATTTGAAAAAAAATTCTAAAGTAAATCCCAACGACCGTGACTACATAGTGGCGTTCGAGAAATTAAAAAATATCTTAGCAAATTATCCAATTTTAAAATACCCTGATTTTCATAATAGTTTTAAGTTACTCACAGATGCCACCAATTTTGCAATTGGTGCTGTATTTACACAAGATAATCATCAGATTTGTTATGGGTCTAGGACTTTGAATAATCATGAAAAAAACTGTTCCACAATTGAAAAAGAATTATTGGCTATCGTTTGGGGAACTAAATATTTTAGACCATATTTATATGGAAAACCATTTATACTTCAAACAGACCAGTTAGGTGAATACGACATTCAAATTGAATTTATCAAAGGAAAAGATAACAAAGTGGCTGATTTTCTTAGCAGGAAATAAATCAGGAAATCAATGAAATAAATGTTTTCAATTATACTTATTCTAATACATCTCCATTAGATAGCGAAATCTCAAGATTGACTTTTAGGAACATGTTTAACAACCTAAATGAAATAAATATAGCTGAAGACTCTTTAGACGGAAATACGGCACATTCAGCTATAAAGAAAAATTTTAATGATAATATATCAATCCTAGACACTGTCGTGAATAGATTCAAAATGCAAATAATTTTAAAAAAATCAAAAGACAAAGAACTTCAAACCATATTCGGTAATAAGAGAATTTTCATAGAAAAGAAAGACTTAAGTCATGACAAACTTGATGATTTATTAAGAATACATATAACTAAAAATAAAATATGAATTTTTTCTGAGCTAAATGATAACGAATACAACAAATTGCAAAATAAATTAATTTCACTATTTCCTCCTAACATAAAAAAAATTAAATTTGTAAAATGCTCATTTTATGCAAGAGATAGACAAAATGAGGAAGAATTGAAAAAACAAATATCCTTGTTTTATAAATTAGAAACAGGACATTCAGGAATAATACCGACTTACGAAGGAATTAAGTCTAAAATATATCATCCAAACCTGAAAATTAAAACCCACGAAATTATTAATAACTGTGACATATACTCCGCAGCTAAATATGATAGAAAAGCTATCCAAAATAAATTTTCATTGACAGAAACTCCTTCTAACCCAAACGAAATAATTCATGTAGATATATATATAAATAGTAAACATTCATTCATAAACTTTTTTGATAAATTTTCTAAACATTCTACAAGCTTTTTTTTAGGTGAGGGAAACAATCAAACAATTATAGAAAAATTGATGCAGCTTCTTTCAATTAAAGGTAAAATAGATAAACTTGTTTTTGATAATGAATTCAATACGAGAAATATAAGAGATTTTTGCATAAACGAGGAGATTACATTTCACTTTACGAAACTCAATAGTCATACCGGAAACTCAGATATAGAAAGGTTCCATAACACGATAACTGAAAAAAATTAGAGCACTTAATTTAGAAGAGAAATTACCAGTTAAGTTACAAATGTTAAAAGCTGTTAAAATATACAACAGAACTTTCCATTCTACAATTAAAACAATGCCATTCCAAGTTCAAGATAAGCATATCGACTACAAAATAATAAAACAAAGGATTAATGACAAAAACATCAATATTATCCAAAAAATAATGTAAATAGGGAAGGCTATATCGAAAATAGAGAAGAAGGGTTTATTAAAAATTATAAGTCACTTCGACATAAAGAACAACCAAAATTCAGAAAATATAAATTGCGCAATATTCACTCAAGTAACATAAAAATACCTTTTAAATATAAAAATTATGACAACATTATAGACAAAAATTCGAAATCAATAGAAGAAAATCAAAGACAAGAAAAACATTTTGACATTAGAACAGACCCTCAACCTTCAACTTCACATACTGACAAAGGCTCACAAACGGCTTTATACACTACTAGACATGGAAGAAAAATACGCCCTCGATATGGGTATTAGAATTTTGTGTAGGTACTACATCCTTTATTCTCTCTGCTTTACCTATTTAACAATAAAATATTCTTAATCTTAATTTTCAAGGTACTACTTTTTCCAATATGTATTATACTTTTGTTACTCGTTCTAATTCCAACTACTGCAGCGATATTAACAGTAGGTATACTAGACCGGTTGTAGACCAGTAAGTGACGTCAGAAATAAGAGAACATTTTTGTTTTAAATTGTAGAAATGAAAAATTTTTTCTGCGGTTACTTAAACTTAAATGAATTATGCTGATAAGAAAATAAAATATTTTTTTGAAGCATGATTTTGTTTCTTTTTTAATTGTGGGATTATGTTGATAAGAAAATTAAAAATTTTTAAAAGACCAAAATGACGTAAGGGAATTCCTTTAATTAAAATAAAACATTTTTATTAGATTTTTTATAAATTAAAAATTTTTAAAAGACCAAAATGGCGTAAGTGTATTCCTTTAGTTAAAATAAAACATTTTTATTAGATTTTTTATATTTTAACAAGGGGTTTTCTATTTTTCATATTTATATGAAGAATGGAACTATTTTTGTGTGACGTCAGGTAATTCCATAGATAAAATTTAATTGCGATTTTCATAAACAATATTTTATTAAATTTATATTAGCTTTATTTTGAAAAAGTAGTTTTCTTATAAAAATATATGAAAAAGTGGGCTCGAAACCTCATATCTATTGTTGTAAATATATGAATTAGGCAGATATATGAAGAGGCACACAGATTTTTTAAACTCCTACGCAAATTTTTTCAAAATTATAGAAATGAAAATTTTTTTCTGTGGTCAAAACATTTTTATTAGATTTTTTATATTTTAACAAGGGATTTTTTATTTTTAGTTTTCGATATACATAAATATTGGAACAATATTTTATTGTTTTAGTTTGTTTGTTTTGCTTTGAAAAATAGTAAAATAATTTTTTGTTTTACAGTTAATTCTATGATAAGAAATTTGTTTAGAATAATAAGTGTGTGTGAAGACAGAAAGAAAAAATGAATTATATTTTTTGTTTTTGAATTATACTGATAAGGAATTTTGAATTTTTTAAAAAGTGAAAAATGATGTCAGGGAATTCCTAAAAAGCAAACAAAATAAAAAAATTATCTGAGGGATTCATATTGTTAATATAAAAACAAAAAACTACTATATGTTAAATGTGTTGTATATTAGCAAAGAAAAGAGTCTTATCATAAATCTGTTCATGCATTATCATTATACAATTTAATAATTTTATATGAAATTGAGGTTTTAGGTGTTCTTTTATTTTAAATTTTATAAGAATTTTTCTAGTAAATGGTAAGCCATTTATATTGGGTAGAAAAGGGAAATTGTGGTTTTGCCTGTACAATTATATTAAATTTGATTATTATATTAGAAATTAGCAAAGAAAAAAGTCTAATCATAAATTTGTACTACAATATATTAAATGTGTTTTATATTATAGCGGTTTTGCATGTACAATTAATTAAAACTGATAAATAAAATATAAAAATTAATTGTATTAATAACCACCTACGCAAATAAAAAAATTTATATAAAAGAGAATAATTTTACAATTAATTCATCACTTTAAAATCAAACTAAAGAAAATCAACATCCAAAATGAACTCCAGCTAAATTAAAATAATTGATGATATCACAATATTGCCAGCATCATCACAATCATTTAATCAACCAGGGCCCAGCTATACATATATCAGGAACAGCTGGAAATGAAAAGAGCAACAGATATAAACGTAAAACTGATACTAAAATATCACCTTTACTGAGCAGATTCAACGATAAAGTGGATCAAAAAAGTTACTTCAAAAAGAGTTTACCAGCAGCTGAGATTATCGTTGGTAAATATTACCATATATTAAAATTAAGCAAAATCAAAACTCAATATGGGATTCGAATTCTTTTGGAGTTTCAAAATGCAGTATTTTTTCTACCTGCTTTCATGGTAGATTTTTTAACTGACGAGGATATAAATGAAATGAACAATCAATTTAACATTTATATGGTATGTAATGGAAAGGCGAAGTACAACTTACTACAGGAGAAACTTTATTCACAGGATAAACTAGCAAATAATCAATAATCAATAATATTTGACTTAAAAAAATATTGAACTTTAAAATTTTGCATTAATAAAAGAAATCAAAAAATATACTATCTTTTTATTTTTATATTACATTTGATATTTTCAGGCTCCCTTTTCAAATTTCTATGTGAGTTAAAAACTAATGAACTTAAAAATTTGCGTTAATAAAAAAAAAATCAAAAAATATATCTTTTTATTTTTATATTATATTTGATATTTTCAGGTTCCCTTTTCAGGTTTCTAATGGTAAACACAATGTGTGTAAGATAAATATTATTAAATATTATAATTTGGTTTTGTTATTTTTAAACTGGTTTTAATAAAAAAAGATTTACTCTTTAGTATAAATTTTTATTTCGGAATTAAAGGTTGAATTGAATTCGTAAAAAAAAACAATGTCTGAAAAATCTAAATCACTTTTGATAAAACATATTAATTTATTTAATGATAGTAGTAATAGTAGCGCTTTGGCATGGGAAAATAATTATGCAAATTAGGTCAAAGTAATAGTAGCGCTTTGGCATGGGAAAATAATTATGCAAATTAGGTCAATGACCTTGGGCGTTTACTTTGTTGTTGAGAGCTTTTTTAAGGAATGTTGTAGTGTAAAAAAACAGGTAGCAAATTAGATGTCGTGATTGGCGTTTGCATAATTAGTTTAAATTTATATGAATTGTTATGTATGAAATTTAGACTTACAAAAAAAATCAAATAAAAGTAAAAGTTAGTCGGATCAAAAAATTTTCTATGTCAAAGTTGTTGCTTCTAACTTGTGTAGCAACTTTTTCTTAGTAATTTTTCTCATAATATTTTTCTGTTACGAAATATTCGTAAAAAACTTAAAAAGTGCACTAGCAAATTACCACTTGCGGTTGAGCGATTTGCTCCAAAAGCTTATCAATCTGAGATATTTACGTCAAAACCTTAAATATGAAATTGTAAAAAATTCCGCTCAGTCGTTTAAGCTTTACACGTGCCCACAGCCATACCCACACACGCATCCACATACACACACACACACAGGCAGACTTCAAGCTAAAAAAAATGTACAGCCTTCTCCACATCGGAGTAGTGCATATTTGCCAAAATCTCGGGTACAAATTTTTAGTACGAAAACAATACCTACCTTATACATTAGTGTATGCGGTCGGCAACAACAAATTGATTTATGTTTTTATTTTGATAATTTTTTTATTTATTTTTATTTTGTACATTTTATAAATTGTAATTAAACGCTTTTAAGTAATATTAAAGAAACAAATAAAATTTTTCAACTTTACTTCAACTTAATAATAAGATATCCAATTACAATTAATATGTCATAAAAATTAAATATAAAATGCTAAATTATATGTTAATATTCATTCGTTCATTTTTTTGTTAATATTTTTTTTGATATGAGTGATTATATGTATGTAAAATGAATTTGAAAATATAGTATAATAAATAACAATAACAATTATTATAAATTAACATTTTTTAGATTTAAGTTATTAAAAGTTTAGTTCTGAGTCGTTGCTTTGTATAATTTTAAATATAAACATTATTTTAAGAATTTTTTTTGTAACGACCTTGTTTTGATTTTGCTTAATAAAAATGAAAAAAAAATAAAACTTAGACACAGTATTCTTAAGATACTTAATTTGGTTATTTTAATTACAATTATATATTATAAAATTTGCATTGAAAGCTTCTTATGGAATGTTAAAAATACAAAAGCAATAGCAATACAAAAAATTGCGCAGAATATCTTTAATAGTGCGGAAATAGATTAACGAACGTTAAAAAAATTTGTCACAAGTTTTATTTAGAACCGTAAATTAATTTAGACTAAAATTAGAAACAAACTTTATTTTTTGGCAGTCTATCGTGCCATTTTGGGCTAATGTATGACGCAGAATTAATTAAATGAACATCTGCTCTAAAGTGCAAAACTTTTGCCAATTTTCAATTGGTCAAACCGCTAAATCCGACAACAAAAAAATTAAAAATTTCACTGAGACCTGATACTTAGATGGCTCATTGTATCGGTACCAAATCAATTCAGTGAACTTCTGTGGTAAAGAGCTACACTATTGTAAATTTTCAACTCAATTGGTCAAACGTTTAAGCGTGACAACAAAAAAATTAAAAAATTCCATTGAGCCCTGGTGCCAAACCGGGTTATTAGCTCATAACCTAATCTACTCAGTGAACTTCTGTAGTAAAGAGCTACATTTTTGTAAATATTTAACTCAATTGGTCCTTTCAAATGCGACAACAAAGAAATTAAAAAGTTTCATTGAGCCCTGGTGCCGAACCAGGTTAATGGATCGCAGCGTAATCAACTCAGTAAGCTTCTGTGATAAAGAGCTACACTTTTGTAAATTTCCAACTCAATCGGTCCAACCGTTTTGAGGACAACGAAAAAACCAAAAAGTTTTAAAAGGCTCTCAGGCCGAAATGGGTTAATGAACCGCAACGCGATATAGCCTATAATTATTTCCAGGCTCGTAGAAATGTTCCTGCACAATTTGGTTGCAATCGGACTGGTGGTTTTTACGTGAATCAGGCACAAACAAACAAACAAGAAATTCTGTTTCTGCCTTATTTTAGTTACTAGCAGAGTACCCGGCGTTGCCCGGACTATTTTGTTGGCTTTATGAAATAAAAATTATAAACTTTTGTTTTTCGTTAATATAATTAAATTAATATAGTTCACTTTTTACTAGGCATTTACAGATGCTGGTAGTTATTATTTAAAGTTTTATTACATTTAATTAATTTCATTTAATTACATCACATTCAATTTTTTTTTAGCAAATTGAATAAACAGAGCGAAGAGCTGAATAAAAGAGCTTGGGGGCTTCGGTAGCCTTGTGGGTAGGCGTGTGGCGTATTAACCGAAGGAGTGTGGGCTCGATCTCTGCGCAGATCGTAAAAGTTTTTTCTTTACATACCCCTCTTACGCCCAAATATAATGTAAATATATAGTATATAATATAAACAAAATAAATAATATTAGTATATAATTTAATAATAGTATAAAAACCTATAATGGCCTTAGTAGCCGATGGTTCAATAATATTACATTACATTAATATAAGTAAATAAATAAATAATTAAAGAGCTTGAAATATTAACTATGCATAGGTCTCTTAAAAGAGTATAGTTGTAGAACAACTTTTTTATGTATCCTCACCGTTGGAGATCCTACATCATCTACAACTCTTCAAATTTTGAAAAAATTTCTTTTTAAATGCATACATTTCAGTTTCTGTTTAACATATCTTCAATATAAAAAATACAGCATTCTTTTTTACCTTTATAAATCAACTAGAATTTTTTACGTTAACTTTTTCCTATTATGTATTCAAATTGATATTGAATAAGGCTAAAAATATATGTAAGAACTGTATATGGATAAGAATGTAAGGTTTTCTGTTCTTTAAATATGTATGTACTCATTTTTGATTAAATACTCTACAGAAATGTGAATATCTTTTATAATTTAATTGACTGTGTTTATAGTATTTTTAAATATACGTACATAATAATAGTACATTTTCAATCATATTTTATAGGAAATATTTTATACACATGCATCTTATATAGGTAGACCACATGTAAGTAATGCATTTTGAATGATGACATGATGGTTGTCGTATGTAGGATATTGTTTCTCTTTTTTAACAACGGCCGAAAATGTTATGTTGTTAAGATTAAAACACAGTATTGTTAAGGTACTTAATATGGTTATTTTAATTACTGTTATATATCACAAATTCGCATTGACAGGTTTTTATGGAATATTAAAAACAGTATAGATAAAAGTAAAGAGTGTTGCAAATATCTTTTTAATAATAATAACAATACAAAAAATGAAGCAGAATATTTTTAATAGGTGCTCGTGCGGAAATGGGTTAACAAACGTTAACAAACATTTTGTCACAGGCTTAATTTAGAACCATAAATTCAACCTGGCAAATTAGACACAAATTAGAAACAAAAATTTTTTTTGACAGTCTATCGTTCCGAAATGTGTTAATTTATCACTACAAAACTTATTGAATGAGTTTGTATGCCAAAGTGTAATACTTCTACAAATTTTCAATTGGTCAAATCGTTTAAGCACAACAACAAAAAAATGAGAGCTTCATGTCGTGAAGCCTGATGCCGAAACGGGGGGTGCTGCCGTCCACTTTACGTGGTTATTTTTAATAATAATAAAAAAAAACAAAAACATAATTATATTATATAAATATTAAATTAAAATAATAAAAAATATATGTATTTTTTAGAAATTGAATATAATAAAAAGAATTTTGTAATAATTTATAGTTAAAATTAATTAAAAATAATTAAGAAAAAGCGATAAATAGTGATTTTCTAAATAAGCTAATTACAATAAAAAAAAATTAAAAAATAAAAATTATTTAAATTTTAAGCCTAGTATAAATTTCTTATTTTAAAATAACATAATAATAAAACAAAAATAAAATTGTATTAATAAAAATTGTATTATTTAGTAAATTAGTGTAATTAGGTACTATTATTTTAAATTTAATAAGTGTATTTGGTGACATTTTTATACCCGTACGATAGGATCGGGTATAATAAAATTACTCCTCCGTTTGTAACACCTCGAAATAAGCGAGCTAGATATACCTTCAAAGGTATGGATCGGATCAGAAAAAAATTCTAAGACTTTTGAGCCATGTCCGTCCGTCCGTCCGTCCGTCCGTCCGTCAGCACGCTAACTCAAAAACTAAGAAAGCTAGAATCTTGAAATTTACACAAAATATTTTGGGAGTAATTTGTAGGTTCCCTATTTTTTTTGGTTGAGTTTGGACCAAGCCTTAGGGTAGCTCTCGAACACCTAACTTTTAGATCCCCACATTTTTTTTGCAATAGAGCTATGAAATTTTAACTACTGATAGATCTCACAAAAATATTAATTTTATTATTAATAACTTTTTTTTGTAGCCCCACCCGTTACGGAGCTACAGCTCCCCAAAGGTTCAAAAAAGCTCTATATTTAAATTGTTATAGAACAAGTTGTATAAGGTATATCTTCATTTTGAAAACGCCAAACGATTACTACTTTCATTAGCTTTAAAAGTATATATACAATAAATATATATTTTTGGCATACGGTGTCTTAATTTACCGTTATGCAAAACTAAAATTTTGCAAAATTCTTTAACCCTTCCATCTTCTAAACGGTTAAAGTTGGAAACTTGAAATTTTGACAGAAGTTAGATCTTTGAAAATTAGTATGAGTCATTTCAGAAATTTTTTTTGTATCACCCCCCGTTTAGGAGCTGTAAGGGGTCAAATACTGAAAATTTTCTATTTTGAAACACCTGTAACTTGAACACCTGTTAAAATTTTTTTGAAGTAGTACACAAAAATTATGGCTCCAACATTATACTTTTATTTCTGTTAACAACTTTTTTTAATAATATAGGGTTACTTTATAATTTACGAAAGTGTTACTTGATTTTTTCAAATTTTCTAACAAATTTCTTTAAAACGAATTTTTTCCATTTTGTTTTACTCGATAATTTGAAATTGTTGAGGATATAATGCGTAGTACAAAAAAATGTAATTAAATAAACAACATAACGGTTGCTTGAAGAATTTTTATTTATATGATGTTGATATATATACATACTTATATAATATCATGTTTATTTACATATCGTATATGTCACTAGTGAATGAATGATAAGAGTATAGATGTATATTATATAGCGCCGTATTTACATACATATATGTATTTTATTGTACTTATAAGAAATTATTCTGTCAATGGAATATTTAAATATAATATAATATAATATTTAAAATTATATTTACTGTTTTGTACTTAGTAAATTTAATATATATTTACCGCTTAGTATTAAATGGTACTATAGAATATTTGAAAAAGTTTTGGATTGATAATCGTTATGTGGAAGGTTAGATTCTGCTTTTGAAGAATGTACATATAAACATATAGTTTGAATATATGTACAACCCATAGTTCTAGAAATTATAAAATTCACCCAAATTATTTTAAAATACTAAAATATTAAAAAAATAATATTGTAAGCAGAGTGACAGGCTGTGAACATACTAACGGTTCGTACGGGTATCTAAGAGTTGACAAAGTCAACTGTATTCTTCCTCGTTTTTTAAAACATTAATTTGGTGAATAAAGAAAAAAAATATATATAAATAAATATATATAACTCTGCATGAACAAAAGTCAGAGTTGTCTCTAAATATTCGATAAAAATCGCGAAATAAATACAATAGAAGGAAATTCTAAACTAGAAAGTCTCCGCCAAATGGTTCTTCGTCAAGAGGCTTAACTAGAAGAATTTATGCAAGAACGATGACAACAACAACAAATCGAACGGCAACAACAAGTCGCACAGCAACAACAAATCGTACAACAACAACAAATCGCACTACAGCAACAAGCAGCATAACAACAGCAATATCAATATCAACCTAATATGTTTGAATTAACATCGGAACAAGTGTTAAACCATTTTCGGAGGTTAACACCATTTAATGGTAAAAATGAACACTCTCTGTCAGAATTCATAAAGGCAGTTAATAAGGCAGCACAACATCAAACAAGCATCAACCTTAAAAATTACGCTATGGATTTAGTGCATAACGATAAGATACAAAGAGATGGAAAAAGATGTATACAGAAATTATGCTCTGATTTAAAATGTGAAAAAGTACAGCAAGAATTAAAATTACATTTTCGCCCTAGAAAAGATTATGTGAAGTTGATCAACAAGTGCAGAAATATAAAAGTTAGTAATTTAAGATATTTATTTAATCATTTAAGAAAGTCAAACTATGAACTAAACGAACATTCCGAATTCGATAATAGCAAGCCTTTCATATATAGTCCTGAAAATAATGATCAATTTTTAGTAGGAATTTTAACGGAAAAAATAGATAATTTAGTTAAAGGGCATATCCCTTCAAATAGTACAATAATAGAAATATATAATAAATTCTCTGAATGAAAATTGTTATATGACGAAAGAGCTGTTGCATTGGGGAAAAAAAACAAATAAAAAATTTGATCAAAAATACTACCAAAATAACAATAAAAATAATAACAATTATTATAACATAAGAATAGTTATCATAATTACAATAATAGAAATAATAATAATTTTAGTTAAAAGAATAATAATGATAACAATAATAGTAGTAATTTTAATAATAATTATGGTTCGCAACGATCCAATAACTATAATATTGCTACCCAATATAAGAAACCCAATATTAATAATAGCACACAGCAATCTAGATATTCCAGATACTCAAACAGTACAAGACAAACAAGATACTATAACAACAGCGAGGTTGCCGAACCATGGAAGTTTGAAAATGTACGAAAATCGCAAGAACATAATGTAAATTTTACAAGACAGCCTCGGACAACAAATTAAGGACAGTGACTTTAACAATTAATAATCAAAAACTAAAATGCTTGATAGACACCGGTTCTGATACAAGCATAATTAAATGTAATATTTTAAAAAACTTTAAAGAAGAGAACTTAGAAAGACCCTTTATCTTTCAAACCCTTAATGGTTTAAATAAAGTAACAAAAAAAATTGCCACACCAATACCAGAAGAATTTCAGAATTCTGGAACCCTTTCATGGAAAATTCACAACTTTTTCATCAAGAAATATAACGCTATAGGACAAAACTTTTAGGTTTCTTGTGGTGCGAAAATTGATATGAAAAACAAATTTTTAGAAATAAATAATAACAAAATATACTTTGAAAATTTTCTACTTTCCTTCGATATTAACGAAATAAACACCCTAGAAAGTAGTAAATTAGAGGACTTAAATTTAAATCATCTAAATAATGAAGAAAAAAAATAAAATATCAACATTATTAAAACAACACGAAAATTTATTTTTTAAAGAAGGCGAAAATCTATCCTTTACTCATGAAATACAACATGAGATTATAACCACTACAAGTAGTCTTATCTATTCTAAAATTTATAGATATCCACAAGTTCATCAAAAAGAAATTGAACTACAAATACAAGACATGTTAAACCAGGGTATTATAAGGGAAAGTAACTTACCATATAACAGCCCTTAGATGATAACAACTTACTTAGATGATATTCTGGTCTTCCGTAGGTACTTCTCTAAGTGAACATTTAGTAATTTTAAAATTAATATTAGAAAAACTAGAAAATGCATCTTTTAAAATTCATGTAGACGAATGCAATAATAATACTAATAAAAATCATAATAATAATAAAAATCAAATCATTTTTAGGTATTACAGGATACTACCGAAAAATTAATAAAAAATTACGCGCAAATAGCATGTGCAATGGTTAAATATTTGAAAAAAAATTCTAAAGTAAATCCCAACGACCGTGACTACATAGTGGCGTTCGAGAAATTAAAAAATATCTTAGCAAATTATCCAATTTTAAAATACCCTGATTTTCATAATAGTTTTAAGTTACTCACAGATGCCACCAATTTTGCAATTGGTGCTGTATTTACACAAGATAATCATCAGATTTGTTATGGGTCTAGGACTTTGAATAATCATGAAAAAAACTGTTCCACAATTGAAAAAGAATTATTGGCTATCGTTTGGGGAACTAAATATTTTAGACCATATTTATATGGAAAACCATTTGTACTTCAAACAGACCAGTTAGGTGAATACGACATTCAAATTGAATTTATCAAAGGAAAAGATAACAAAGTGGCTGATTTTCTTAGCAAGAAATAAATCAGGAAATCAATGAAATAAATGTTTTCAATTATACTTATTCTAATACATCTCCATTAGATAGCGAAATCTCAAGATTGACTTTTAGGAACATGTTTAACAACCTAAATGAAATAAATATAGCTGAAGACTCTTTAGACGGAAATACGGCACATTCAGCTATAAAGAAAAATTTTAATGATAATATATCAATCCTAGACACTGTCGTGAATAGATTCAAAATGCAAATAATTTTAAAAAAATCAAAAGACAAAGAACTTCAAACCATATTCGGTAATAAGAGAATTTTCATAGAAAAGAAAGACTTAAGTCATGACAAACTTGATGATTTATTAAGAATACATATAACTAAAAATAAAATAGGAATTTTTTCTGAGCTAAATGATAACGAATACAACAAATTGCAAAATAAATTAATTTCACTATTTCCTCCTAACATAAAAAAAATTAAATTTGTAAAATGCTCATTTTATGCAAGAGATAGACAAAATGAGGAAGAATTGAAAAAACAAATATCCTTGTTTTATAAATTAGAAACAGGACATTCAGGAATAATACCGACTTACGAAGGAATTAAGTCTAAAATATATCATCCAAACCTGAAAATTAAAACCCACGAAATTATTAATAACTGTGACATATACTCCGCAGCTAAATATGATAGAAAAGCTATCCAAAATAAATTTTCATTGACAGAAACTCCTTCTAACCCAAACGAAATAATTCATGTAGATATATATATAAATAGTAAACATTCATTCATAAACTTTTTTGATAAATTTTCTAAACATTCTACAAGCTTTTTTTTAGGTGAGGGAAACAATCAAACAATTATAGAAAAATTGATGCAGCTTCTTTCAATTAAAGGTAAAATAGATAAACTTGTTTTTGATAATGAATTCAATACGAGAAATATAAGAGATTTTTGCATAAACGAGGGGATTACATTTCACTTTACGAAACTCAATAGTCATACCGGAAACTCAGATATAGAAAGGTTCCATAACACGATAACTGAAAAAAATTAGAGCACTTAATTTAGAAGAGAAATTACCAGTTAAGTTACAAATGTTAAAAGCTGTTAAAATATACAACAGAACTTTCCATTCTACAATTAAAACAATGCCATTCCAAGTTCAAGATAAGCATATCGACTACAAAATAATAAAGCAAAGGATTAATGACAAAAACATCAATATTATCCAAAAAATAATGTAAATAGGGAAGGCTATATCGAAAATAGAGAAGAAGGGTTTATTAAAAATTATAAGTCACTTCGACATAAAGAACAACCAAAATTCAGAAAATATAAATTGCGCAATATTCACTCAAGTAACATAAAAATACCTTTTAAATATAAAAATTATGACAACATTATAGACAAAAATTCGAAATCAATAGAAGAAAATCAAAGACAAGAAAAACATTTTGACATTAGAACAGACCCTCAACCTTCAACTTCACATACTGACAAAGGCTCACAAACGGCTTTATACACTACTAGACATGGAAGAAAAATACGCCCTCGATATGGGTATTAGAATTTTGTGTAGGTACTACATCCTTTATTCTCTCTGCTTTACCTATTTAACAATAAAATATTCTTAATCTTAATTTTCAAGGTACTACTTTTTCCAATATGTATTATACTTTTGTTACTCGTTCTAATTCCAACTACTGCAGCGATATTAACAGTAGGTATACTAGACCGGTTGTAGACCAGTAAGTGACGTCAGAAATAAGAGAACATTTTTGTTTTAAATTGTAGAAATGAAAAATTTTTTCTGCGGTTACTTAAACTTAAATGAATTATGCTGATAAGAAAATAAAATATTTTTTTGAAGCATGATTTTGTTTCTTTTTTAATTGTGGGATTATGTTGATAAGAAAATTAAAAATTTTTAAAAGACCAAAATGACGTAAGGGAATTCCTTTAATTAAAATAAAACATTTTTATTAGATTTTTTATAAATTAAAAATTTTTAAAAGACCAAAATGGCGTAAGTGTATTCCTTTAGTTAAAATAAAACATTTTTATTAGATTTTTTATATTTTAACAAGGGGTTTTCTATTTTTCATATTTATATGAAGAATGGAACTATTTTTGTGTGACGTCAGGTAATTCCATAGATAAAATTTAATTGCGATTTTCATAAACAATATTTTATTAAATTTATATTAGCTTTATTTTGAAAAAGTAGTTTTCTTATAAAAATATATGAAAAAGTGGGCTCGAAACCTCATATCTATTGTTGTAAATATATGAATTAGGCAGATATATGAAGAGGCACACAGATTTTTTAAACTCCTACGCAAATTTTTTCAAAATTATAGAAATGAAAATTTTTTTCTGTGGTCAAAACATTTTTATTAGATTTTTTATATTTTAACAAGGGATTTTTTATTTTTAGTTTTCGATATACATAAATATTGGAACAATATTTTATTGTTTTAGTTTGTTTGTTTTGCTTTGAAAAATAGTAAAATAATTTTTTGTTTTACAGTTAATTCTATGATAAGAAATTTGTTTAGAATAATAAGTGTGTGTGAAGACAGAAAGAAAAAATGAATTATATTTTTTGTTTTTGAATTATACTGATAAGGAATTTTGAATTTTTTAAAAAGTGAAAAATGATGTCAGGGAATTCCTAAAAAGCAAACAAAATAAAAAAATTATCTGAGGGATTCATATTGTTAATATAAAAACAAAAAACTACTATATGTTAAATGTGTTGTATATTAGCAAAGAAAAGAGTCTTATCATAAATCTGTTCATGCATTATCATTATACAATTTAATAATTTTATATGAAATTGAGGTTTTAGGTGTTCTTTTATTTTAAATTTTATAAGAATTTTTCTAGTAAATGGTAAGCCATTTATATTGGGTAGAAAAGGGAAATTGTGGTTTTGCCTGTACAATTATATTAAATTTGATTATTATATTAGAAATTAGCAAAGAAAAAAGTCTAATCATAAATTTGTACTACAATATATTAAATGTGTTTTATATTATAGCGGTTTTGCATGTACAATTAATTAAAACTGATAAATAAAATATAAAAATTAATTGTATTAATAACCACCTACGCAAATAAAAAAATTTATATAAAAGAGAATAATTTTACAATTAATTCATCACTTTAAAATCAAACTAAAGAAAATCAACATCCAAAATGAACTCCAGCTAAATTAAAATAATTGATGATATCACAATATTGCCAGCATCATCACAATCATTTAATCAACCAGGGCCCAGCTATACATATATCAGGAACAGCTGGAAATGAAAAGAGCAACAGATATAAACGTAAAACTGATACTAAAATATCACCTTTACTGAGCAGATTCAACGATAAAGTGGATCAAAAAAGTTACTTCAAAAAGAGTTTACCAGCAGCTGAGATTATCGTTGGTAAATATTACCATATATTAAAATTAAGCAAAATCAAAACTCAATATGGGATTCGAATTCTTTTGGAGTTTCAAAATGCAGTATTTTTTCTACCTGCTTTCATGGTAGATTTTTTAACTGACGAGGATATAAATGAAATGAACAATCAATTTAACATTTATATGGTATGTAATGGAAAGGCGAAGTACAACTTACTACAGGAGAAACTTTATTCACAGGATAAACTAGCAAATAATCAATAATCAATAATATTTGACTTAAAAAAATATTGAACTTTAAAATTTTGCATTAATAAAAGAAATCAAAAAATATACTATCTTTTTATTTTTATATTACATTTGATATTTTCAGGCTCCCTTTTCAAATTTCTATGTGAGTTAAAAACTAATGAACTTAAAAATTTGCGTTAATAAAAAAAAAAATCAAAAAATATATCTTTTTATTTTTATATTATATTTGATATTTTCAGGTTCCCTTTTCAGGTTTCTAATGGTAAACACAATGTGTGTAAGATAAATATTATTAAATATTATAATTTGGTTTTGTTATTTTTAAACTGGTTTTAATAAAAAAAGATTTACTCTTTAGTATAAATTTTTATTTCGGAATTAAAGGTTGAATTGAATTCGTAAAAAAAAACAATGTCTGAAAAATCTAAATCACTTTTGATAAAACATATTAATTTATTTAATGATAGTAGTAATAGTAGCGCTTTGGCATGGGAAAATAATTATGCAAATTAGGTCAAAGTAATAGTAGCGCTTTGGCATGGGAAAATAATTATGCAAATTAGGTCAATGACCTTGGGCGTTTACTTTGTTGTTGAGAGCTTTTTTAAGGAATGTTGTAGTGTAAAAAAACAGGTAGCAAATTAGATGTCGTGATTGGCGTTTGCATAATTAGTTTCCGGAAAAGTGTTTGTAAATAATATAGAAGGTCAACTAGATAATGTGGAACAAGTAGATAGTGCAATGACCTAAACAGGTGTTGTACTATAATAACATAGACTATATAAATAATATGCAAGAATTTATTTTATTTTTTAATAAAAAGCTTTTACTAAGTGTGTTTGGAAATAATATTGAAAGGTAAACTAAATAATGTAGAATAAGTAAGTGCAATGATCTAAACAGGTGTTATAATATCTAGTATTTGTTACCGGTTGCATAATTAGTTTCCGGAAAAAGCTTTTGTAAATAATATAGAAGGTAAACGAGATAATGTAGGATAAGTAAGTGCAATGATCTTGTTATGATAGTATAGTAACATATAGGTTATTTTAAATAATAAAAATGTATCTTATTTTTTCAATAAAAAGCTTTCACGGTCAACCAGGTATTGTAACATAATATTAGCGCAAAAAATACAGGGAAAATTTCCTATCCCTTTTAATATTGGTATAAAAACATGGTTAATTAGTTATATATTATCATTAACAAAAAAAAAGTCGTATAAACATACCAAATCAATACTGAGAAAAATGGCCAAGAAACAAATATTAGAGAAATATTTAGAGGAGTCTTCCAAATTCATAATTATAGAAGAAAAAAGTCAGTTTTTGAAAAAGTTTGGAGTTATGTCGAGAAAAATTACATTCAAAATAAGAAAAGCTCCAAATGAAGAAGATATATTGGCATATACTAAAGAAGCCATTAATCAAAGAGTTATATATTCGGTGGAAAACGTTGAACCGAATGATCTCATTGGTATAGTATTTTTTGCTGATAACTTTCAACAGAGAACTCCAGGTTGGATGAATTTTAAGCTTGTAAGTTCAGTGAAGTTTGAAGATATTTGGGAACTAATAAGTAAAATATTCCAAAGTAATTCGGAGGGCCTGAATACTGATTCTTTTCAACTAACAACTACAACTGTACGGTTGCCTTCTGGAAGTGGACGAGGGAGAAATTATTTTACTTTCAATGAAGAAAGTTTAAAACGAAAAGGCATTGTTGTCATTAAAAATAATGATAATCTTTGCTTACTCCGAGCTATTGTAGTAGGAAAAGCTTTTATAGATGGTGACATGAATTATAAAAAAATTCGCCAAGATACACAGAAGATGCAGAAAAATCTAGCATTAGAGCTGATGGTAAAAACAAAATTAAATATAACGCAAAGTGCATGAATATCTGAACTTAAAAAAATACAGGATTATTATGGGGATGAATATAACATCGTTGTTTACGATTATGCTAATAACAAAAATATAATTTTTGAAGGTAAAAACGATGGCAAAAGAATTAATTTATTATATTACGAAAATCACTTTAACGTTATTATTTCGCTGACAGCGGTTTTTTGCATTAACCATTACTGTAAAAAATGTAATGTAGATTACGCAAATTATCATAATTGTGAAGGTATCTGTATTTGTTGTCGACAGTCTCCTGCATGTAATAATATACCTACAACTATTACATGCAACTATTGCAAACGATCATTCCGAGGTGGAAAATGTTTTGAAAATCATAAAACAGTTACTACATGTCAAAAATTTCACAAATGCTTAATTTGTTTTAAAACATATTTTAGAAAGATTGATTCACCACATAAATGTGATACTGTTTTTTGTAAAAATTGTAACAAAAGTGTAGAAAAAAATCATTTTTGTTATATTATTGTAGATAAGAGCAAACCAAAAATTAATGATTTTGTGTTTATCTTTTACGATCTAGAAACAATGCAAGAAAAAACGCTAGTTAAAAACAATAATGAAGATATTAAACTACATGAACCTAATTTATGTGTTCTTAGTATAAGATGTCATCATTGCATAAAAGAAGAGAAGTTACATTTTTGTTCTAAATGTGGTTTTAGAACAACCGTTTTTGACACAAATGTAATTCCAAATTTAGTTGATTACATTTTTAAAATGGCTAAAAAATTTAAACAAGTTGTTGTAATAGCTCATAATGGACAAAGTTTTGATCACCAGTTTATTTTAAATGAATTGCTGCATAAAAGTGAGATAGAGCCAAAATTAATCATGAGGGGTACAAAAATTATTCAGATGCAGATTAAAAATATAAGGTGTTTAGATTCTATGAATTATTTTGCAATGCCACTATCACAACTTCCTAAAGCTTTCGATTTATCAACTGATTTAAAAAAAGGTTATTTTCCTCATTTGTTCAATACATCAGAAAATATAAATTATGTTGGGCCAATACCACTTATGCACTACTATAGTCCTGATACAATGACAGAAGAAAATCGAAAAATGTTTATTGATTGGTATGAACAAAGCAAAAATACCGAGTTCAATATGAAACGTGATTTGATAGAATATTGCAAAAATGATGTACATATTTTAACTGAAGCCTGCATTAAATTTAGAAAACTCCTATTGGAAGAAAATAATGTATGTCCTTTCACTGAGGCTACAACCATTGCTTCAGCATGCAATTTAGTTTTTCGAAGAAATTTTTTGAAACCGGAAACTATAGGATTGATACCCAAAAAAGGTTACAGATTTGCAGACAATCAATCAAAAATTGCTCTTCAATGGCTAATTTGGGAAGAGGATCAAAGAAAGATTAATATTCAACATGCAGCAAAGAAAAAAGAAGCAATTATAAAAAATATAAAAGTAGATGGTTTTTGTTCAGAAACAAAACAAATTTTTCAATTCCATGGGTGCTATTTTCATGGCCATCCAAAATGTTTTCCATATAAGAGGAATGAATCAATACAAGGGAACAAACATGATACTCTTGATATCAGATTTGAAAATACCATAACAAGAACAGAACGATTAAAATCATTTGGATATCAAGTGATCGAAATGTGGGAATGTGATTTTAGAGAACAATTGATAGAAAAAGAAGATGAGATGTCATATCTTATAAATCACCCCCTTTTAAAAAACGTTCCTTTAGAACCACGAGATGCTTTTTATGGAGGTAGAACTGGAAACACTTTTATGTATTACAAAGCAAAAGAAAATGAAAAAATAAAATACATAGATATTTGCTCATTATATCCCTATGTGTGCAAATATGGGAAATTTCCAGTAAGACATCCTGAAGTTTTAGTGGGCCATGAAATATGTTCTAAAGTTGACTTAGAAAATACTAATGGTTTAATAAAATGTGATATTCTTCCACCAACTGATTTGATTCACCCTGTTCTTCCAATAAAACAAAATAATAAATTAATGTTTACGCTTTGTTTCACTTGCAGCCTTGAAACATATCAAGATGAATGCCTTCATTCTGATAAAGAAAGAACTCTGACAGGAACTTGGGTTATAGACGAAGTAGTAAAAGCTGTAAAAAAGGGGTATAAAATATTTGAATTTCATGAAATTTGGCGTTATAAGGTACAACAATATAACAAAGACAACTGTGAACCTGGATTATTTACAGAGATGATGGACAAATTTCTTAAAACTAAACAGGAAGCTTCTGGATGGCCTAAAGATTGCAACACAGAAGAATTAAAACAAAATTATTTGGAACAATTTTTCCAACAAGAAAATATTAAACTTGATACAGAAAATATTTACAAAAACCCTGGAAAAAGATCATACAGTAAGATTATATTGAACTCTTTCTGGGGAAAATTTGGTCAACGAGAAAATCAGACAAAAACGCAAATAATAAAAAGTCCAGCTACTTTTTATTCTATATTGACAAATCCAAGCAAAGATGTATTGCACATAATGATTATCAATTCTGACACGGTTTTAGTTAACTGGAAATATAAAAATGAAGATTTAGATTCATTGCGTACAGTGAACGTATGTATTGCAAGTTATACAACTGCACAGGCTCGTTTAAAATTGTATGAATATTTGGAAAATTTACAAGAACGAGTTTTATATTATGACACTGATTCCATCATATATGTGTCAAAAGAAGGTGAATATGAACCTGTCATAGGCAATTTTATCGGAGATATGACTAATGAACTAGAATCATTTGGATCTGACAGCTACATAAAAGAATTCGTTAGCGGTGGACCAAAAAATTATGCATATAAAGCATTTTCTTCTGACAAACAAAGCGATGCAGTAGTTTGTAAAGTAAAAGGAATTAAACTAGATTATAATAATTCAAAACTAGTCAATTTTGAAAAAATTAAGGAAATGGTTTTATTGAACGATAAAGCCGGTGTAAATATTCTGTACAAAAATTTTCGAAGAACAAATGATCATAGGGTAATTACAGTTCCAGAAACAAAGATATACAGGTTAAAAGCAGAAAAACGAAGGTTTTATGAAAATTATAGTTCTGTACCATTTGGATTTAAAAGAAAAAAATAAAGTTTTTTTTTAAAAAGAAGTTTAATCAATTTTTTATTATTTTTAATTTTATAAAGGAACACAAGTTTTTATTTTGCCCGAATTTTATAGTAAATGTATGTAACCGTAAACTTGAACTTTCCATCAGCGTCTTTGTCTTTTCCCAGCCATCTGCTCTTTTTTCTCAATTCTTCTATGGTGACATCACTCTTTAGGTATGGACAATAGAAAATTATATTTTCTATGTCCATTCGAGCACATAAATATTTATAATGACTGTATTGAAATTGTCCAGAGTTTATCCATTTTGCTAATGCCACTGATTTTAACGTTGGTGGGTTCATGTTGTTTTGCTTCTAAATTAAAACATTTTGAGCATGTATTTTTATATCACTAAATGTTTATTAGACAAAGGAATTAATTTAGAAGAATTAGTTAATTTAAGGAGTGTTCTAGGAAATGATTTTATGTTAAATTTATTTTAAAATTTCCTGGTAGAAGAAAGAGATTTATTCTTCTAACAAAGGAATTTAGGAGTGTTTTAAATTTCCTTATATGTTTAGTTCCTTGTTAAATAGTTAATGGAATTTATTATTGAAAAGAGCTTTTGAGTTGTTTAAAAAAAGATTTATTATTCTAACAAAGGAATTTGAATGGAAATAAATTCCGTCGTGCCAAAAAGTCATGTTCTAACAAAACAATTTAGGAGCGTTTAAATTTCCTCATATGTTTAGTTCCTTGTTAAATAATTTGATGGTATTTATTAAAGTAATTTAAACTATCGTAGTAAAAAAGTATAAAAGAAAAGACAAAACTTTTATTTCTATCAATTGAGTTCTACACAAAACTTAGTTTAAATAACAGTACTAGTAGCAGTACCAAAAGAAATAATGGTAAGTAATTTTTAAATTTTAAAAAAATTTAATCTTTTTTTTTTAAAATTTTTCAAAATTATCCTATATATTTTTCATATTTTATTTTCATTTAGGAATTTGTAGACAATGTCATAAAAATCGGAAAAGGGGAACAAGAGAGCTACAAAACGATAGATGCTCTGGTGAAGGATGTGATGTACGAGGTAGAAGAATGGAAATTCCTAAAGACCAAAAGAGGTCAGCGGGTGGTTCTGTGTAAGGTAACATGCCCAATGGAAGATTCAACTAACAGCATTACTTTTTTTATGCCGGAGCGGTTCTCCAAAAAAGTTGTGTCGGAGAAAGAACTAAATCAACTGAACAGCAAGGGCTTTAATTTCAAATTTTTTGGACGGGATCCTAATAGGTGGAATATGGCTCTGTTTGAGTTAATTCCAAAAACGAGTATAGACTCGCAAGAAAAATAGTATAAATAAAAAAAAGTTAAATAAAAAATTTACAAATGAAATATTTTCTTTTTTTTATTTAAATTTTTCAACTTTTCAGATTTTAAGTTAAATAAAAAATTTACAAATGAAATATTTTCTTTTTTTTTATTTAAATATTTCAACTTTTCAGATTTTATTTAATTAAATTTATAAAATTTTTAATTTCTTCCAGATCACCTTTTTTTTTCAGATTACCTTTTTTATTATTATTTTAATTTTAGGTCGGTCTCAGCAGGCATCTTCTCCTTGCAAATAAGTCTGGTAAGCACATCCAAGTCGTGCTCACTTGGCATCTTTTCTGTACATAACAATTTTGAGCCATTATCACTGCTACTTGCTGCTCCTCTATAAAGGTCCTTAAATTCAATTTCGTAATTGAATGTTAATGTTCTTTCTAATTGGAAAATATCGCATTTTCCAATTATTTCTTCAAACGGCTCCTGTACTTCCATTATTAATTAAAAATAATTTAAAAACTTAAATCAATTTATACTTTTTATGCAACATACATAATATTTTGCATCATACATAATACTTTCTAAAATATTCAAATTATATTTTTGCATTTTCATTAATAATTAATGACTGTATATTCTCTAAACTATGTCTAAGATTTAAAATACTTTGTAGCTACCAATATAAAAATCACTATGTAGAGGAGTTAAAATATTAGTCAGCAAGATTTTTGTAACTCTTTGCAAGTTTTTTTTTTTTTTTTCCAGGTTAATCCATTTAAATGAACCCTTGTTTCTGGAGAGTCGATATCTGGTCCCCTGAGGTTCGGTCCCTTTAAAGCGGGGCTTGAATCAGGCGCCCCTTTTCTTGATTCTGGATGGGGTCCCCGGATGTCCGGTATCTGTCTTTGAGGGTCCGGTATCGGTTTATGCTACTGCTAAAGGCTCCCTTCCCCTTTTTTTTTCCACTCTTTTTAAATCGTATTAGTTATAAATTATAGGATTTCAAGCTATTTTAAAATAGTCAGGTACAAAATGAGCAGCAGGAAGGCAGTAGCAGATTTACAATTTACTGTTGGAAATAAAAAGATATATTTCTTGAAGGAATTTGCTTTGATAGCTGATGGGTCACTGATACCAATGCTATTTATGTTTAAAGCACCTTATTCGTTCGAAGAGTTAAATACTGATGTTAAACAGCAAAATGAATTCAACAAAACACAAATAAATGGTCTTGACTGGGATGATGGCTTTATAGAATATTCAGCAATTAAAAATACCTTAAAGGAACATTTAAATTCATTCGACGTCGTTTACGTAAAGGGGTACCAGAAAAAGGAATTTTTAGATAAATTTGTTTCGAGTTCAGTAGAAGTTATCAACTTAGATAATGACATTCCATCTCTTCAGAAACTAAAGAATTTCACAACCATTTGCCCTCACCATAACATTACTGAAAATTTAAAAAGATGTGCTGTAAAAAATTGTATGAATTTATATATGTATTTAATAAAAGAAAATAATTGGTTTTAAAAAATATTTGTTTTATTTATTGTTGACCAAGATAATTTTTCTGACAAAAACATAGGTATTTCATAAAATAGTCTGGAATAATTACACTGAGCTATGTGTAAATTCATTGGAATGTAGAAATCTTCTTGTTCCAATCTTAGTTTATTCTTTTCAATACATCTCTCAAAATATTTGAATACATATTCTCTTATATTAAGTTCAGCTCCGTTGTTATATGACATCACTGCTTGTATAAAGTCTAACATAAGACAAAAGCGGGTGTACTCATCTAACTGCAATGTAATTTTTTTAGTTTTCCCGGTATGATTAGCGCAAATCCTTTTGAATTTAATTTATGTTGGTTGTTAGTAAAATCTTGATAAAAGGCATACCACGCCAAATAATTCATCTCACAAATGACTTTTTGATGACGTTGGAAAATTATTGTTGCAGCAAAATTTTCAACATTAAATCCAATTTGTATTTTTGTTGTTTGTTTTTTATCCAAATAATAGATATAGCTTAACAAAAGATTTTGCGGAGGTTCACTTTTTTGTTTTTCAATGACTTCCGAATTTGTTGATTGCTCCATTTTTCTTGTTTTAACTGATGAATTCTATTTTAGAATTTTGTATTTATATTTTTTCTCCCTTATTTTTTAAAAATTTTTCGAAATATTCTTTGTATTTTTTTATCGTTTTTAAGTGGGGATGATGTGTCGAATAAATTAAGAAAATATTTTATGCTTTTACAGGAACTTCGCATCCATAGATATACACAACAATAATGTCCGCAAACAGATGTTAAATTACTTTGTAAACGCTTATTGTTGAAAACAAAACATGTTGATTGATTTTGTAGAAATTTTATAATCTCATTGTGAAACGGGGGATTTCCAAATGAATCAAAATATTCTGCACACCCTTGAACTGGAACAAATATTGCTAACCAATGTGTTCCCTTTTCATTAGAATTATCGGTATTTACCACCAAAATACTAGGTTTTGAAACTTGTTTTGGTAATTTATCAAGAGCATAAACGCCTCTAAATATTTTATGTGTTAACTTATTACATTTCAGAACCTTTGAAATCTGAAGTGTATTCATTTTCTTGCAAACGGGAAATATCAATTAGTCGAGTATTTCCTCGTACAAATGTTGTTAAAAATTCTGCTTTAAGTTTTCCATTTGTTAAGACTATATCGAATTTTTCAAGCAAATTTATTAAGTTATTAGTTACTTTTTCGTTATCGATATGTCCAAAAGAGTAATTCTCAATATCTGTTTTTTTCAAATCTCTGACAGGAAATTTATACTTTAATTCTTTTACAATAGTTTTACATTTTTCTTTTATACCAGCCACAGCAATATTTTTTACAAATATTGTATTGTTATCGCCCGTACAGAACGATAAATCTACTAGAGCACATGTCATTGTGAAATGAATAGAGATGGTTCGCTAAACTTCCTTTTATATGTTCACGTAGACGTTACGATTTTTATCAATTTCGATATTAGCATCGAATTCTGCAAATACAATACAAGTTAATGTTGAAGTTAATGGAGAGCTGATTCTTGCTTCAATCTTTACTACTCCCTGGTTTAATAAACTCTGACATGTATCTGTTCCCGAGCCGTCTGGTGATAAATCAAAAGCCAGTATTGTATAACCTTTTGAAAATAATTCTTTTGAAATTTGATGTCCTCTATCAGAATGATGTATACCTGTTCCGCTAAATAATGTTAAATATGCTCGAAAATTACAAGAATTATTCGGTGTAAAACTTGTTTCAATTGCAGAGTTTGGTGTAGGCACTCCATTCACATATAATTGAAATTGTGTGAGATTTTGATGGTCGAAATGGTATGGATTTTTTGATCTCTTACCATTGAAGTTTTCATTATTAACCATACAAAATACTAGAGCTTTTGGTATTTGCCCTATAAATATATTATCCAATGATATGTTAGATGTGTTAGCTGGAATTGTAAATGTTTTGATTTCACTTCTGGTATAAAAATATTTCGCGTTAGCCTTTTCCAATACAGTATTATGTGCTATCAATATACTAGGATTAATTGTTAAATGTTTCATGTATAACGTAGCTTCGAGAATTTTTAAATAGCTTTCATCGGCATCGTTAAAGAAAATAAAAAAATCCTGTTTTTCTAGGGCTAAAGCAATTCGAATGTCAACATTATTTAAAAGTAATTTAGGAGTATTGAAGAAATCTACATGTAATTTTCCCATTAATTCTACTACAGTAGAATTGTTGTATGATTTTTGTCTTGATTTAGAACCAGAATTACTAAAATCATTTACATTTGGTTTATCCAATTCCCAACCAGATGCTTCCAAATGTGTTTGACTGGAATCTGTACCATAATTTAGTAAAGTAGTTAAGTATGCTTTATAATGGTATAAGGAGTCTGAAGGAGTGATGTTTTTTCCGTTTAGAGTTACATTACAATGTTTAATTAAAGAGTGTAATAAATTATTTACAACACTGGGCTGCGGAGCTGGTCTTGCTTCAGTTCCGGTTCCTACTTTATCATTTGCACTCCAAACTGATCCATCTTTTTTTAATATTTGAACTTTAAATTTTATATAGGTGGAGGATAAATCTCGATACGTATCTCCATTTCCAAGGGAAACAAATTCAATAGTTGACGGTGATGCCTCTAAAGAAGCTAAAGGATTGTATGCTACCTCTTCTGAACGCAAAATACTTGTTTGTACGGGTAATGACGCAAAAAGATCAAGTTCAGATTTCATACATTCCATTTTTAGTTGAATATGTCGGATGTTTTACTTTGCTTTTTTCGTCGTTTCGACTTCAAATGTGTCTTTTTAGAAACTGTTTGTCTTTTAATAGCTCTTTGTCTTTTTATAGTTCTTTGTCTTCCACCATACATCGAATGCAGTTGCTTAACTACTGATTTCCGTAAATTTTTTATACCGCCTTTACTTTGATCAATTACAGCTTCTTTTATGTTTGCACCAGATGCTATATCATTAAAAATATTTTTACTTGTGTTTACAGCCTCTTTTTTAATTAAGTCCCAACCTGATGTAAAAACTGGCTTTAAGTAACGAATTAAACTTCCGAATATATTTCCAAAACCACGACCTTTTTGTATAGCTGGATAAAATTGTAATAAAGGCCCAATATCGTTGATTCCCCCTCCTACCTGAGAGGAATAATATCTCACGTAAGCTCTTTCCATGTTTGATAGGATATCATATTTGAGTAGTAGTATTTATATTGTTTTTGGGGAATCAATGCTTTTTAAAGTGTAATACAATTTTTGTTGGATAGTAACTGGAAACAAAATTTATTCAATCACCGTATTGATTGCAAATTTTAATTGCTATTGTTTCAAAAATATTTTTTTCTATAGGTATGTAATGGACGTTTTTAAATTCAGTATTTGTAGGTATTCTACAATTTTCTATGTTGATAGCTCTCAACGCCCGAACTTTGCTACTTCCAAAAACAGAAGATTGAACTATATCTGAATAAATCAACACCATTCCATTCAATTCATCTTTATTTTTAGCAACAGCTAATTTGAATAGTTCAGGTAATTTTGTTTTGAAATTTTTTATATTTTTTTTCTGTTGAAATAATTCAGTTAATAATGTTTTTACATTATAACTCTGATTAACTTTTATATAAAAACTATCTTCATCAAAAGTCTGCGATATTCGAATTAAGTCCCCTCGGTTAGATTCTGACACTTTTTTAAATGTTACATCATCATAATTTTTAGGATTAGAAATATATGTCAAAACTTCATTAAAAAATTCAGTAAAAACTTGGTTTCGAGTAAATCCGGGATTAGGAGTTATATTTTTAATAAGCGTTGGCAAAAAATTAAACTTCCAATCATCTAAATGTAATTCCGAATCGTTATATGAATAATATGTGTAGCCTATAGATTTGGTTACTTTGATTTTTTCAAGAGGTTTTTCAATGTTTCTTACATAAACATTATACTGTCCAATATTAATAAAAGCACAATTCTCTTTGTTAAATTGTTCTGTTTGTAGGAAATCGTTCAGATAAATTTCTGAAAGACCAACTTTCCAATTACCATTTCTTAAATCAAAGTGAATAGGTAATTTATTTTCGAATGAAGCTAAAGTGTTATCTGGAAACAGTTTTAGATTATCATTACTAAACAATGTTACATAGAAGTCATCTTGACTATCCATCTTTGTTAACTTCTTCTAAAACATAAAATGTTGTACTATTTATATGTTGTCCACTCCGGTGTTGATGAAGTTCTTAGTTTTGGACTTCTTAGTAAAGGTTTTAGTTTTCGTTTTTTTGTTTCAGGAAACTGTGAAAGTATAGTTGAGGAAATTGAACTACCAGCCGATCTTAGTGTCTTCTTTTTTTCAGGAGATGGTACAGCAACGGTAATTACATCACCACTTGGTGTTTCAAACATTCGATAATCAGAGCTTAGAGATGGTCTTTCGACTAATTTTTCATCTTACAACATTTCAGTTGGAGCTAATTTTTTAAATGAATTTTCATCATCTAAATCGTAATTTGTTAAATCAACATCCATATTTGAATGTTCTTTTTTAGGGTCATATTCAAACACATCATCAGTAACTAATGGTAAAAATTTAGTTTGTGTTGACGTTGATTTGTATTTAGGTAATTCAGTTTCTGTATATGCATTTCGCTTAGAAAAGAATTTTGTTTGAGTACCTGTATTAAATGTAACATTATTTAACTTTTCTGGTAATTTTTTTGTATGCCTTTTGTTAATTCCGTATTTAATGAGATTTTGACGATATAAATACCATTTTTGCAATGGTTTTAATTTTTTATCATATAAAACTTTTTTCATTTTTTGATCCAATAAATCTAAGTTTTTATCATCTTGAAATAATTTGCTAAATTTTGAAAATATTTCTGGTGACATAACAATCATTCGCTGCATTATGTCTTACTGAGAAGTTTTCCTATTATACCAGATAATATAGTACCAATTAATGTAGGTAAAAATCCTCCATGTTGAATTAACATTTTTCGTTTAGCTTTTATACCTTTTTGTGGACACGCTAAGAGTCTTAATTGTTTTTTATATTTTTTTAGTTTTGTTTTTTGTGATGGTGATATTTTATTGTTCATATTAATTGCAATTTCAGCAATAGTTTTTATTATATCATCATCACAATATTTTAGAATATTTTTACGAAAATTCTTGTTGTTGCATTTTTCTAGTACATGTAACATATGTCGGTTTTTCTTCAACCGTTTCATATTTTAAGCAATTGTTTAAATCTTTGGTAGCACAAAAACAAACGCAATATTCCTCTGAGAATATGTTGGTTCTAATTCGAAACAAATCGCTAATGTCTTGTGTTAAATCTAATACAATATAACCATGTGGGTTTGATGTTGATTCATTATATACCCCCAGGAAGCCTTTTATATTTTCCGGATATAGTTGTCTAGCTAGAGGAAAAATCTGTGATTTATCTCGAGGGTTTTTAAAAAGTACCAAATATTTACAATTTAATGAAATATCTCGTGAGGATTTCCCCTGATGAAAAATGTTTTGCGTTAATAATATAATAGACAAATTACGGTGGTGCGAACCTTTAGTAAAAAGTTCACATACTTGTTTGTTTGCTGAATCTAACATTAAATCATCTAAAACAATTAAAGTAGGTTTATTTTCATTTTCACTAAGCTTTTCCGGAATGCCGGCATAAAAATCTATATCAGGGAAATCTATATTTCTTGGAACCGCAGAAATTTCTGGGTTACACCATTTTATTTTTTCAATTTTGGGATGTATCAATCTAGTAATATTTTTGATCAAGTTGCAAACAAATGTTGTTTTCCCACATCCAGATGGTCCCGCCACCATCATTGTAAATGGATGATTAAAATATATCATTATTGGTTCGCGTTTTAAAAGTCATTGAAAGCTAATTAGATTTGCTCTTCAAATATATAAAAGCAAAAACGTGTATAACTTATTCTCAATTTAAAAGATGGAGGTAAAAGAAGTGGAAGAGTTTTTAAAATCATATTCCTCTGTGTTATTAAATGAGCATAAGCAACGTATTTTTCACATGTATAAATACATTAAAGAATTTTCAATAACAGAAAAATTTACGTCAATATACGGAACTCATTTTGCTCTTTGTCCTTGGGCTTACGACAACTCGTCATCTGGACCGGATACATGTAACTGTTGCTCTATAGAAAATTATAAAATAGAATTGGAAAATCTGATTAAATGGTACAAGTATAATGTCACGGGCACAAATAGTATCGGAAATACATAGACCAGCCAGACGAAACTTTCGTCGAAGAAAATTTAATCAGAAAGGTTTAAACGATACATGGCAAATTGATTTAGTAGAAATGATTCCATATGCAAAGTATAACAAAGGAAATAAATATTTATTAATTGTAATAGACATCTTTTCGAAATATGCTTATGCTGAACCAATTAAAACTAAAAATGCTAATAACGTTTTACTTGGTATGCAAAATATTTTCAAACGTGCTGGAACACTCCCAAAAAATATTCAATCTGATCAAGGTAAAGAATTTTTTAACAAAGAATTTAGAAAACTTATGGAAAGAAAAAAAATTAATCATTATCATACATATTCTGAAATGAAAGCATCCATAGTAGAACGTTTTAACCGTACTTTAAAAAATTCAATGTGGAAACAGTTTAGTTTTCAGGGTAATTATAAATGGATATCTATTTTACCCTCACTTATTGAGAAATACAACTCAACATATCATCGGACAATTAAACTTCAACCTAAAAAAGTTACAAAAGCAAACGAGAAATATATTTTGAAGAACATTTACATGCAACCGAAATTTTATCAGAAAGCAAAATATAAAGTTGGAGATTATGTACGCATAAGTAAATACAAAAGAAACTTTGCAAAAGGTTATCAACCAAACTGATCAACAGAAATATTTACAATTAAAGAAGTAAAACGCACAGATCCAATTACTTACAACTTACTTGATTATACAAAAACACCGATTTCAGGTTCTTTTTACGAGTATGAACTTACTCGCGTCAAAAATCCTGACACTTTTCTTGTTGAAAAAATATTGAAAAGAAAAGGAAATCAGGTTTTTGTTAAATGGTTAGGTTTTGATAAAGATCACAATTCTTGGGTAAATAAAAACGATATTATATGAAACTAATTTGCTTTTTTATTTTTAATTTTTTTTTTTTTTTTGCACATTTATAGCTAGCAATAACTCACTTCAAATTTGCAATGTAAAAATACTAATAGTTGACGTTTATTTATTCGCAAAATACAAAGTAGTTAATATAATAATTCAATTAACATTAACATAAATTCATATCAAACACCTGCATTTTTTCTTTAAAAATTTTTTCTGCAACACAATAAATCTATTTGATTTTATAATGCTTTAATTTGTATCTACAATAACAGAAAATTTAATTTACTTATACAAAGTAGCAAAAAATTTAAGAATAACTGACTTTTTTATTTGCAAAATACAAAGTAGTTAATATAATAAATCAATTAACATTAACATAAATTTTTCTCAAACACCTGGATTTTTTCTTTAAAAATTTTTTCTGCAATAAACACAACAATTAATCAATAAATACATTTTTTTTAAATTACTTTAAAAATAAGATACAATATCAAGGTCAATATCTGCATTTTATTTATCTCATAAATAACAACTGCATTCTTGTGTTAAAATAACTGATTGACCGTGAAAGCTTTTTATTAAAAAATAAAATAAATTCTTATTATTTACAATAATCTATGTTACTATATACTATCACAACAAGATCATTGAACTTACTTGTATTATTTACAAAAGCTTTTTCCGGAAACTAATCATGCAACCGGTAGAAATACTACACACCCTGTTTAGGTCATTGCACTATCTACTTGTTCCACATTATCTAGTTGACCTTCTATATTATTTACAAACACTTTTCCGGAAACTAATTATGCAAACGCCAATCACGACATCTAATTTGCTACCTGTTTTTTTACACTACAACATTCCTTAAAAAAGCTCTCAACAACAAAGTAAACGCCTAAGGTCATTGACCTAATTTGCATAATTATTTTCCCATGCCAAAGCGCTACTATTACTTTGACCTAATTTGCATAATTATTTTCCCATGCCAAAGCGCTACTATTACTACTAATGATTATAAAGAGAACGGTAGTGAAACAGAAATTAAAACGTATATAATTTCAATTCTAAAAGACTTAATCACATTAGATAAACAATTAAATGATCATAAAAATTCTAAAAGTGGAATTAAATCTAATATAATAACGGTTATTGCACATTTGAATTCTTTTAGAGACCAATTAAAGGCAAAATTATTTTCTGAAAATACTTTTGAGCAACAGCAAAAATGGAAGGACTTATCATCAGCTTTTCAAAAAAGAATTCAAAGTGGAATAATTTCTAATATAAGTATTGATCCTAAAATTGTTTTGGAAAAATGTGAAAAAATTGTATCGAATAAAATTAATGAAATATTAATTGATAAAAATGCGGTTAAAGTCAATATTGTATTGTGTGGAGAATTTACTATAGTACAACCTGGTGAAGATGACGCAGAATTTGATTTAAAATATCTAAACACCTAAAATGTTATTGTGATGAAAAGAGATGTTGACTGTTGTAAATGGTACAAAAAACTTATACTTCAAATTTTGAATAAGTTTGATGAATTCCAGGAAAAAGGTAGTTGTTGGGCATTATCATCCATTATTAATTTGGTTATAAACGTTAATCAATTTTCAGCTTTCTCACCATCTTCATATATTGACTTACCTTCATCAAATAAAAAGAAAAAAGCATGTATTAACATAAAAAATAATGATGAAGCATGTTTTGCGTGGTGCATAATGGCCCTGCTTTATCCAAATACTCATTCAGATCGAGTTTCTAGTTATCCTGACTATAAAAATTTGATGATATTGATTTTCCAGTAAAGATTAAAAATATTTCAAAATTTGAGAAATTAAATTCAATTTCAGTCAACGTCTTTGGATTGGAGGTAAATAAAAACAATTATTTCAAAATTGTGCCATTCCGATTAACAGAAATGAAAAAAGATAATCACCCCAATTTGTTGTTAATTCAAGATAAATACCATAAAAAGGATAAATATAATACATATTTTGAAGATATTAATGTAAATGAGTAACCAGTAAAATATCACTATGTTTTAATAAAAGACATGTCAAGATTACTTTCAGCTGAGGTTAATAAAAAGCATAATCGAAAATATTTTTGTGATAGATGCTTGAACTACTTTTCAACGAATGAAAAGTTAACAAATCACTCTCTATATTGTGATAAAATAAATAAATGCGTGATAAAATAAATATTCATTTTTTAGAGGTGAAAATTGTATTGATTGGTTTTGAAAGAATTAGTAGCTGTGGCCAATCTGTTGCAGACAGATTTGGAAAGTCCACTCAAAATGATTCCATTAAATACATCACAAAAAAATGACTTTGATAATGCAACAACATGTTGTATACGTGAGCAGCCGTTTGCTTTGAATGAAATAAAATGTAAAGATCATTGCCATTTAACAGGAGATTATCGTGGTGCTGCTCATAAAGTATGTAATCTTAATTATAAGAATGGAATATATATTCCAGTAATTTTTCATAACCTAATGGGATATAACTCACATTTTATTATTAAAGAATTAAATTTTACAATTAATGGAAAGATAGATTTTTACCTTTAAATAAGGAAAAATATATTAGTTTTTCGAAGTATTTGGAAAACTCTAAAATTAAATTTAGATTTATAGACTCATTTAGATTTTTGGGTAGTTTGAGTAGTTTAGATATTTTATCAAAAACGATAACGGATTTTCCCATTTTAAAATCACAATTTCATAATTTGAATGAAGATCAATATACATTAATAACACAGAAAGGAGTTTATCCTTATGACTATTTTGATAGTTATGAAAAATTTTCAGAAACTCTGTTGGTTGAAAAAAATTTATTTTATAAAGAATTAAACATATTAGAAATAACTGATGAACAATATGAACATGCCAAAGAAATATGGAATACATTTGGAATTTCAAATTTAGCAGAATATTCTGACTTATATCTCAAGACGGATGTCTTATTCTTATCAGAAATTTTTGAAAAATATAGGGAGAACTGTATAAAAATTTATGAACTAGATCCTGCTCATTACTTTACATTGCCAGGGTATTCTTGGGATGTAATGGTGAAATACACCAAAGTAAATTTTGAATTATTAACTGATGTTGATATGTTCTTATTCATTGAAAGCGGTATAAGGGGAGTTCTAACACAAGTTACAAAAAAATATTGTAAAGCAAATAATATTTATATGAAAGAAATTCATTGAAAATAAAAGGAGACATTGTGATATAAAATTAAAAACTTACTGGCATGGACGATATTTAATTGCTTCTCCATATTTAAAAAGCTCTACTATTTTTAAAGAAGACCTTGTGGCAATAGAACTTTACAAGGGTGAAATTTTTTTTGAAAAACCGATTTATGTTGGCATGTCAATCTTAGATATTTTAAAAACTTTGCTTTATGATTTTTTCGACAATTATATGAAAAAGAAATTAAAACATGATTGCTGTCTTTTATATACTGATACAGATAGCTTAATCTTATAAATATCAAATGAAAATATATATGATATAATTAAAAAAGATTGTTATAAATGGTTCGATACCAGTGACTATCCAATTGATAATCAATAGGGAATTCCATTAGTTAACAAAATAGTAATAGGTTTAATGAAGGATGAAATGAATGGAAGAATCATAAAAGAATTTATTGGATTAAGATCTAAAATGTATTCGATAAAAATAAATGAGAATGAATGTATTAAAAAAATAAAAGGTATTAAAAAATCTATTGTAGAAAAAGAAATAAATTTTTATGGTTATAAAAAAAGTTCATGTGAAAATAAAAATAAATCAATTGTACAAAATTTGATAAAATCAAATAAACATGATGTAAATAGTATTAAACAAAATAAAATAGCATTAAGTTCTAATGATGATAAAAGATATTATTAATAAAAAACTCATATGAAACTTTACCGTGGAGTTACTATAGCTTAAGTGAATAAAATTAATATAAATTAAAACACTTAATTCAACATTATTTTTTTATTTATATAAATGAATTAAAATTTAAATATTGTTTTTTATTGAATAAAGTAGAAAATTTAAATTAATAAATAATAAATTAGAAATAGTACATAATAATTCCTTTTTTTTTTAATTAATTTCTAGTTTACAATTATAATTTATTTCTTGAAGATGATGCTAAGCAAGACGATGATTTTTCCTTTTTGATACTATCCAAACGAATATAGCATTGTTCTGCTCCCTTTAATTTGATTAATGCACAAATTTTTAGATACAATAATTTTTTTTTGTACTGCTCACTGAATTTTTTTTTATGATCTTTACTTCTGATTTCCTCCATCCATTTCTTTGTAGATTCCGATGAAGTTTTCATTAATTTTTGATAATCTTTTGTAGATTGATTTTTATTCAAGATCTTTTTTATTTTATCCATATTAATTTATTAAATAAAGCTATCGATTGTGAATAGTAAAATTAATATGTTTCTGATTATTTCTCTTCTTAAATACTTTTGAATTAGCTAAATCAGAAATTTTATTAAATAAACATTTTCAAAGGCACAACACCAACATGATTAAAAGAACATCTTTTCGAGCAGGGAATTTGCTGATTCTTCAATATTTTTAAACTTGTAGAATCGTGATTATTCAAATCAAAAATATTAGTATTTCTCAATATATTACTAATCCAAGATTTTTATACCCTACACCTAAAGTATAGGGTATATTAACTTTGGTATGGTGTTTGTAACCACCAAAAGGAAGCGAGTTATATATGGAGATGTATATATATTCTGAATCAGGATCACCTCCTGAGTCGATTTAGCGATGACCGTCCGTCCGTCCGTCCGTCCGTTTACACGATAACTCAAAAACTAATGAAGCTATCTTGATGAAATTTATATAGTTGGTTACTAATTACGAAAGGAAGGCTAAGTTCGAATCTGGACAAAATCCGTCCATGGGTTCAGATTCTGGAAGCTTCCGAATGATTCCGGAGCAAACAAGATTATCTCCAAAACCAACAAAGATAGAACCTTTAAATTTTGTACAATGATGTTTCTTCCCATTCGATTTATGTCTCTGAAATTTAAGAGGATTTGGTCCGTGGGTTTGGGTTTTGGAAGCTTCCGAACGAGCACCAGAGCAAATGAGATTATCTCCAAAACCAACAAAAATATAACCTTTAAATTTTGTACAATGATGTTCCTTCCCGTTCGATTTATGTCTCTGAAATTTAAGAGGATTTGGTCCATGGGTTTGGATTTGGAAGCTTCCGAACGGGCACCAGAGCAAATGAGATTATCTCCAAAACCAACAAATATATAACCTTTAAATTTTGTAGAATGATGTTCCTTCCCGTTCGATTTATGTCTCTGAAATTTAAGAGCATTTGGTCCATGGGTTTGGATTTGGAAAATTCCGAACGAGCACCAGAGCAAATGAAATTATCTCCAAAACCAACAAAGATATAACCTTTAAACTTGGCAGAGTGGTGTTCTTTCATGTTTTATTTAAGTTTCTGAAATTTGAGAGGATTTGGTCCATGGGTTCGGATTTTGGAAGCTTCGAACGAGCCCCAGAGCAAATGAGATTATCTTGAAAACCAACAAAGATAGACCCGTCAATTTTTTTATAATGATGTTCCTTCCAGTTTGATTTATGTCTGTAAAATTTAAGAGGATGTGGTCTATGGGTTTGGAGTTTGGAAACTTCCGAACGAGCCCCAGAGCAAACGAGATTATATCAAAAAACCAACAAAGATAGAACCTTTAAATTTTTTATAATGATGTTCCTTCCAGTTTGATTTATGTCTCTGAAATTTAAGAGGATATGGTCCATGGGTTTGGATTTTGGAAGTTTCCGAACCAGCCCCAGAGCAAATGAGATTATCTCCAAAACCAATAAAGATATAACCTTTAAATTTGGCCGAATGGTGTTTTTATACCCTACACCTACACAAGTATAGGGTATCTTAACTTTGGTATCGTGTTTGTAACCACCAAAAGGAAGCGAGTTAGATATGGACATGTATATATATTCTGAATCAAGATAACCTCCTGAGTCGATTTAACGATGTCCCTCCGTCCGTCCGTTCTCACGATAACTCAAAAACTAGTAAAATATCTTGATGAAATTTATATAGTAGGTTAATAATTCCAAAAGGAAGGCTAAGTTCGAATCTGGACAAAATGTATCCATTGGTTCGGATTCTGGAAGCTTCCGAATGATTCCGGAGCAAACGAGATTATTTCCAAAACCAACAAAGATAGAATCTTTAAATTTTGTACAATGATGTTCCTTCCCATTCGATTTATGTCTTTGAAATTTAAGAGGATTTGGTCCATGGGTTTAGATTTGGAAAACTTCCGAACGAGCACCAGAGAAAATGAGATTATCTCCAAAACCAATAAAGATATAATCTTTAAATTTGACAGAGTCGTGTTCCTTCATGTTTTATTTAAGTCTCTGAAATTTGAGAGGATTTGGTTCGTGGGTCCGGATCTTGGAAGCTTCCGAACGAGCCCCAGAGCAAACCAGTATATCTCCACAACCAACAAATTGAATTGAATTTCAACGAATATTGTTGAAGAATTTCAAAACCAGTTTTTTTCAAAATCTAAATTCAAGTCCTCAAATGGAGATACTTCAGAATTTAAATATACTTTTATATTGGTGACATTACAATGGTTAAATTTTGAAGGGTCTTTCTCCAGTTTATTTTGTTGATCTAAATGGAATTTTAATAACAGAACCTTTCTCAATATTTTTAAATAAATTTAATTTAAGATTGTCTGCTAAGTTAATATGCTGAACCTTCCAATATAGTTTTGTAATAACAATTTTTGGTTTTTCATTAGCATCACTACATATCATTGAATTATTGTGATCAATTTCTTTACCATTAAGTTCATAACGAATTTCATCAAATAAAAATGCAACATCATTATTAACTAGTTTAGTATTTGTAGCAATTGTTCCATCATGTTTTGATATATAACCTTCAATACAGATTAGAATTGTTGAGGGTAATATATTTAAGTTCTGATTTTGTATTTGTATTCGTATAATATCACTTAATCCAAATGAGTTTAAGAATGGTGAATATGAATACCATTGAGCACTAGTTATAGTTTCATCAAAAATTGGATCATTAAAGATTTCCATTTTCAATTTACTTTAAATAGATATCCAAGAGATTTTAGATATTCTTTATTTTCGAATGATAATGGTTTTTTATATTTTAAATGTTGAGCTCCTCCTCCTTTGACTAACTTTGATGAATTAATTATTTATCTTACTCTGCGAATGTATATTAGATTGATGATTTTGATTAAATATTATCATTTTGAGATTTTAAATGTATTTTAAGTGTTACTATTTCTCCACGAAAATTAATTAAATTACGGTCTAATCAAGGAGTTTTATAGTAATAGAACTTATCTGATTAGTAGATAAAGATAAATAAATTACGTTCTTAGGAACTTCAATTATTTTATAGCCAGGACTGACGTTAATAGAGAATTCATGTAAAATATGAGCTTCTTTTCCGTTAATATAAGTTCCAGATATAATATTACATTCCACTCTTACTATGTTTATTTTATTAATATCAACAAAAAGATCTGAAGTATACCATTTATTGGCTAATAATTTCTTCTTACTAAAACCTAATAATTCACCAATTGTATCTTCTCTTTCAAAATCAATATCTTTATCAGCAAAAATTTCACACTTTAATGTATTATTATTTGCTCTTATAATTAATTGTTCCTTATCTGCTTTAGTTATATTTAACGTTTTTCTAAGAAATATTTCAATATCTCCAATTTCATATGAACGTGTTGGAATTGTAATAGGTTTATCATCAATAATAAATCTATTAGTAGGTATTGGGGCACTTTGGCATGGGAAAAAATAAGCCCATATCGCACGACCTAGTTTTTAATAAACCATAACGCACGCCCACGCAAATTAACCTATATTTGGATGATTTTAAGTTAAACCGGAAGTGTTGTGACCTGGATTCTGTTAGAAGTTGGGGTAAAACAAGTCTTTTAGAGCTCTTTGATTGTATATTATAATAGGTCAACATGAAAATAGTTAGCAAAACTATTATATGTAAATATTAAAGCACGTGTTATTTAATGTTGGTGAACTAGTTTTAAAGTGTATCTAGAATGCGTGTTTTTTTTTTTTTGTGTTGGTTTACTATAGGAAGAAATACAAAATAACAATTAGCATCTTCTTTTTTTTTTTTAGATTACTATGTAATATTTTAAAAAGGTAGAAAAAGAAAGAGGCAAGAAAAGTTGAATGCAAATAGATTGGTATAGTATAGTATAGTAAGAACGTAGAATATATATCTACATATATATGTTGCATATAAAAAGGTTAAAAAGAAATTCAAACTTTATTAACTTTAATGTACAAAATATAAAGTGCATTTTATTTTTAGAGTATTACAAAAATCTCTTTTTAAATATGTTTTTACGATTACTACTACTTAAAATTGTAGATATGATGGGTTCAATGATCTTTATTCGCCTTTGAAATCTCATTCTATCAATTGTATATTGTTGTCACTGATTTTTCCGAGAAGAATTGTAAGCAAAGCTCCATACATACATAACTTTAATTTGTAAAGTTGAATTAAATCGTACTTTTTTAGTTGGATTATTTAATTCCATATGAGCTATATATTTATGTTACAAATAAAAATAAATTTTTTTTGGTTTTTTTTTTGTTTTTTATTTTAACACGTTTTCTTTAAGTAAGTACATATAGATATTAAAACTATTTTTAATTGCACATTTTAAACTTGAACTTACATTATGTGTTGGAATAGGACACATAGATTTAAAATGTTCAATTTTTAACAATGATGGCATTGTATTGGTTAAATCATTAATTTTAGTGCTATCTATGTATTTTTATTTTTCAAGAAAATTTTTTTTCTGCTTTCCTTTAACGTAAATTATATCAGCTGATTGTAAATAGTACTTAAGTATATCCCTCAAACATAAGTATTCTACTGTACCACTATTCCATTTTAATCCATTTATTTTATTTTCAGAATATTGAATATTGTATTTTGTTTCATGATTAAGTTCTTCTTCAGAGTAAGGCGCTTTAAAATGATATACAATTGGAAACAAACTCCCCTTTTTAAGAATAGCCAATTCCTTTATAAAATATTGCTTTTCATTTCCTTGTACAAATTATAAGTCAAAAATGAAAATTTGTTGGTTATCCATTATGAATGTTGATGAATGAATAACCTTTTGAGTGAATGAAGCCGGACTTTATATTCTCTTTCTGAGTGTACATTTTGGTATAAATATAGGTTTGCTATCACGAATAATTATTTATTTAATTATGTTTTTTCACCCATTTACAATGATGGTGGCTGGGCCAACTTGTTGTGGAAAAACTACTTTTATTCATAACTTAATAAAATTAAAAAATAATATCATACATCCGCAAATCAATAAAATTATTTGGTGTAATCCAGATAAAAATGCAGTACCGAATGATATAACAGATCTTGAGTATAGCAACAGTATTCCTGATTTTAGTGATAATAGAAACTCTGTATTAATTGTGATAGATGATATGATGTTAAATTCTTATGATAGACAAAAGAATATGAAACGATTGAAAATCAACCGACATATATTGCACCTGTTAAAAAATTCTAAACCGAAATTCTAAAGAGTTATTATAAAACATTGTGAACCAGATGTAATTAAAACAATTTGTGAAATATCGTTAAATATTTTAAATGGTAACTGTAAGTTGAATAAAAAAACAAAAAATCAATTAAAAAGATATAAAAGGGAGTTAAGATCACTCATTTGTTATAAAAAATCAATAAATAATAAACGAAAAATTATTGTTCAAAAAGGAGGATTTTTACCTACTCTTCTTGAAGCAGTTCTTTCAGGATTGATTGAAAATCTTATAAAATGAATAATTCATCATTTAATAAAATGATTATTCTCAAACCGGAAATATATGAAAAACTTAAACAAAATTCTAATCTTGAAATTAACCAGTTGGATAAAAATATGAAAAAAATTATGTTAAATAAGCATTTGACTGATATCCAAAAATGGTATTTTTTACGGCAAAACTTGTTTGAAAACCAAAATCAGAGCAGAACTCTTCCACAAAACAAAGAAAAAGGAAAACTGATACTAATGGAATCAAAAAGTACTCAAACACGTGTAAAACCATTACTTAAAGATGCAAAGGTACAATCAGATTCTGTTAAATATAGAGACATTAAAATGCAATTCCCTGAGGAAGAAATATATGAGGATACCCCTGATAATGTGTTTGAAGACGAAGAAAATGAAGAAAATGTTTTATCAAAAGCTGCAACAGCGGCGGAACGGTTAAGAAAACGAAAATCAATTAAGAGTAAAAATGTTCAAATATTTGAAACAGATACTGGTGATATAATAACAGTTCCATTAGATAGTCCAAGTCCACCAACGAAAAAGGAAAAAACTATAAATAGATCTCCAAAACGTTTATTGCGATCAGCGAAAGCAGGTGATACTCAAACACAACTTAATTTTCCAATTCGTAAAAATAAATCTACAAGTTCATGGACAATGTACAAGTAAATGATGAATTTTACGTCACATTACTCAGTGATTCATCTATGAATTTTTACTCCGAAAACACATTATAAACTTTTACGAATAAAATGGATAAATATATGATCGATTCTAATTGGAAAGTTGGTGTATCTGAAATATATGCTTATGATTTTATTCCAAATGTCTATGGTGAGGAATGGTAACGATCAAATGATATGCGATTGGAAGGTTCTGTTACTTCCTACTTTAATTCAAAATATTCGACCATTATTAGGATTTTCAAGAAAAGAAGTTTTACGTCAACTAATTTGGGGTATTTTTAACTTTATAAATGACGATACAAACTATGTAATACCAAACAAAGCTGAGGAGTTTCCAAAAACTTTATTATACACTACTATCTGTTTAAGTAAGCCAAAAGTTAACATCAACTTAAGAACAAATTTCACTTACAGCTTAGATGGACTTTTAAAAACATGTTTTGATCAAGCTTTCGTAAAATTATCTGACCCTAAAAAATATAAACCTCGTGTAATTGAAGTTTTTAAATTTTTTATTGATAGCATGAATTTAATTCCTGTAGAGAAACCAGATATGTTTTTTATATACACTGATATTATTGAACCACAAAATATAGGTGGTAAAAATGTAAGATGTTTAAGAACTGTTAATACAGAAAATGCTTTTACTAACACATTAAAAGAATTTAACATAATTGAATATTGTAATGTTGAAAAATCATTTGATAGTATTTCAATGCTCTTATGTGATAAATATGGTTATAAAATAAATTTTAGTGATAGTAGTATTCCTACAAAAATTGTATTACATTTTAAAAAAGTATAAATAAATGTCAGTTTGTAAATTTTAATATTAATTTTATTTTAAACGTAATGGAGAAAGTGTATTACAGATATTATTTAGTACAATCCGGAAGAGGTCTTGATGACATTGGGCCTTTATTGCATTCTACCATACCTTACCAAAGAGGTCGCGGATTAGGAAGTTTTTTTGTAAGTCTTTTTAAGTATTTGAAACCTATATTTGCTTCAGGTGCTAATATATTTAAAAAAGAGGTCATTAACTCTGGTATTAGCGCTTTATCTGATATTGCATCAGGGGCAAACGTAAAGGAAGTTGTTCAAGATAGACGTAAAGAAATTATGAAAAATGTAAGACGCGGAGCTGTTAGGAAGCTTAATGAAATGTATGGATCTGGTAAAAGAAAAAGGAAAACTATAAAAAGACTTAACATTAGCATTTCAAATTATTCTATGTCAAAACGGCGTAAAGTTAATAAGAAAAAGAAACGAAAAGATATTTTTAACTAATCATGGTGGAATGTATGAAATCTGAATTAGATATTTTTAAAACTCAACCTATTCAATCCAGTATTTTACGATCTGAGGAGGTTTCTTACAATCCAATTGCTTCCCTAGACAATCCGTCAACAATCGAATTTCTATCATTAGGTCGTGGTGAAATATAACCCCCTCAGACGGTAATTACCACTACAGAGCTTACATTGAATCATTATTAAATAATGGTACAGATGCAGCAACAACATATTTGAAATGTGCCGGTTGGAATCTGGATAAACCAAATATAGCAAAATTTGACAATGTTAGTTCAAAGGAGCGCCAAAAAGCTTACCAAAATAGCAATGTTGTAGAGCTTATGGGCAAATTACATGTAGATATGTTCAATCAGCCAACTCTTCTGATAAATAATGTTGATGTTAGAATAGTTTTAACATTAGAAAAACCAGATTTTTTCTTTTTCGGAGATGATTCTGATGAATCTCAATTAAAAATTGTAGAAGCAACATTGTTTATGAGACATGCAACTATTAATCCTAGTGTATTAGTAGCACATAATGCTGTTATTGAGAAGCCGAACGCCAAATATAATTATGAACGGGTAGAAGTAAAAAGTTTTACAATTCCTTCTAATAGTACAACTATTTCGCTTGATAATGTATTTATTGGGCAGTTACCAAACACGATATTAGTTTGTATGACAGAGAATACCGGTTACTCTGGAAAAAGATCAAAAAATCCATTTAATTTTAAACACTTTGATATTTCTCAATTCATGTTATATGTAAATGGAGTACAAATACCTAATACAATAATTGAAACCAGTTTTACGGAAGAAAATAATTGTTATACACGTGCATATCATACGCTATTTTCTGGTACAGGCATATATCATAATGATAAAGGTCATCAGATAACAAATTCTATGTTTAGTAATGGATTCTTTTAATTAGCTTTTGATTTAACTCCAGATGCAACAGGAAATGAAGTGTGTCATGGATTACTTAATCAAGGCACTGTCCGAATTGAAGCAAGGCTATCAAAACTGCTTCCATCAACTCTATCTGCTATAGTTTATGGAGAATTTGATGCAAGTTTACAAATAAAAATCGAAATGTGTTCGCAAATCTATAAATATATTACTTAAGACTTGAATTTGAGTATTTGTTAAGATGTCATTAACCTGTACACTTGTAGATGTAACATTTTGTTGTGATGATAAAAACGAAAGATATTTGCGAAAGTTATTTGCTTACTTGGAATTAAAGAACCTTGTAAAAAATTAATAAAAGAGTTTACATACAAATTTCCAACAAAAGAACTTTTAAATTATCATCTTGAAAATTATACTTTTGGAACTGTTCACAATAATAAAATAAATAACGATCTTAGACAGATATTGGAGAAATTTGATATTATTATAACAAATGAAAAAATAAAAAAAGATTTCTTAATAAATTACACTAACGAAATAAGTAAAGTGTATGATTTAAGTAAATTTGATTCATGAATACTTTAGAATTAACTAATATATTAAGATGTAACAAATACACAAACAAATTTTGGAAAGGAGTTTTTGCTTTGGATAAATTACCTAATATAGTTGAAAGGCCAACATCCATGATTGTAAACACTGATAAAGCCAAAGATCCTGGAACACATTGGTTAGTTATTTTTATTCCAAAAGATGGTTGTATAAAATATTTTGATTCTTACGTGGCACACCAGATAAACCAGAAATTCTTAATTATTTAAAAAACCAATGCATAATATTTAATGATAGACAATTACAAAGCAACTTTTCAGATGTATGTGGACAATATTGTTGTGTTTACGCTTGGTGTAAGTGTAATAATATAAGTATGAATAAATTTTTAACACAATTTAGTAGTGTTTGTTACATCCATAATGATAATCTAATTTTAAAACTTTATAACAGCATATTTGGGAAAAAGTATATTCAGAGCTGTGTTTCTAAACAAAAAATATAAATATATATATCTAAAATATTGCGGTTTTTTAACTCATTTTAAAACAACTGTGAGAGGAATAGTATCATATACAATATGTTATTGGCCTATACCTACTTTTTAAACGAAGCACATACGGTAAAAATAGTTGTTGGTTTTCATACAGAATTAATAGAAGCAACAATTTCATTACACCGCATTGGGAAAAAATGAATGTTTATTAATTATGAAGATTGGTTGGAATTTTATCAGCAATATCATCTACATCCTAAAAATAAAGTTTCCTACTTACAATTTGGTACAAAAGCTGGAAAACCACGGTCATTTGTACTAAAAGATGAGGAAATTGATAAATTTCGTAATCTATTTAATTTTATCCACTTAGTAATGGTTTACAACAAAAATGCTGAAGGATGTGTAAAAGAATACGTAAGAAAATATATTAGAACGTGTGTGGAAAACCAGCAAACTATATTAAAAGATGAAATATACATTCCATTACACCGGTTTAATGTTCAATGTAATTATTCTAGATTATTTTTTGAGATTCCATTTTTATTAAAAGAATTAATAGATAAATATTTAAATATAAATCAAGAGAATAAAATGTTAGAATAAGATTAAACTGTAAAATAAATTTATAATAAAAAATTTTAAATAAACTTTATTTACTTTTGTTTTTACAATTACAATAAAATATGGCAATAGCAAAAACAACACAATAAATAAACAAAAATGTAAAAAATAATATTAAACATCTACAATAATACGAATATAATGTGGTTGGTTGCAAATTCTCTTTATCATTGTCCAAAGATTCAGAAACTTGCCCTCTTTCTACAAAACTACTGTCCATTTGAAATGTTAAAATGTTGAATAACCAGACTTTTTGAGAAAATTAAGTATTTTTTTTTTATTAATTTGCAGTGTTACTAAGATTAGAACTGACAACTGACTGAATAAAAATTCAAATTTTGAAAAGGTATAAAAAGAATGCATTATCTTTATTGGTATTTATTTTAAGAATGGATGTGAAAGATTTCTTAGAAAATTACTCATTTACATTATTAGATGAACACAAAACTTATATTTCAAATTTAGACAATTATTTAGAAAAATTTGTTGGTAAAGAACAGTACAGTTCAAAATATGGTAAACATTTTAGTTGCTGTCCTTGGGCTTATAATAATTGTACGTCAGGGCCTGACACTTGTGAATGCTATTTTGTAGAAAAATATAACAAAGAATTAGAAAAGTTAATTAAATGGTATAAGCATAATGTCAAAAGCTCAAATTGTAATGGAAATTCATAGACCAGGAAGGCGTAGATATCCTAGAAGGAAATTCTTACAAATAGGTTTAAATGATACTTGGCAAATTGATTTAGTTGAAATGATACCATATGCAAAGTTTAATAATGGCTTTAAATATATGTTAACTGCCATAGAAATATTTTCTAAATACGCATATGCTGAACCTGTAAAAACAAAGAATGCTGAAAATGTTTTAAATGCCCTGAAATAAATTTTTGAGCGCGCTAAAGTTATACCCAAAAATATTCACTCTGATCAAGGCAAAGAGTTTTTTAATTCACAATTCCAAAACTACATGAGAGAAAAAATAATCAATCACTATCATACATACAGTGAATTAAAAGCATCAATTGTTGAACGATTTAATCGTACAATGAAAAATTCTATGTGAAAAAAATTTAGTCTAAATGGAAATTATAAATGGTTATCTATTCTGCAATCAATAATAAAAGATTATAATTCAAGAAAACATTCTACAATAAAGCTTCCACCTGAAAAAGTTACGCGAAAAAATGAAAGAAATATATTGAAAAATATATATATCCAACCTAAATTTTTCAAAAAAGTAAATATAAGGTTGGTGAATATGTAAGAATAAGTAAATATAAAGGTCACTTCGAAAAAGGCTATCAACCAAATTAGTCAACTGAAATATTTATAATTGATAAGATCAATAATACCTACCCAGTTACACATCAATTATCAGATTATAAAAATAATCCTATTTCAGGTGGTTTCTACAAAGAGGAACTCACTCCTGTTAAATATCCAAATTCTTACCTGGTAGAAAAAATTATTAAAAAACAAGGTAATAAAGTTTTTGTTAAATGGTTAGGGTTCAATGATGATCATAATACTTGGATTAATAAAAAAAATAGTATTTAATAAATTTGAACATATTTGATATTTATTTCAGCTATTTATACTAAAATTTTTAAATAAATATTTAAACATTATATTTCTAATTAATTATTAACATTAGATCTTTTATATCCATAGGGAAATGAACTACCATCTTCTATAAATTTACGTTTTTCTAACCTAGTTTGATATTTTTTTATTTCAGGAACTGTGATAACTTTATGCTCTTTATTACGTCGAATATTTTGTGAAAGTATGTATATATCGTTGTCTTCCTTCACATTTAGCACCGCTTCTTTAATTGTATTAAAATTAATTTTTTGGGAGGCTGTATAGTTTAAACAAATTCCTTTAACTTTACAAACTAGTTTTTCTTTATTGTCTTTCGTACTGTGAACTTTATATGCATAGTTTTTAGGGCCTCCACTTACAAATTCTGTAATGTAACTTCCAACACCATAACATTCTAGTTCATCGGTCATATCTCCTATAAAATCCATGTTTGGGGTTCATATTCTCCTGTACGACTTATATATATTACGGAATCAGTGTCATAATATAAAACTCTATCCTTTAGTTTTTCTAAATAACTATATAATTTTAATCGAGCTTGAGTAGTTGTGTAAGCTGCAATTCATATTCATACATTTACAGTAGATAATGATTCACCTGCTTCTTCTTTGTACTGCCAATTAACTATAATGTTTTCCTCACTTACTGGAAGAATACCACAAACGTCTATAGATGGATTTGTTAACATGTCATATAAATCCTTAGGTTGATTAATAATTATTGTTTTTTGTAAGTTTTCTCTCTGTCCAAATTTACCCCAAAAAGAATTAAGTACATTACATTATCTGACTCATGGCGCAGTGGTTAAGTCGCCAACCTTTCAATCGAATGGTCTTGGGTTCAAACCCCGGTCAGGTCATAAAATAAAAAATATGTAGTACTTTTATATCGTAATAATGTATATCGTATAATTAATATTAGTAATAATAACAATAATAATAACAATAATAATAATAGTAATAATAATAATAATAATAATTATAATAATAATAATAATAATTAATAATAAATAATAGCTGCTACAGTGGAGCCATCTTTGGTTATATCATGTAAGTAAGGTGTTATATACTGCTGCATGTTGTAATTCACGGATGGCGCTGACTGTGTAGTAAAATAACAATAATAATAATAGTAATAATAATAATAGCAGATAATAGTAATAATAATAATAATAATAATAATAGTAATAGTAAAACAAATTATAATAATAATAATAATAATAGCTGCTACAGTAGAGCCATCTTTGGTTATATCATGCAAGTAAGGTGTTATATACTGCTGCACGTTGTAATCCACTGATGGTGTTGACTCTGTAGTAAAAATAATAATAATAATAATGATAGTAATAATAATAATAATAATAATAATAATAGTACAATTAAATAGTATAATAAATAGTACAATAATAATATAACAATAATTATAATAATAATAATAATAGTAATAATAATAATAGCTACTACAGTGGGGCTATCTTTGGTTATATCATGCAAGTAAGGTGTTATATACTGCTGCATGTTGTAATCCACTGATGGCGCTGACTCTGTAGTAAAATAATAATAATATTAATAAAAATACTAATACCAATAATAACAGCCGCTACAGTGACAGTGGGGGTTGCCTTCAATAGTTGCCTCATGTAGTTAATATATACTACTACTACATGTTGTAACTGTTGTGACGGCTTTAGTCACTGTTACCAAAATAATAATAATAGACGGATTCATTGTTTCCTTACAGTCCCACTCCCAATTCAATGTTTCCGTATCCATTTTCCTATCCTTTCCTATCCCTACTCCCTAGCCAATATACTGCGTTCGCAGGTAAGGGTTTCATCCCACTATATATATTGGCTAAAGGGGGAGGTGAGTTTAGTCAGTAAGAATCTGACACTACCAAGGGGAAATTCTTGGTGTCTTTGGAAGATTCCCACCTCCCTTAGGAAAAAAAAAAAAAAAAAAAAAGTATTAATTTTGCAAAAGATCGTAGTCCCTGATTATTTACAATTTCATTAAATTCTAGTTGAATATTTTCATTTCTAAGAAAATCCGTTATATACTTCTCTTTCTCTTCCTTTGTTATACAGTTACTAGGCCATCCCGATGCCTGTTGTTTTATTTTTAAAAATTTGTTCATCATTTGTGTGAAAAGACCATCTGTTTTTGTTACACCATTGTATTGACATATGTTGTAACTCCATATTTCATGAATTTCTAATATTTTATATTTCACTTCAAGAGCTTTTAGCACTTCATAAATAATCCATGTTCCAATTAAAGCTCTTTCGTTATCATTATGTAAACAAAATTAATTTAGGTTTTTTTCCTCACTACAGTGCGACATAAGGAAAACATTAATTTGTTGTTTTGTTTTACAGGTAATACTGGATGTATAAGATTTTCTGGTGGTAAAATTTCACATTTTATAAGTCCATTCAAATCTTTTAAATTTTATTTAGTACAATTAACGTTTCCTACATAAACATCTGGATGGCCGACAGGAAATTTTCCATATTTGCAAACCCATGGATATAAAGAACAAATATCTATATATTTTATTTTTTCTCCTTTTTTACATTTGTAGTAGTTGTAAACATTATCTGTACGACCACCATAAAAAGAATCCCGAGGTTTTAATGGTGAAAGTTGTACTAATGGATGGTTATTTAAGTAATTCATTTTCTTTTACTTATTTGAGAATAAAAATCACATTCCCACATTTCAATTACATTGTAATCTAATTTTTTCAACCTATCAGATTTTTTAATAGTTCTATCATATCGTTCATTCATTGTATCATTTTTATCATCATATAAATATGAATTACGATTACGTGGAAAACAGTCAGGATGACCGTGATAATAACATCCATAAAATTCAAAAACTTGATTAATTTCTGAACAAAAACCATCAACTTTTACACCGGCTACGACAGCTTCTTTTTGTTTAGCAGCATGTCTAATGTTAATATTCCGTTTTTCCTCCTCCCAAACCAACCATTGAATAGCTGCCTTTGATTGGTTATCTGAATACCTATACCCGTTTTTGGGTATTAAACCAATCGTATCTGGTTTTAAAAAATTACGTCTAAATCCAAGATTACAAGCAGACGCTATAGTTGTGGCCTCTAGAAAAGGTTCAACATTACATTCTCTAAGAAAAAATTCTCTGAACTTTAAGCATGATTGCGTTAGTATTGCTACGTCATTTATACAATATTTTACAATATCATTTTCCATATAGAATTCATCATTTTTGTGATCTTCATACCATTTCAGAAATACTTCAGGTGGTAATGGTCCAATATAATTTTTATTTTCCGTTGTATTGAAGAGATGCGGGAAATATCCTTTTTTCAAATCAATTTGTAAATCAAAAGCCTTTGGTAATTTTGATAATGCCATTGCAAAGTAATTAATTGAGTCTATAAATTTTATGTTATCTAATAACATCATGATAATTTTTGAACCTCGCATAATTAGTTTAGTTTTTAAAGAGGTTTTTTCTAATATAATATTTAAAATAAATTGATGGTCAAAAGATTGTCCATTCTGTGCTATTACCACGACAGTTTTGAATGCTTTTCTTATCTCCATTATGTACATCAGAAATTGCTCTATAATATTTCCCTCTTTAATTCCTCTTTTTCTAAATTTACATGTTTCACAAAAATATAACGAGGACAACGAAATACATGCTCGAAAACACACAAATTTGGTTCATGTAGTTTAATATCTGATAGAATGCTTCTTATGTAGTTCTCTCCAAAAGCTTTTTCTTGTTGTGTTTCCAAATCGTAAAATATATAAATAAAATTTTTTAGTTTAGGTTGATTTTTGTTTTGTTGAATAAAACATTTATGATTCTCAGGAACATAGTTACTGCAAATCTTGCAAAAGTATTCACCACATACATGGTTTCTGTCGGCTCTATAAAGTTTTAAGCAAGACAAACATTTTTTAACTTCGTCACAAATACTGTTGCGTTTTGAACTTGACGCCCTATGGTTATCTAAACACATTCGACCTCGAAATGAACGATTACAATCATTGCATAAAATTTGTTTTAAATTATTAAGACATGGTGGAGAATTTTGACAGCATGGACATGTTCCTGTGCATCTATGATTACTTTTGTTGTTCTATGGAATGTGGCAATCTTCACAATAATAACTGGCGCAAAAGGTTGCAGTCAGCGATTACGTTATAGTGATTTTTATAAAACAACAAATTTAGCCGTTTTTCAGGTCCAATTCCTTGAAATATTACCTCTCTGCCTCTTGTTCCCCATTTGTACACAACAATTTTATAATTTTTCAAATATTCTTGAAACTTTTTGAGTTCCTGTATTCCACAACCTTTATTTGGAATTTTTACTCCTGCATTTTTAGTTAGTTCGATAGCTTTTAAAGTTTGTAATTTTCCTGTATCATTACGAATTTTGTGTTTGTAGTTCTTATCATTTTTAGTTTGTGATATTGCCACAATTAAGACCTGAGGTAGACATAAATTGTTTTTATTTTTAATGCAAATTATTCCCTTTCGCTTTAAGCTTTCCTCATCATATGATGAATATTTTCGTGATCTTCCTCTCCCAAATGGTAGCCTTACAGATGTAACTGAAAGACAAAATGTATCTGTGCTTAAACCTGTAACATAAAAACAAAATAAAAGTATTAATAATAAAAATAATAATGAAGTATTTATTTAGTAGTTACCTTCAGAATTACTTTGAAAAATTTTTGATATAATTTCCCATACATCAGAAAATGTTAGATCACCTGCATTTCTAAAACTTAGCCATCCAGGACCATGTTGCTGGAAGCTTTCTCCACAGAATGTTAATCCTACCTTATCTAGAGGGTGCAAATCAGTTGTAACATCTTGAATTATTTTATACAATACGTTTTTTATCCAGTTAACCGGTTCTACGTTATTAGGAACTGAATTAATTATAAACTTGATTTTACGTCCGCGTACATTAAAACGTTTGACTACTGATGCTGAATCACTTTCAATCCTATAAGGAAATAATTCTCCGGTGAATGATCTCCGGTGAATGATTAAAAATTCTTTCTAATAAAATTTTTTTTGACATTTTTTTTTTTTTTTTTTTGTATTGACTCCCTTGCTGCAGCTATTTGACCAAACTAACCAAAACTAATTTAAATATTTCGTTTTTAGAGTAAAAAAAAAAAATTTCTTCAAGCAAATATTTGCAACAATGTTTGTAAGATGTATGAATTCTAAAAAAGTAATTACAATAGATTCAATTTTAATTAAATATACGTTAGTAGATTGTATATATTGCATGCAATTGCATTTGATATAAATTATCGAAAAGGAATTTATAGAATAAATTCAGGTTTAAACACAAATATTTTGTTTTTACAGTAAACACCTATCTTCAAACAAAGTATTTGCAACATTGTATTTTTAATAAATGATATCTTCCTTTTTTTTTTCTAATTAAAACTACCTACATCTTTTTGAATCTTTCTTTGAAATAGAAAATATTTCAACAATGTAGTTTGATTTATGAAGCCGAAAGCAGTTACAATAAATTAAAATTTTAATTAATATGCTTTGGTAAATTCTATAGATTTCTAACAATTTTATTTAATATAAATACTGCAGAATTTTGTAGAAGAAATCATAGTCTTATTTAAAATCAAGCAAAGTAAACAACATAATCAAGCATGGACAACAACACTGAACACATATTTTTCCTTACACAACCAACACAGGTTATGCTTCCACCGAAGGGGAAGAAATCCCAGCATCAGCAACAACCTCAACACCAACAAGCATCACAGCACCAGCAACAATTACAGCACCAGCAACAATCCCAACAACAACAACAACACCAATCATATGAGCAACCAAAGAGAAAAAGATGTTTGGAATCATTTAATGCAAAAATAAAAAGAAAAACTTTTTTAAAGGTAAAAGATATGGAGCTAGATGCGCTCTATACAATTAAAAAAGTTAAACTATTACCAACAGTTAATGGACCATCTTGGGTTTTTGAAACAGAAAATTACATAATTTTCGTACCAAAAACCTATCTGGACCTATTCGAAGATAAGGAATTCCGGGAGGAAATTCTAAAAGGCGATCTCTATTTAATTAGAGATAGCACTGAAAATTTAAAGCTGCTTGATGAAACAAGCAATAAACATTTAGCAATTAACCAATAAAATTGTAATAAAAATAAAATTAATAAATAAAAAAATTTAATAAAAAAAAACAAAATTTTTTTTTTGCTTTTAAATTTTTCTTTTTTTTACAGCTATTTAGATTATAAATAATAGATGTTTAAAAAAATGTTTAATAAAGAGAAAGTAATTACTTATATTTAATAAAAAACGTTTTGCATTTTATTTACATTTTTTTTTTCTCAGGCTTTTCAGTTTAAGCTCTGTGAGAGGTATTTGACTATTTTAGAGAGTAATATAAAAAAAAAAAAATTAGAATAGATGATTCAATATAAGTAGGCAATGTACTATTATATTTCGTATCACCTAATTAGAACGAAAAAAAAGTAAAACGAGAAATTTATTTTTAAAATGAAAATTAGAAAAAATAAGCATACTCAACTTAATACATAACGAAAACGTAATTTGTCTACCATCTGTATGACATAATTACAAAATTTCAATTTAAATCTTCTGATTACATAGTTTCTATTTTAGAATTTTCTACATAGAAATTAATACCCTTTTGATTTTCCTTTTTGTTTTGACCTTCTAATTTCATAACATACAAGCCATCCTATAACAGGTATTCAGAAATTTAAGAATGTAATATATTCTTAATAAATTTATCTTGATAATTCAATTTATTCTTTTACCTTTTTTTCTATCTTTTAAATAATATACAAATATTGTAAACAAAACCAGATTTAATCAAACGAAAAAAGAAAAAGGTACATGTGGACGCTAATTTCTATTTTGAATTTCTTTTTAACCTTTTTATATGCAACATATATATGTAGATATATATTCTACGTTCTTACTATACTATACTATACTAATCTATTTGCATTCAACTTTTCTTGCCTCTTTCTTTTTCTACCTTTTTAAAATACTACATAGTAATCTAAACCAGATATTCCTCCAAAAAAAAAAAACGAAGATGCTAATTGTTATTTTGTATTTCTTCCTATAGTAAACCAACACAAAAAAAAACACGCATTCCTTAAAGATACACTTTAAAACTAGTTCACCAACATTAAATAACACGTGCTTTAATATTTACATATAATAGTTTTGCTAACTATTTTCATGTTGACCTATTATAATATACAATAAAAGAGCTCTAAAAGACTTGTTTTACCCCAACTTCTAACAGAATCCAGGTCACAACACTTCCGGTTTCTCTAAAACTCAAGGTCATTCAAATATAGGTTAATTTGCGTGGGCGTGCGATATGGTTTATTAAAAACTAGGTCGTGCGATATGGGCTTATTTTTTCCCATGGAAAAGTGCCCCAATACCTACTTCTATTATTCTCTTCATCTATATTAGATAGTGAAATATATGTTTGGATATCTGCTAAACCGCAGGTATATTCTCTTCCCTTAAGATCTATAGGAGAGAGATTTTATTATACCTAACATATATACATATAATATCTTCTAGTTTTCTTTAAAAATCTTTTTTTACAAACTAAATTCTAATTATGCTTTATCAGTTAGTTTATCACCTCAACATTTAATTACTTCTAACGGTGGTTGTAAATTTCCAAAACTATCAAAATATTGAGTTATTTCAGTATTTTTAAAATAAGCTACCTATTGTGTTTTATTTCCAATAGAATTATCTAAAATTATTATACCACTTTCAAATTTCCAAGGTTTTCCTGCAGGTAAATTATCTCTCATAAAAACTCCTCGAAAATGTTTCAAGTATTTTTTACCAATGGTTTCTAAATCAAAATTTGGTAAAGCTCTATTGAGCAGCTTAGTTAATGGTTTTTGGGATTCAAATAAAGACCTAATCCTTTTTTATATGGTTTTAAATATAATCCATTACCCCCTTTTAATGCTATTGCTTCCATTATTTTATTATGACGTTCACGTTTATTTGTAGCATCATTTACAGCTTTAACTATTCCTGCAGTACCGCCTGAAAGTGCTCCAATAGCTGATAAACCTGCAAATATATATAATATATACATATTGGAATTACTATCTGACAGAATACGTACTTTCTTTACAGTCAAAACGCTTCTATTCGGTAGAATCAAGGCTTCTTGAATTGTCATAATTTTCATTTGGAAGGCGCTACAATGGTGTGGTAATAAGAAATTATGACTGATATGTAGATTATATGAGAAGACCCCGCATCCTACACTGCTGTTCATTTTTGAGACATCCGTGTAGTATTGTACTCCTTGGAAGTTCATCACTGCGTTCTAGTTCCAACTCTCACGGCTTGGTGTTCTCGTCACATGAGATTTCTCGAAGAAGTAAGTGGGGGACGTGTAGTCCACTAAGGCGGGAGCGGACTTGAATTGGTTTATGATATCCGAGTGACCTTCTCGTGAATTAATTCACTGGGATGTAGCTTTTAATCTCACACCTGTGTTTGCGGCTGCAAATTTGCTATAATATTCTACAGACATCAGATTAAGCATGATGTCTAATACCGTTCTATTGCCGTTAAATTACTGTTCTGATCAAGCAGTTTTATAGTAAGTAATAGAACTTATGTGATTAGTAGATACAGGTAAATAAATTACATTCTTAGGAACTTCAATTATTTTATAGCCAGGACTGACGTTAATAGAGAATTCATGTAAAATATGAGCTTCTTTTCCGTTAATATAAGTTCCAGATATAATATTACATTCCACTCTTACTATGTTTATTTTATTAATATCAATAAAAAGATCCGAAGTATACCATTTATTGGCTAATAATTTCTTCTTTATCAAAATAATTTGCTTTTACTGAATTCAAATGTGAAATGCAATAATAATCAAAAACAAATTTTGTTAATTTTTTTTTCCCTAAGGGAAGTGGGAATCTTCCAGAGATATCAAGAATTCCCCCTTGGTAGTGTCAGATTCTTACTCAATAAACCCAACCCCTCTTTAGACGTTATAACGGGATGAAACTACTACTTGCTAACGCAGTATAGTGGCTAGGAAATAGGGATAGGGAAGGATAGGACAATAGCATGCGGAAACATTGGATTGAGAGTGAGATTGTAAGGAAACAATTATGAATCCGCATGTTATTGCTAACACTAACAATAGCGACATGCAATATTACATAAATACAAGATAATACCTTGCTGAATGAAGTAACTATATTTTATTGATTTTATGAAATAAAAATGATTAATTTTTGTTTTTGCGTTAATATAATTTAATTAGTATTGTCCACTTGTCCATTTACAGTGCATTCACAGATGCTGGTAGTTAATATTTTAATTTTTTATTAGATTTAATTAATATCATTAGTTCAATCCTCCATTGAATTTGGCTTCCTTCTCATCTTAGTTTTTCAACCTGAAACAGAACAAAAGAAAAAACCACAAAGCATCACATTTTTTTTACAAATAAACATTTATACTTATCTGATGTTCTTCTGTGTATTCAGTGCACACAGTCATCAGTCCAGTCATCCGTCTGCAGCACATCATGATCATTATCTAAAAATTAGAATAATAAATTATTATTTTGTTTTATTTAAAAAAAAAATAAATTTTCTTTGTACTTACCAATTGTTTATTTATCTTTAAATTTAAAATGAATATTGTCACTTGTCAGTCAAATTACATAGAAATAATATAATTCTTTTCATTTTCTAACACAAGATGAGAGTTACATTGACTAAAATTAATTTAATTCACAATAATTTATATCTTTCTTATATATTTGACTTTAATGTTTTTTATATACACTACATATGTTTTTTATATACTTATTTTTTTCTTCACTTTATTATGTACTTTAAATTCAAGGTTACTGAACTTGGGTTAAACGTTAATCCTGAAAAGTTTAACTCAAGTTTATATAAACCCACATTTTATGAATTTTTAATTACTCGTTAGCGCAGTTTGAACAAGTACAGAAAGGATGATAATTAGAATTAATTGGAAATAATTAGAATTGTAAATTAAAGTAATAGAGTTGATATAATTAAAATTTATATAATTAAAAATGATATAATAATAATCAGTATTAGAGTTTTTGATAATAAAATTAAAAAACAAGCAATTGGTGAAAATTATCAGAAAAAATTGGTGTTTTACTTTTTTACATTTACAAAATATTTTTTAAGCTTTGTGAATAAACATTTTGTTCCTTCGAACCGGATTATAAAAACTTAGTGAAATTAAACATTAAAATTGTATAAAGTATAAAAACTCAGTGAAATTCAACATTAAATTAGATTTGTTATATTCAAACTTTAAAAAATCAGTGTGAATAAAGACTAATAAACTTGTAAACTTATAAACTAAAAAATTTGTCTGTGAAAAGCAAAAGAAAAAAAAGGAATAAGCTAAACTAAAAGTCTTAGTGGAAAAAAAAATTATACAATCAAGAAAATTATTCTGTACTATCGGGAGCAAGTTTTATTCTGTATATTTCAATCTTTTGGGACTAGGTTTGAGCAAAATGCTGCCCAGCCAAGAGGTAAATTCTTCTACCAGCAGATAATCAAGCAAGTATAACAAATGTGGAGCAAGCTCACCAGTATCCACTTGGAAATATTGCAGTATTCCCAATACGAAACTGGAAAGCAATTACTATAAGATGAATACCTAAAGGAAGACTTATATGGTACATTGAGCGCCATATATTATCATATATACCATATGAACAGGCGTTAGAGAAGATGCATACAGTTGGTGGCCCGCTTGTCGAGATTCCCAGTGAACAGAAACCGGTGGTCCAGACCAATGTCAACCTACCGAAAATAACTTTAGAGAAGTTCAACGGAAATTATTTAGAGTGGCCTTAGTAGGTAATCCTGCACTTGGGGATGGGAAAAAATCATGCCATATCGCACCGAAGACCACGCCCACTGACCTATATTTTGATTGATGGGTTTAATTGTAGGTTATTCTTGGTTAGTAGGTCAAAAACTTGTTTTGTTTGTTTTGATTTAGGTTATAAGCATGGGTTGTTAACTTATAAGTTGCAAGTGGTTGTATAGTAGGAAATGAAGGTTGTTGGTACTGTAGAAGTTGTTAGGCAAGGTTAATAAACTGGACAAGTTTAGGTTATAAGCGTGGGTTGTTAACTTATAAGTTGATAGTTTGATACTTTGTAATAGGATATCATACAAATAGAAAGATGATTTTTTTCAGGTCAAATTAAGTTTATTTTTTTAAATTGCGCAAAATCGCATGCTTAATAAAATATACCTACATGCGTAAAAGGAGATATAAAAGATACCAAGATGTAAATAATAAAATTTAGATAAAGAATACCAAGATGTAAATAATAAAGATAAAAACAAAACGTAAACAAGAAGTAACAAAGCAACTTTTCGAACATCTATGTTCATTTTTGTTAGAATACGGAATGTGACATTCTTCACAATAAAATACTGTGCAAAAAGCAGCTGTTACTGAAGTTATTACATTGTAATGATTATTATGATATAACAAGTTAATTTTTTTCCCATTATTCAATCCTTCAAATATTATTTCTGCACCCCTTGTTCCATATTTATATACAACAATCTTGTGTTTGTGTAAAAATTTTTGAAATTGATTCAATTCACGAATTCCGCAACCTTCAGATGGAATTGTTATTTTTGATTTTTCTAATAATTTTAAAGCTGTTAAAGTTTGAAGTTTTCCTATATTTTTTCGAATTTTTTCATAATCATTAAATTTTCAATTTTAGCTATTGAAACAACAAGTGCACGCGGTAAACATAAATTATCGCTATTTTTTATTGCTATTATTCCTCTCCTTTTTAGGCATTCCTCATCAAAATTTGAATATTTATTACTTCTACCTCTACCAACGGGTAATTTAATATGGGTAACTGTTAAACAAAAAGTGTCTGTGCTTAAACATGTAGATGTAAAATAAAAATAGTTTATAATAAATGAAGCCAAAAATGTATTATAAATAACTACCTTCAGAATTACTTTGGAAAACATTAGAAATTACATCCCAAACGTCGCCAAATTTTAATTCATGAGCGGATCTAAAACTGAGATACGCAGGACCTTGAATATTCAAAGCTCTCTCCACAAAATGTTAATCCAATCTTATCGCTGAATTCACATCTTGCGCAGCAATGTTGATTATTTGATGTATAGCATCCTTAATCCAGCTAATTGGTTCTCTATTGTCAGGTATGGATTTAATTACAAATTTTATTTTGTGCCCGTTCATATTAACCCGTTTAACAAATGTCGAATTTTCACTTTCGATTATATAAGGTGTTATAGTTTCAGTAAGAAACTTTTGTAAAATAATTTTTTTCGACATTTTCTTTATACGAATTTTAGATGTTAAATGTTTGAATAACAGAATAATATTAAATTTTTAATACAGATTCACTCTGTTAAATGGACAATTACATTGTAATCAAAGGTCGCTTTAATAAATTATTGTTTAACTAGAATCCCATCTTAATCCTATCTTAAAATAGAAAGAATTGAAAATATAATTTGCAACATTGTAACAAAAGACATTCTGACAATTAATTATTTTTCTGTAAAACAAAAATAAAACGCAATCTTAGCCCTATCTGAAAATAGAACATTGAAAATATAATTTGCAACATTGTAACAAAAGACATTCTGACAATTAATTATAGTTCTGTAAAACAAAAATAAAACGCAAACTTATCCCTATCTTAAAATAGAAAATTGAAAATATAATTTTCAAACTAGAATTTAATTTAAAACTTATCTTAAAGTTGTAAATTGTAATCAAATGACGATTTAATAAATTATAGTTCATTTAACTAGTATCCCATCTAAATCTTAGCTTAAAATAGAAAGAATTGAAAAACAAAAAGCAATCTAAATTTATCTTCAATACATTTTAATTAGTATAAATACATAGGGATTTTATACAAAAAATATCAGTTTAATTTCAAACAAGCAAGATATGGCACAGGAATATTTAAACTTCTTCATGACTGCAGAAGAGGCTGCAACTGCTACAACTGCTACTACTAGTACAGCAGTGCGTCTTCCTGCGAAAAGGACAAAGGCGAAAAATGTAGATGACGCTTCTACTCATCTTCATCAACAACAACAACAACTACATCAGCAGCATCATCATCAACAACAACATCAACAACCACAACAACAGCAACAACCGCAGCAACAGCAGCAACTACAACAACAGCAACTACAACAACAACAAGATTATCAGAGTAAGGTAACATCAAATCCCATCAGAAAAAGAAAACTGGCGGAATTATTTAATTTAAAAAAAAAAAATTTTTAAAAATTTTTAAAAGTTAAAGATATGGAGCAAAGTAGGCTCTATAAAATAAATAAAATTAAAAAATTAAACACCGTTTACGGTGAAAAATGGGTCTTCGAGACCGCAAATAATATTATATTTATACCGCATCAAAAAATTGGGGTATTTGAAGATAATGATTTCCGCGAGGAAATCGAATAAAATGAATATTTCCTCATAAATGAGGAAAGCCAATTAAATTTAAAAGAAGAACGTGGTGATTTTGAATTCGCCACAAATCAGTAATAGTTTTAGACTAATTTTATGTAAAAAATTTTATTTAATAAAAAAAATTTTATTTCAAAGAAATTTTCTACTGTTTTAATTTTATTTTCATTTTTCAGATGTTAAGATTTAATTTCATTTTTCAGATGTTAAGATTTTATTTTATTTTTCAGATGTTTTCAAGTTTTATTTTCAGGTGCTTATTAGAGTTTTATTTTACAGATATTAAACAATATTTGTTGAATTTATCCAAGTATTATGTGTGTCATCAAAACCTAGCCATTTAACAAAAACTCTATTTCCTTACTTTTTCAGCTTTTTCATACGTTTTAGGAACACAAATTTGTAATGAGTTACATTTTCCAAATACATTTTAAAAGGTACTTAAAACATACTTATCGTTTTCTAGTTGATTTCCTTTATTAAATTTTTTTCCTTCCTTTTTTTTTCCTTTCCTTTTTTCCTTTAAAAGCGTTCATACTATAACCGCAACATCTATACCACGTATATCCAAGTATTATGTGTGTCATCAAAACCTAGCCATTTAACAAAAACTCTATTTCCTTGCTTTTTCAGAATTCTTTCTACAAAATAAGTATCTGGGTATTTTACAGGTGTAAGCTCAGCTTGATAAAAAATACTTCCTATTCCGCAGTATATTTTTTTCGTTTTTCTTTGTAATTTTTTCAGGAGGAAGTTTTGTTGTGCTATGTTTTGTTGAATTATATTCTTTTATTAATTCTTTTTTTAAATTGTATAATAGGTAACCATTTATAATTCCCGTTTAAACTAAATTTTTTCCACTTAGAATTTTTCAATGTACGGTTAAATCGTTCAACAATTGATGCTTTTAATTCGCTAAATGTGTGATAATGATTGATTGATTTTTCTTTCATATAATTTTGAAATTGTAAATTAAAAAATTCCTTGCCTTGATCAGAGTGAATATTTTTTGGTATAACTTTAGCTCTAATAATAATTGTTTTTAAGGCATTTAAAACATTTTCAGCATTTTTTGTTTTCACAGGTTCAGCATAGGCATATTTGGAAAAAGTATCAATGACCGTCAGCATATATTTATAACCATTATTAAATTTTCCATAAGGTATCATTTCGACTAAATCGATTTGCCACGGTCATTTAGACCTTTCTGTTTGAATTTTCTTCTACGAAATTTACGTCTTGCCTGTCTATGAATTTCAGTCACTATTTGAGTTCTTGACATTTTGTTTTAAAAATGTTAAAGGTAATGTTATAATAATTATTATACATAAAATGATAGACCAAAGCATGTTTTAAACTAATCATCTAATTGAGTTTAATTTGCTTTTATACTTTTCTACATGAGTATATAACTCAACTTTTATTTTCAAATTTAATTCACTTCCATTCCGATTACTCAACAACTCACTGAAATGCTGCTTGATTCCACATCATTTCCATTTAAAGAAACTGTAGATGATGTAAATACACAAGGTCAGATACAAGAAAATGAAATTATGTCCACCATGGACGACGAAGATTTAGCAGAAACTGAGGAATTTATACCACCGTTCCAGATAGTTGAATTAGAAGACGAAGAAGAAGAAGTGGAAGAAGAAATTGAGGAAGATGAGGAAGCAGTTCCATTTAATGAAATTTGGGACATAAATAATCAGCAGGGAGATCTTGATTATTTCAATGATTTAATAATCCTAAATAATTTTAATTAAATAATCTAGTGAAAGGTGTACAGAAAAATATTTGTCTATCTAAAACATATAAATAAAAAATAAAAATTTTTATATTATTTGTTGTGATTTATTTTGTTTGTTTTATGTAGTATATTACAGATTTGTTCCTTTAAAATTACAGAAATTTCGAACAATAATCTTGAATAATTACATTGTACATTAAAACGTTGTATTGGTACATAAATTTCTCTTTCTAACCTAAATACTTGTTGTTCGACACATAAATTTAGATATTCCTGAACATAGTCTTTTACATTTAACTCAGCAGATTTATAATAGGTCATCACTGCGTGAAGAAAATCGCTTAAATTGTAAAACTGCTCTGCTTCATCTTTGTTAATACTTATACTTTGCCCGTTCGCTGATTTTAGTCCATGATGAAAGTTCTGTTTTATATCTTTTATTATCAGTTTATCGAGTTTTTTGTTAAATTCGTAATAAAATTTATTCAATTCATGATATTTTAAGACAATTGACTTTTTACCAATACGGTGAATTATACTTGAGGCTTCAAATGATTCACAGTCAAATCCAACAGCAATTTTTAATGTATGACTCTTATTGAGAAAATATGTGTAACTTAGCAATAAATTTGTGTTCTAACCTGGTGCTTCCATTCCTTTAATTTTACTAAAACCTGTTTATATTGTTTTTATTATTTATACGTTTTAGGAACACAAATTTGTAATGAGTTATATTTTCCAAATACATTTTGAAAGGTAATTAAAATATACTTATCGTTTTCTAGTTGATTTCCTTTATTAAATTTTTTTAAAAAAGCGTTCATACTATAACCGCAACATCTATACCACGTATAAACACAGCAATATTTCCCAGAGACATCTGAATAGTTACTTTGTAACTGTTTCTTATTAAAAATTATACATTGGTTTTTTAAGTAACTTAAAATTTCTAATTTATCTGGTTTTCTACCAAACGAATCAAAATATTCAACACAGCTATTCTTTGGCTTAAAAATAGCTAACCAATGTGTTCCCGGATCTTTTGATTTATCAGTGTTTACAATTAAAAAAGTTTGTTTTTCAATTATTCTGGGGAGTTGATCCAGAGCAAAAACTCCATAAAAAAATTTACGTGTGTGTTTGTTACATTTTAATACGTCACTTATCTCTAGGGTAATCATCAATCAAATTGACTCAAGTCATATACTTTAGTTGTTTCTTTAATATAATTTGAAAAAAACTCTTTTTTGATTTTTTTTTTTGTTATAATAACATCAAATTTTTCTAGTATTTGACAGAGCTCTTTATTTATTTTATCGTTGTACACAGTTCCAAAAGAGTAATTACCAAAATTATCATTTATAAAATCCCTAGTTGGAAATTTATACTTCAGCTCTTTTACAAACTTTTTACAAAGTTCTTTAAAACCAACTATACAAATATCTTTCGAAAACAAGGTATTATTATCATCACTACAAAATGTTACATCCAGAAGTGCACAAGACAGTGACATTTTGTCAAATATTCAAATTTACTTTTATGTATGCTATTTATAGGTTTGAGAATATATTTCGGTTTTTATCAATTTGTAAACTTGCATCAAATTCTCCATAAACAATAGCAGTCAGTGTAGATGTAAGTGGTTTTGATAGCCTTGCCTCAATTCTAACTGTACCTTGATTTAGTAGACCTTGACACACTTCATTTCCTGATGCATCTGGAGTTAAATCAAAAGCTAGAATCAAAAACCCATTACTAAACATGTTTTTTGTTATCTGATGACCTTTATCATTATGGTAAATTCCAGTTCCTGAAAAAAGTGTACTGTATGCTCTTGTACAGCAATTATTTTCATCTGAAAAACTGGTTTCAATTGCTGAATTAGGTATTTGAACACCATTTACGTTTAACACAAATTGTGAAATATCAAAATGTTTAAAATTGTATGGGTTTTTTGATCTTTTTCCAGAGTAACTTGTCTTTTCTGTCATACAAAAAATGATTGTGTTTGGCAACTGTCCAATAAAAACATTATCAAGTGATATTGATGAACTACTCTGTGGAATGGTAAAAGTTTTTACCTCTACCCGTTTGTAATTGTATTTGGCATTAGTTTTTTCCAATACAGCATTATGTGCTAATAACACACTAGGATTAATTGTTACATGTCTCATAAATAAAGTGGCTTCTAAAATTTTCAGTTGAGATTCATCAGTATCATCTGCAAAGAGGTAAAAATCTGGTTTTTCTAATGTTAGGATAACTCGAACATCGACATTGTTTATGAGAAGTGTAGGTTGGTTAAACATATCTAAATGTAGTTTCCCCATTAGTTCCACTACATTGCTATTTTGGTATAATTTTTGACGTTCTTTTGAACCACTATTATCTGTTTTTGCTATATTTGGCTTATCTAGCATCCATCCACCACAATCCAAATGCGTTGTAGCGGCATCCGTACCATAATTTAACAATGATTCAATATAAAATCTGTAATGATAATTGCCATCTGATGGAGATATATTCTTTCCATTTAGTTGAACATTGCATTGTTTTATTAATAAATGTAACATATTATTAACCACACTTGGTTGTTGTATAGGTGTTCCATCAGTTTTTTTATCTTTATTCCATTGAGTTCCATCTTCTTTTAAAATTTGTACTTTTAATTTCAGATATGTCGAAGACAAGTCTCTATATGTATCACCGTGTCCTAGTGAAACAAATTCTATAACGGATGGATTATCTAAAGAAGCAATAGGATTATAGGAAACTTCTTCAGATCGTAAAATACGTGACTGAATAGGCTGTGTTTTAAAAATATCAAGCTCTGATTTCATACATTCAATCATAATTATTCAAAAATATCTTTTTGTTTGTTTTTGTTATTAACTTTGCGTCGCTTCGACGTAAAATAATTTAAATTATTAATGAGAGGTCTTTTTATAGGTTTTCTTCGTTTTTTTTTGCCTTGTCCATACATTTTTTTGAGTTTCCGAACTGCATGTCGTCTTACATTTTTCATTATCTCTTTACTTCGATCTTGAACCACTTCTTTTACATTTGCACTTGTGGCAATATCAGATAATACATTAATACCAGAGTTAATAACCTCTTTTTTTAATATATTAGCTCCAGATGGTTTTATATATCTAAAAAGACAACCGAGAAAGCTCCCTAACCCTCGCAAGTAAGCCCCTTTGGTAAGGTACAATTGAGTATAACAAAGGACTAATATCCTCAAGACATTTTTCTGATTGAACTAAATAATATTTGTAGTACGCTCTCTCCATAATGAATAATATAAAATACTATATAGTTTTGTAAAATCGCTTTTATTTATACTTTTTTAAAATGTAATACAATTTTTGTTGGAATTGAACTATTGGAAAAGTTTATTTTGTATCCATATTTATCACATAAAGTAATGAAATGTTATTAAATGATTTTTCCCCATTGCAATATTGAATATTACTGAATACTTTTACAGTATCAGTGAAAGAATTTTGTATGTTAACAGATCTTAAACACCTTATATCTTTATCACCTATTTTTTGCGGTTCAATTATATCTGTGTATATAATGGGAATCAATTGTACACTATCTGGTTTACTAATGGGAATCAATTGTACACTATCTATAAAAGTTTTGAAAGCTTCTATTACACGTGATTTATATTATTTAAAATCTGTAACTTTAAAAGATACTTGATTGAAACATGTTGTCAAAAGTCCTTCGAGGGTATAAGCGTAATTTGCTCTTATTTTTATATCTATTTTAGGCTTAGTAAGACATATTGTGGTGTAACTTAAATTTTTAAGCATCGTTTATAAAATTAAAAATTCCCCAAATCAACTGTCGTTCAACTTCTTTTCTTGTAAACCTATTAAGTGGGCGTATATTTTGAATTAGTGTTGGTAGTAGAAAAACTTTCCAGTCGCATATCATTTGTTTTTCTATGTATGGAATATATGATGTTTCAACTCCTATCACATCTTTCTGCATACCTTTAATAAATATTTGAGTACTTTTTTCCCATTCTTCACCATACACATTTGGAACGAAATCATTAACATACATTTCCGAAATACCGACTTTCCACCTCGAATGACACATGTATTTATTCATTTTATTTGTAAAAGATGATAAAGAATTTTCTGGATAATAGTTGATAGATGAATCACTGAGTAAAGTGGCATAAAATTCATCATTTACTTATATGTTGTCCATGAGCTTGTAGATTTATTTTTACGAATTGGAAAATTAAGTTCTGTTTGAGTATTACCTCCTGCTGACCCTAAAACACGTCTTGATGAATTATTCAACTCTTTGCTATTTATAGTTTTTTCTTTTTTCGTTGGTGGGCTTGGGCTATCTAAAGGAACAGTTATAATGTCTCGTGTATCAGTTTCAAAAATTTGTACATTTTAATTTCTAATTGATTTTCTTTTTCTAAGACGTTCTCCAACTGAAGCAGCTGACAATGCTTTTGTTAAAACATTTTCCTGAATTTCATCATCAAATACTTCGTCATCAGCTTCTTTTTCATATACTTCTTCTTCTTCAGGAACAACTTGTATTCCAACATTCTTATATTCAGGAAAATGCGATTGTGTTTCCGTATCTATATACATTGGTTTTGCACGAGTTTGAGTACCTTTTGTTTCCGTAATTTTTATTTTCTCCTCTTTATTTCTAGGAAGTTGTCGTTTTTGTTTCTTATTTTAAATAAATTTTGTCTGTATAAATACCATTTTTGAGTGCCTGTTAGATATTTATTTAACAATATTTTTTTCATATTTTTATCCAATTCATTGAGTTCAATGTCTGCATTTTGCTTCATTCTTTCATAAATCTCAGGTTTTAAAATTATCATTTTATTAAATGTTGTATTATTCATTTTATAAAATTTCCGATTATCCCTGATAGTATTGCACCAAGAAGTGTAGGTAAAAATCCACCACGTTGAATAATAATTTTTCTTCTGCTATTTATAGATTTTTTTCGGCAAATAAGTGATCTTAATTCTTTTTTATACTTTCGTAATTCGGTTGTTGCTTTTTTACTCAGATTACAATTACCTTTCAAAATATTTAAAGAGATTTCGTAAAATGTTTTTATTACTTCAGGGTCACAGTGTTTTATAATTACTTTCTGGGATTTTGGTTTAGAGGTTTTTAATAAGTGCAATATATGTCGATTGGTCTTGAAACGTTTCATATTCCTCTCCAAATTGTTCTAATTGATCTCTCGTACAATAACACAAACCTTTCCCAAATATATCACTTCTTAATCGAAATCATTAACGTCTTGAGTAAGATCTATTAATATATAGGTATATGGGACTGACGTCACATCATTATATACTTTTTCAAATGCTTTAATTTGATTGGGATATATTTGGCAAGCTAGAGGTAATACCTGCGATTTATCTCTTGCATTTTTTACAGTTGAGTGAAATATCTATTGAAAATTTACCCTGATGAAAAACATTTTGTGTTACAAATAGTACAGATAAATTTCTATGATATGATCCTCTAGTAAATAAATCACATACAAACTTATCATGAGAACTTAACATCATATCATCGATAATAACTAACAAAGGTTCTTGATTATCATTAAAATCTGGAATAGTGTTACTATATTCAACATCTTTCATATATAGTAGAACAGCATTTTTGTCTGGATTACACAAAATAATTCTATTAATATGTGGTAGTATATTTTCTTCTTTATATTTTATTAAATTACGAATAAATGTGGTTTTACCACAGCAGGATGGCCAAGCCACCATCATTGTAAATGGGTGAAACAACATAGTTGTATTAGTTAAAACAATCATTGCTAACCTATATTTATATGAACAGCTCTTTTTCGAAATGAATATAAATGTAAATTTAGTTATTTCATTGAACATTCTTTTACAAACCTTCGACATGGTTAAACAAGTTTTTATAGTTGACCTACAATTTTTGCAAGGAAATGAAAAACAATATTTCCTAAAAGAGTTAGCCAAGTTTAATTCCAACTATGTATCATTTGAAAGCACCGTACCTCGCAGAAGAGCTTAGTCAAGATGTGAAATATAATAATCAGTATTGCGAAAATACTGATTATTATATGGAATAACGGAATACCAGACCTTCAATTTTCATACTTGCACAATATGAATTTAAATAACAAAAAAAGTTTACTTCAACATAAAACAAGAAATTCACGTTATACATGTATGGGTCTATGCTTACAGATCAGCAAGGTAAGGTCATTGGGAAAAATACGCGCGTGATATAAGTAGATTTCAAAGACGTATAGAAAAAGTTGGTTTCGCTATTTCTAAAATTTTAACATCTGATCATCGTAAAAAAATTTTCCAACACAAATTTCTGTAAAATTGTAAAATATTTTCAAATACAAAATTATTTCAAACATATAAATAAATTTGTTTTATTTTTGTTTTCAAATAGGTACCAAAAGCAATTAACTTCTTCTTGATTTTTATTATTTTTTATTTTTTCATTTCTTACAGCATAGAATGGAACGTAATAATAACAAAAGAAAGTTATTTTCTCAATCTTCTTATAGAACAGAAAAAAGATATCCTACATAACAGATGCATCTATAATTATATAATTTTTTTCTTTCTTTTGTTTTTATTTTTACTTTTTTACTACATTCATAAATTTTAACATTGTTTAAAAGAGTCAAACTAGTTTTATCAATTTATTTTACATCAGGTAAACAGAAATTAGAAGAATGCAAAATATTTTTTAAGTTCATATGTACTTAGAACAAAATATAGAGAAACAACTCATATCCTAAAATAGGTAACATATTTTTCTTATTTTTATTTTTTTTTATTTTGCAGCTTTAAAACTATAATAACAACTTACAACAATTATTGATCTTCTTTAATAAACAAAAATACACTTTGTACCTACTTCTTGTTTACGTTTTGTTTTTAGTTTTATTATTTACATCTTGGTATTCAAAAGTACCTATGAATATTTTTCTTATTAAATAATAAAAACAAGTTTTTTTCGTTTCTTTTATATCTCCTTTTACGTATGTAGGTATATTTTGTTAAGCATGCGATTTTGCGCAATTTAAAAAAATAAACTTGATTTGACCTGAAAAAAATCATCCTTCTATTTGTATGATATCCTATTACAAAGTATCAATATATCAACTTATAAGTTAACAACCCAAGTTAAAAACTTAACCTTGTCCAGTTCATTAAACTTGCCTAACAACTTCTACAGTACCAACAATCTTCATTTCCTACTATACAACCACTGGCAACTTATAAGTTAACAACCCATGCTTATAACCTAAATCAAAACAAACAAAACAAGTTTTTGACCTACTAACCAAGAATAACCTACAATTAAACCCATCAATCAAAATATAGGTGGTCAAATATATAGTGGACGTGGTCTTCGGTGCGATATGGTATGATTTTTTCCCATCCCCAAGTGCAGGATTTCCTACTGGCCTTCGCTCCATGACTTATTTAAATCGCTAATTCACGACAGCGCCAGTTTCATTTGTGCCCAGAAGTTACACTATTTAAAGATGCATCCGGTGGGAGATCCAGCACATCTGCTAAGACATTTCCAGGTCACGGACAACAATTATATCTCTGCTTGGGATACGTTATGCAACATGAAAAACCTCATGAGATACGAGGATTTTAATCCAGAATTTAGGAGTCGACGTAGAATACTGGAAGCCGATCATAACTTTCATTACCGTGCAGAAGTTGCCGTTTTTCATTTTCATTACCATGCAAATTTGCAAGACGCCTCACCATACACTATCCTGGGTCACAAGTTTATTTTATAACCGAAGGAATTGCATAACGGATTCATCTATCCAGACAAGGGGTCAACGTCCAAATTCAAGGAGTTGGGGGAAACAATTTGAAATGATCAAAGGCACAAACGAAGTTGACATTACAGTCAGTTCAGGTACATAAGAGACAACGGTCACGGCATTAATTGTACGAAAAGTAACAAACACGTTACTCGACAAGAATATTGAACAATACGAGTTAAATGGCAATATGGAGAACTAGCAGATCCAAGATAATACAAGCACTCAAAAATTGATGTGCTACTGGGAGCTGATTGTTACGCCCATATCATGATAGAAGGCCTACATCATAGAGCAAATAAAAATTTATTGGCACAAAAAACTATATTTGGGTGGCTCTTATGTGGCCATGGCCGCACGGCGTCCGCAAGCGCAAGGTCGATTCACAATTTCCACATCAGCGCAATATTAGAAGACCAAATTAAAAAAAATTGGGAGATATAATCGTTGCAAGACACATCAATTCTACATACAAAAGAAGAAAAAGTTTGTAAGCAAATTTTTGAAAATACCACTATTAGAAATCCAACTGGAAAATATCAAGTGTCGCTACCATTTCGCGGCACAACCCCTATCGCATTTTTAGGATCTTCTCGGAACATTTCTTTGAAACGTTTGTACCAACTCGAGAATCGATTCAAATGAGATGGCCATGGAAATGAAATCAAGTAGGACGACAAAATTAAGGGTGGTTTTCGACGCGTCAAGAGCTATTACAAACGAGATTTCCCTGAATGAAATGTTATTGAAAGGTCCTGTTGTGCAGAGTGATTTGGTTCAGCTTTTCATCCTTTGGCGTAAATATAAAATTGTCTTCACCGCAGACGTGGAAAAGATGTATCGGCAAATATGCATGACAGATTAACATGCCGAATACCAACGCATTTTATGGCGAAATCACCCAAGTAAGCCGGTCAAAGACTACAAATTACGAACGGTCACTTTTGGTACAAAAAGTGTGCCCTACTTGGCAACTCGAACGTTACAGCAATTAGGCAAGGATGAATCAAACAACTATCCACACGCATCCGAAATCGCACTATTTTCAGATTTTTATGTGGACGACTTGTTATCAGGATCAGACAACATAGAATCGGCTAAAAAAATTAAATCAGAAATGATCAAGTTAATGGATAGCGGAGGGTTTTCTTTACGAAAGTGGAAGTCAAATGCAAAGGAACTCTCAATTATTCCGAATATTGAACCCAAGTTGGTGTTGCCATCATCAGAGAACGACGATGAGGTGAAAACTTTGGGAATAACCTAGAATCCTCATAAAGAACAATTTTGCCATGCATTGAATTTGGCAGCAATCCAGCCGTCATATTCAAAACGATTAATTCTTTTCGAAATTTCAAAGCTATTCGATCCACTGGGTTGGTTGACCCCGGTAGTCATAATCGAAAAAATCATTATACAAAAGTTGAGGCTAGAAGGGCTTAATCGAAAAAATCATTATGCAAAAGTTGTGGCTAAAAGGGCTAAATTGGGATGAACAGATTAGCGACGAATTAAAACGAGAATTGATAAATTATAACATTCACTTAACCGATCTTGCCAAAATACGGATTCCAAGATGGATTCAATATTCTCCGAACAAGTCAAGAGCAGAAATGCATGTTTTTGCCGACGCATCAATGAAAACATATGCTGCGGTGGTATACTTATGCACCGTCGAGTCCAATGGCGTGTGAAAAGTAAGTTTAATTGCAGCAAAAAATCGAGTTGCTCCCATCAAAACTATATCTCTACCGCGATTGGAGTTATGTGCCAGCAACTTAGCCGCCACGCTCATCCAACTAGTTAAAAAATCTTTAAAGTTGTCCGAAAAAGTGCACATCTATGGCTGGAGCGATTCGGAAATAGTGTTGGCATGGCTCAAGGATCATCCGAGTAAATGGACAACATTCGTGGCAAACCGAGTGTCACACATTCACGATGTTCTAGGAAAAAATTTTGTAGTCACATGTACCGACCAAGCATAATCCAGCCGATTGTGCCACCAGAGGGCTTCATCCAGCTGAATTAGCGGTTCACCACCTATGGTGGAACGGTCCAGAATGGCTGTCAAAACCAAAGGAATTTTGGCCTACTCAGAAATAGAAGCATCATCTATTACTGAAAGATGATGAGCACATTACAAAACTGCTAATTGACCAAGCCCACCATGATACTTTGAAAACAATTAATGGCACACAATTAATATTATATATATATAGATAACGCAAGTAGAACAAAAAAACTTTCACAATTTTTTTTAATTTGTAGTACCCTAAAGAAAGAGAAAAACATTGAATTAAAAAAATGAACATATTATTTTTGCTTGTTCTTTCTCATTCTTCATTCTTCAAATTTATTTATTTTATTTTTCTAACGAAAAATCAAACAAGTCACAATGTAAAGGTTTATTTTTATTTAAGATGTTATTGGTATGTGTTGTCTGGTGTTGTGTTAGGCTGTTAGATTTATTTTTTTTTTCTATTCATTTCATATATTTTATGAATAGTTTATATTTTTTTTTATTTTCAGTCACTTTACTATTTATAAGAAGTAATCAAAAAAATGATTAATGAATGGAGGGTATAGAGTAGTATAGCCAGCCATATATATATAGATACATGTATATATGTATGTATATGTATATGCATATTAATTTTTTCTTTGCTTAGAAAATTTTACATTTTATAAATACCCATCGAAATGTTAACCTCAGAGGGTAAATTTTTTATTTCTGTTTTATCAATTTAGGAATTTTGTAAACAGATTATAAATAAGGTATGTAAGATTAAAAACTCGTGTGCTGTATAAAATTCTATACTGGATGAAAAAATTATAATTTTATCTGAAAACTTTGACCTAATTTAATTTTTATTGATGTAATAATAATATTTTAAAAAGAGGGAAAAAGCCGAATTGAAGTTTCAAAATAAAAAAAAAGCCTTGAATTCAATTAAACGTTCCATTCGGCATAAAAAACTCTTGTAAAACAAAATTATAAGATAAATATATACATTTTGAAGTCCATATATCAAACAAGCTGCTATCCTTTGGTAATCTGTAGAGCCTTCCATTAAAATTCAGCCTACTAGTTTTGCATGTGGCGCAGGGAATCTGATTTTATATTTTGAAACATTCTAAACAGAGGATGAATATATTATACGTTCATGCTAATGAAAGCAAAATGGATGGAAAAGATAATAAAAGTATGTAGATAAATAAAAGATTCAGAAAAATAGAAATTTTTTTTTATAAGGTTTGCAACAAGTTAATGAATAAAATAATTGTGACAATCAAATAAATTTGAAAACAAATTCTAAGCAATAATAAAAAAAATGTTTTCTTACTTTTTGAATAGAAATTATGTTCCAACTTCTTGATTGATGAAAGATTAAGAACAAAAGAACTTGTGCATTATATATTTCGCATATGTATATGAACTTAATTTTAACTTTTTATTAAACTTGTAAAACAACTTTTAATTTTTCACTTCTATAAAAAAATTAACTTATTTTAATAAAAAAAATCAAGTTATACACATTGGATAACTTACCGCTCAAATTTAAATTTAAATTTTCTTTATAAATTTCTTACGTTACTTACGTACGTTTCTTACGTAATGTCAGAAACTATATTTTGAAAGCTAATTTTACAAAAAAAAGCACAAGTCACTAGGGTTAACAGTCACATATTTTTTTTTTTCATTTTAAATAAAAACTACTCATGCATTTTTATTGATATAAAAAAAAAATATTAAATTCTAACGCACACATAGATAAACATTATAGACACTTGATCAACACATAATCAGTCCATCCAAAATAGAATACTTAAGAAATCAGAAGTAATTTTTTTATATAGTGTTACCATGTTATAATATATAATTATTTGATTTACTTCAATTTTTAAATACAAAAGATATTAAAAACTATTTATGCGAAATTGTTAGATTGAAAGAAAAATGTTAAAATATGTTTTTTGCATTATTTTTTAAATAAATAAAATATTTAAAATTAAAAACAAAGAAATACAACCAAAATGATTGATAGACAACTCTTCTAACCAGTTTTGAAATATAAAAACACAAACATTATAAATAGATTTTATTATACCATTTGTAATAATAGGGTATTTTCAAAGTGAATTCTTTTTTTTCTTTATTTCTAATTATAATTATAAATAACAAAGTAATTTTTGAAATATTTTAATTGTTTACGACTTTAGACTAAAGTTGTGTGAAACGAAGAATACATGTATTTAAGATTTGTTGTCGTGTATTTTTGCTAAATTCGAGTACTACCTAAATAGTTTTAAAAATAGTTTTATAATGGTAAATAATCTAATAAGGGTTTCGAGTTGTACAAATTATAGGTAAAAATAAATACTTAACAAAATTTTAAAACTTTAGTTTCAAAAAAAATTTCGTGAATCATACAAATGATATGGCAATATTGTTTTTTATTAAAATGCATTCTTCTAAAAAGAAGTTTTAAAGTTTTTGAAGAAAAAAAAAAAAATTAATAAAAATATTTATCATGTATGTACCTACATATCTAAAATTAAAATAGAATCAAATATTCACGAGGATATATTTTTAAAAGAACTATTGAGAAAGAGAAAAAGGGCATAGGAAAAAATTAGAGAGCAAATGGGGCACTTGAAATCTGAAACAATTTCGAGAATTGTTTTTGACATCTATATATATATAATTTCTGATAGCAGCGTTCCGTCGATTCTGTGCCAGACGAGGGTTATGTACTAATATATATTGTGATAATGAAACGAATTTTGTCGGCGCAGAAAACATTCTAAGCAAACAAACTAAACAATGTGTACACGACTTGAATATCGAAATTGCAGAGCTAATAGAAACCATGGTGTCAAATTTCATTTTAACCCACCATCATCGCCACATTTCGGAGGGTTTTGGGAAGCTGGAGTTAAGTCCACCAAACATCACCTTACCCGAATTTAGCAAAAAACATTACTAACTTTCTTCTAGCCTTAACATAACCTAAAAGAATTAATTTTAATTTCATTAGTCAAATATCAAACAACAATTACATTAAAAAAAAAAATTTTGGACAATGTTTATAGTTACTACTGTTGACATCCTTTTAGGATAATATCAAGGCCGGAGAGTATGTTTAATCCTCGATTGAAATTGACTTCCTTCTCATCTTAGTTTTTCAACCTGAAACAGAACAAAAGAAAAAACCACAAAGCATCACATTTTTTTTACAAATAAACATTTATACTTATCTGATGTTCTTCTATGGATCCGGTGCACACAGTCATCCGTCCAGCCATCCACCTGCAGCACATCATGATCATCATCTAAAAATTAGAATAATAAATTATTAATTTCTTTTATTAAAAAAAAAAGAAATGTTCTTTGTACTTACCAATTGTTTATTTATCTTTAAATTTATGTTAAATTTGTCACTTGTCAGTCAAATTACATAGAAATAATATATTTATTTTCATTTTCTAACAGAAGATGTCAATTACATTGACTAAAATTAATTTAATTCACAATAATTTATATCTTTATTATATTATATTTGTATATATTTTTATTATATATTTTAATACATATTATGTTATTGTGTTACTTTATTATGTACTTTAAATTCAAGGTTACTGAACTTGAGTTAAACGTTAATCAATAAATTATGAAAATTATGAAATTATGAAAAAATCTTTACAGATGGTTCTTTGAGTAGCGACGAAACAGGTTGCGGGTTCGTACATAATGATACTGAAAAATCGTTTCACTTGTCCGATGGTACCAGTGTATTTTCAGCTGAGTTGAATGCAATATCGGAGGGAGTGGATTACGCTAATCAAAATATTGTAAATAAAAATATACTTATTCGTTGTAACTCCATTAGTGTACTGAAAGCAATAGGAAAATTGATTCCGTCAAATTCAATAGCTTCTAGTATTAAGGAAAAGATTTATGGTGCAAATAATACTTTTTCTTTTTTGTGGGTACCCTCACATATAAACATATTGGGGAATGAAAAAGCTGATAGAATTGCTAAAGAGGCAATTAACGCACCAATAATTGATTATTACCAGTTTAATTTTTCCGATTTAAAGCGTTCTTTGAATTCGCTGCTTTACAATGAATTTGTCACGGAATGGCATAACCAAACTCACTCAAGCAACCTCAAACAAATAGTTAATCATATACCAAAATGGCAACAACTTTATAAAATAACGCGTAAACATTCTATTATAATCACAATGCTAAGACATGGTCATACAAAGATAACACACGAACATCTGTTAAAGCGAGAGGAACATCATACTCGTATATGTAAATGGGGTAGATTATTAACAGTTCGCCATATATTTGAGGATTTTCCTAATTACAGCAATGCCAGGATTATGTTTAACATCAAAGGACTTTCTAATTTAGCGATAGATGAAATTAAAGCATACAAAAATATTATCTACTTTCTTGGTAATATCGGAATACTTCAGCTTATTTAAAAAAAAATAAAATAAAATATAATAATAATAAATTTGACCAGAAACTAAGTGTATGTATAAATTAAGTAACCCAAAGGTACAAGTTAAAATATAAATGTATAAATTAGGTATATAAGTTAAGAATTTGCTATTTAAATCAATATAGATATCTCCTGAGAATTGGAAAAAAGGGAAAATATTTATTTTATTTTAATATTATAATTACAATGAAAATCAATATTTTATTACGAAATTTTTGTTATAAAAACTTAAAAAATTAAAAAAAAAAAAATGATTTATAGTTTTAATGTTTAAACAATGTAAAAAAAAAAAAAAAAAATACATGTATGTTGAGAAGACAACATTAATTTAAAACTTTAACATAAAAAAAAAGGAGAAATTATATACATTTACGTTACCTAATTAATTGTTAAAAATTATATATGTATAATTAAATGTATAATTAATTTGTATATCTAGTATATTATGTATAATGAATATATCAGAGCCCATAAAACCAATATTTGTGTTGGGGCTCCTAAATAAAAATAGATAAAAAAAAAAAAAATTCTGAACCGTTTAACTCAAGTTTATATAAACCCACATTTTATGAATTTTTAATTACTCGTTAGCACAGTTTGAACAAGTATAGAAAGGAAGATAATTAGAATTGTAAATTAAAGTAATAGAGCTGATATAATTTAAATTTATATAATTAAAATTAATATAATAATAATCAGTACTAGAGTTTTTGATAATAAACTTAAAAAATAAGCAATTGGTGAAAATTATCAGAAAAAATTGGTGTTTTACTTTTTTACATTTACAAAATATTTTTTAAGCTTTGTGAATAAATATCATTTAATTCCATTTCATTCAATTTGTATACCCGTATGAACTATGTTCAAGGGTATAATAAATTTACCATTACGTTTGTGACACCTTAAAGGGGTCGAGCTAGATATAGTGTCAAAGGTATGGATCGGCTCAGAATCAAATTCTGAGTCGGTTAAGGCATATACGTCGGTCCACGCGATAACTCAAAAACTAAAGGAGCTATGACGCTCAAATTTTTTTTACGCCACTTTTGAAAAATTCTTAGTTTTGCTATTTAAATCCAACATTTTCGGTCGGCGGGTTCGAGTAGCTGCCATACAACTTTTTTTTTATATAGAAATATATCAGTATCTATTCAAGCTAAGTTTCTGAAATTTTGCAAATGCTGATCAAGTTTTATGGTTCTGCAAAATTTGGTTGTGGTGGTGTAACGGGTTCGGGTGGCTGCCATACAACTTCTCCTTTTAAATGAAAATAACTCAGTGTCCGTCCGCACGATAACTCAAAAAATAAAGAAGGTAGGAGGCTGAAATATTTTTTACGTCCCTTTTGCAAAATTATTAGTTTTGCTATTTAAATCCAGCATTTTTGGCCGCCGGGTTCGAGTAGCTGCCATACAACTTTTTTTTTATATAGAAATATATCAGTATCTATTCAAGCTAAGTTTCTGAAATTTTGCAAATGCTGATCAAGTTTTATGGTTCTGCAAAATTTGGTTGTGGTGGTGTAACGGGTTCGGGTGGCTGCCATACAACTTCTCCGTTTAAATGAGAATAACTCAGTGTTTATTAAAGCTAGGAATCTGAAATTTAGTAAAGAACTGTCGAGTTACATGCCAAAAACCTTTGTAAACTTTGGTTGGTTTAGAGCAGCCGGTTCAGGCTTCTTGCACCTCTTGGAACTTAATGAAGCTAGAGGTCTGAAATCTTACAAATGATAATCAAGTTTTATGGCCACAACTTCTGTAAAATTTGGTTGTGCTGGTGCAACAGGTTCGGCTAGCTGCCATACAACTTCTCCTTTTAAATGAAAATAACTCAGTGTCCGTCCGCACGATAACTCAAAAAATAAAGAAGGTAGGAGGCTGAAATATTTTTTACGTCCCTTTTGCAAAATTATTAGTTTTGCTATTTAAATCCAGCATTTTTGGCCGCCGGGTTGGAGTAGCTGCCATACAACTTCTTTCTTTAAATGGAAATAACTCAGTATCTATTGAAGCTAGCTATCTGAAATTTAATGAAAAAATGTCAAGTTACATTCCAAAAACTTTTGTAAAATTTGATTGGTCTAAAGCAGCCGATTCCGGTTTCTTGTATTTCTTGGAACCTAATCAAGCTAGGCGCAATAGATTCGGGTAGCTGTCATACAACTCCAAAATTTACATAAATATATCTCTGTAGTTAATGTCGGCACTAAAACATCTGATTATTTTTAAAAGATGATGAAGTTTTATAGAAACAGAATATAATATTAATTTCATACGGGTAGAGTTAACACAGTCTACTCTACTGCACTCATCCTCGTTTTTTAACAATTTGAATAAACAGAGTGAAAAATTAGACACAATTTGTTTACAAAAAATCTTTAACGGAATCAGTAATATATTGAGCACAATATTATAGCGAACTGTGTTTTCAAAATATATTTTTCGCTAATACCGAAACATAGAATCGCATTCAATTATAAAATACCATAATGTACTACATTTTTTTTGAACTATCCTTTTAAGCCTATATTGAAAAATTTTCAGTTAGTTTCACTCTGTCCGTTCGTTTGTTTACAAAACTTGAACACTGTTTAATAAAGAGCAATGAAGTATTAACCATGCATAGGTCTCTTAAAAAAGCAATATTGTAGAAAATATTTTTATGTAGCCTCACCGTTACAGATCCTACAGCACCTAGGATCTGTAACGGTGAGGCCCTTCAAATTTTGAAAAGCTTCTTTTTAAATGCATACATCTCAAGTTCAGTTTAACATTTTTATTTTATTTTATTTTAATTACCAAAACAAGGTATGTACATATCAAAAAAAAAACAAAGTAGAACACACATTATAACATTAATATTGAGAAAAAATACATGGAAATATATGATTGCAATTCTTAATGACTAATTTATATGTACCAGTATTTGCCCGCTGCTCGAAAATCGAGCAAATCTAGATTAAAATACAGTTACACAGTGTAAGTAGGTATTGGGGCACTTTGGCATGGGAAAAAATAAGCCCATATCGCACGACCTAGTTTTTAATAAACCATATCGCACGCCCACGCAAATTAACCTATATTTGAATGACCTTAAGTTTTAGAGAAACCGGAAGTGTTGTGACCTGGATTCTGTTAGAAGTTGGGGTAAAACAAGTCTTTTAGAGCTCTTTGATTGTATATTATAATAGGTCAACATGAAAATAGTTAGCAAAACTATTATATGTAAATATTAAAGCACGTGTTATTTAATGTTGGTGAACTAGTTTTAAAGTGTATCTTTAAGGAATGCGTGTTTTTTTTTGTGTTGGTTTACTATAGGAAGAAATACAAAATAACAATTAGCATCTTCGTTTTTTTATTTTTTTTTTCTACTTTAACCATTTAAAGAAGATAAAAGAAAAAAACTAATGATTATTGTCGGTGTGTCGTGTAAGATATTTTTTGTTTGTAAGAATGTTCAAAAAAAAATATGAATGAAAAGAAGACAACCAGGAAATTAAAGCTGTGGAAGTACTTAACGACTAACATGTTGCTTAAGTGCATTGTATGTTGCATAATCTGTGAAGAATAAAAAAAGAAAAAAATTCAAGTCAGGTTAATTGTATTTGTCACCTATTTTGAAAACAAGAATATAAAAATAAAACAGATTTATTTTGTGTTCAAGAAAAAACTATGAATAAAACGAAAACACAAAAAATCAAAAATATCTAACGTGGTACAGGTATACTTCTTGTTGATGTATACTTAGCTTAAGTAATAGGCGTATATGAAAAGAATAAGAAAAAATGCTTTATAAAATTTAAAGAGAAAAATGAAAACAGAACAAAAAGGTGTGTAACTACGTTTCTTTAAAATTTTAAAACTAATTTTAAAAAAATTAAAAGAAAAAGTGCAAACTGGTTTTTTACATCTTAGATAAAGAATCAACAAAATTAATGCAATTTTGAGATGCATTTTTTTCTTTTTTTCTTGTTTTTTCTTTTTTTATGAAGTATTTAAAGAAGAGGAAATAAAAACCATTAATTAATTGCGAGTATCACCGTATAAGATTTTATTGTTATGTAAGAATGTTGACAAAAATATGAATAACAAGAAAACAAACAGGAAATCAAAAATATCTAACATGTGGTTGAAGTAATAGGCGTGAATGGAAATAGTAAGAAAAAATGCGTTTTTATAAAATGTAAAGAGAAAAATTTAAACAAATTAAGTGTACCTATGCGAATTTTTAAAATTAAAAGAAAAAAGTGCAAAGCTGGTTTTTAAATCTGAATCAACCTTGACCAAATTGATATTTTGAGATGAATATTTTCCTTTTCTTTTTTTGTTCTGATGAAATATTTAAAGAAGAGGAAAGAAAAAATTATTAGTATTTTTAGATTTTATTGATATGTAAGAATGTAGAACAAAAAAAAAGCTGTATTCTTATGTTGTGTTAAAAAAAAAATAAAACAAATTTATTTATATGTTTGAAATAATTTTTTATTTAAAAATATTTTACAATTTTATAGAAAACTGTGCTGTCTTAATCTAACATTTTTTCTTTTAAAAGATACATATATACATTATAATAATTTTTAACAGCACATCTGAAATTGTTGTTTAATAAGTGTATAGGACAATTTGATTTAAAGTTATCAATCTTTTGTAATGACGGTAAGTTTCTGCTTAAATCTTCTATTTTATCACTGTCAATGTACTTTTGAAGGAATAGTTTTTTTTGTTCTCCTTTAACATAAATTTTTAGTGTTTATATATACTCTAAATAGTGTTTTAATATACATTTTACATCTAAATATTCAACTAGACCGTTATTCCATTTAAGTCCATTTATTTTATTTTCGCAATACTGGTTATTATATTTCATATCCGGACTAAGTTCCTCTGTGGGGTACGGTGCTTTGAAGTGATAGACAGTTGGAATTAAACTTCCTTTTTCAAGTATGGCTAATTCTTTTAGGAAATATTGCTTTTCATTTCCTTGTAAAAATTGTAGGTCAACTATGAGAACTCGTTTAACCATGTCGACGGTTTGTGTAAGAATACACATTAGAATAAATAAATTTACATTTATATTCACTTCGGCAAAAGAGCTTTTCATATAAATATAGGTTAACAGTGCTATTTTTAACTAATACAACTATGCTATTTCATCCATTTACAATGATGGTAGCGGGGCCATCATGCTATGGTAAAACCACTTTTATTCATAATTTAATAAAGAATAAAAAAGAAAATATAAAACCACATATTAATAGAATTATTTGGTGTAATCCAGATAAAAATTCCAAAATATTTAAAAGATGTGGAATATAGTAACACTATTCCGGATTTTAATGACAATCAAGAACCTTTGTTAATTATTATCGATGATATGATGTTAAATTCCCATGATAAGTATGTATGTGATTTATTTACTAGAGGATCACACCATAGAAATTTATCTGTAATATTTGTAACACAAAATGTTTTTCACCAGAGTAAATTTTCAAGACATATTTCGCTTAACTGTAAATATCTAGTACTTTTCAAAAATCCAAGAGATAAATCGCAGATATTACCTCTAGCTCGCCAAATATATCCCAATCAAATCAAAGCATTTGAAAAAGTATACAATGAAGTGACGTCAGAACCATACGGGTATATATTAATAGATATTACTCAAGACGTTAATGATATATTTCGATTAAGAAGTGATATATTTGGAAAAGGTTTGTGTTTTTGTACAAGAGATCAATTAGAACAATTTGGCAAAGAATATGAAGCGTTTGAAGGTCAACCGTCATATATTGCACCTATTAAAAAGCTCTAAACCGAAATTTCAGAAAGTAATTATAAAACATTGTGACGCTGAAGTAATCAAAACATTTTGTGAAATTGCTTTAAATATTTTAAAAGGTAATTGTAATCTAAGTAAAAAATCAAAATCCAATTACGAAAGTATAAAAAGGAATTGAGATCCCTCATTTGCTGCCAAAAATCTATAAATAGTAAAAGAAAAATCATTATTCAACGTGGTGGATTTTTATCTACACTTCTTGGTGCAGTACTATCAGGGATAATCGGAAATTTTATAAAATGAATAATACAACATTTAACAAAATGATTATACTAAAACCCGAGATTTATGAGAAAATGAAACAAAATGTAGACTTTGAATTAAATGAGTTGGATAAAAATATGAAAAAAATATTGTTAAATAAATATCTAACAGACACTCAAAAATGGTATTTATACAGACAAAATCTGTTTAAAATAAGAAACAAAAATAGAGTACTTCCTAGAAATAAAGAGGAGAAAGTAAAAATTACGGAAACAAAAGGTACTCAAACTCGTGCAAAACCAATGTATATAGATGCGGAAGCTCAATCGCATTTTCCTGAATATAAGAATGTAGGAATACAAGTTGTTCCTGAAAAAGAAGAAGTATATGAAAAAGAAGCTGATGACGAAGTATTTGATGATGAAATTCAGGAAAATGTTTTAACAAAAGCATTGTCAGCTGCTTCAGTTGGAGAACGTCTTAGAAAAAGAAAATCAATTAGAAACCAAAATGTGCAAATTTTTGTGATGCGTTACAAAGCATTTGGAGTGTGGTGAATGGATGCTAGATAAGCCAAATATAGCAAAAACAGATAATAGTGGTTCAAAAGAACGTCAAAAATTATACCAAAATGGCAATGTAGTGGAACTTATGGCGAAACTACATTTAGATATGTTTAACCAACCTACACTTCTCATAAACAATGTCGATGTTCGAGTTATCCTAACATTAGAAAAACCAGATTTTTACCTCTTTGCAGATGATACTGATGAATGTCAACTGAAAATCTTAGAAGCCACTTTATTTATGAGACATGTAACAATTAATCCTAGTGTGCTATTAGCACATAATGCTGTATTGGAAAAAACTAATGCCAAATACAATTACAAACGGGATTCCACAAATTAGTTCATCAATATCACTTGATAATGTTTTTATTGGACAGTTGCCAAACACAATCATTTTTTGCATGCCAGAAAATACAAGTTACTCTGGAAAAAGGTCAAAAAAGCCATACAATTTTAAACATTTTGATATTTCACAATTTGTGGTAAACGTAAATGGTGTTCAAATACCTAATTCAGTAATTGAAACCAGTTTTTCAGATGAAAATAATTGCTGTACAAGAGCATACAGTACACTTTTTTCAGGAACTGGAATTTACCATAATGATAAAGGTCATCAGATAACAAAAACCATGTTTAGTAATGGATTTTTCATTCTAGCTTTTGATTTAACTCCAGATGCATCAGGAAATGAAGTGTGTCAAGGTCTACTAAATCAAGGTACAGTTAGAATTGAGGCAAGGCTATCAAAACCAGTTACATCTACACTGACTGCTATTGTTTATGGAGAATTTGATGCAAGTTTACAAATTGATAAAAACCGAAATATATTCTCAAACCTATAAATAGCATACATAAAAGTAAATTTGAATATTTGACAAAATGTCACTGTCTTGTGCACTTCTGGATGTAACGTTTTGTAGTGATGATAATAATACCTTGTTTGCGAAAGATATTTGTATAGTTGGTTTTAAAGAACCTTGTAAAAAGTTTGTAAAAGAGTTCAAGTATAAATTTGCAACTAGGGATGGAAATTTGCACATTTTGATTTCTAATTGAACAAGCTGCAAATGTTCCTTATAATGAATTTAATGATAACAATAAGTCTTCAAACCCTTTGAATGAAATAGACTATTTCACAGACTTTGAACATGTATTATTAAAATTCGGAAGTTGCAAAACAAAAACTTCGTCTGGCGTAGATGGTATACCGAGTATTGTCTTGAAAAACTTGTTTCCAAAGCTCATATTGCAGTACACCATACTTTTTAATAATTGCCTTAATTACTCATATTTTCCAAAAAACTGGAAAAAAGCTAAAATTGTAATGATTAAAAAACCTGGAAAAGATCCAAATAATCCCAACAGCTATCGACCGATAAGCCTCATCCCAAATATTAGTAAAGTGTACGAAGCAATTATAAATGATAAAATTATTCACGAGGTGAAAAATAAAAAAATAATTACAGACAACCAATTCGGTTTTAGACATAAACATTGCGCAACCCACGCAATAACTAAACTTATGTCTGATTTAACGTGGCATATAAATAAGCAAGAAGAGCATGCTTCATTGACTTCGAAAAAGCTTTCAACTCAGTCTGGGTAAATGGACTTATTTATAAGCTAAAGAATTATAGCTTTCCTAGTAAATTAGTGGCTTTAATATTTGATATGATATCGGGTAATAGGTTTGTTATTTCTAACGATTCAAACATTATAAGTAGAACATTTGCTATTAAAAATGGGCTTCTGCAGGGAACAATTAATTCCCCGATATTATTTTGTATCTACATCACAGAACTTCTCGAGCTATTTCAATCTATTAAAGGCAGTAACTATGCATTAGCATTTGTTGATGATATAGTTTTTTACTCGGCAGGTGACACAATAGAACATATACAGTTCTACTTGCAAAAAATGTTCAATTTGTCATTAGATTACTGTAAAATTTAGCAACTGAAAATCAATACTGATAAATGTGAAACAATACTTTTTCGAAACACTGTTGATAAAGTTAATCACAATATCAGAAAAAATTGGAGGAACCTAAATATTAAAAGTAATGATAGAACTTTATTAAAACAAACCAAAATAATCAAATATTTAGGAGTGCAAGTTCACCATCATTTAAAATTTAAAGACCATGTAAAGCACATATTAAGTAAAAGTAACAAAGCCTTTATGGACGTCAGAAATTTGTTTTACGACAAACGCATAAGTCCCAGAGTTAAAATTATTTCATATCAAGCTCTTATAAGACCAATAATGGCATATGCCATCCCTATTTGGTTTAACATAAGTGCTAGCACAATGGAACTTATTAGAAAATTTGAGAGAAAATGCATTAGGGTCTGCATAAGTAAAACAAGAAAACCAGAATCAAACTTTCAACATTTTTATTCAAACAAAGTAATATATAAAGATGCAAACATAATAAGATTCGATAACTTTGCTTTTAAATTAATACGTAACCATTTTAATAGAACTCTACAAGTAGGTAACGGAAAATAATCTAGTGTCAAATATTTATTACCACAATTATGAGTATATATGATACAGCATGAATACAGGATTCATTGCACCGGAATTTTTTATATACCTAGATTCAAATGGTTACATTCAAGATCAAAACCATGTTCCCTTATTATTTCATTATAATAGGCGGGCCACGTGCAAGATCATTGATTATATTCCGCGAAACGTAGATTATTCGATGTTGAAATTTGATAGACATATACCAGGAAGGGACAAAAACATTAGTAGAAATTATTGGTGGTTAGAAAACACCTACATAGAAGATTAAAATTATTTTTAATTATTTAGGATAACTAGGTTAGCATTTAAATTAGATTAAATTAGATATTGGGTAAATTAGATTAGATTTATAGGTTAAGATAGGTTAAGATAAGTTAAGTTTTTATTTTAAAACTCAATAGAAATAAATTTGGATTTTTAAATGAAATTTTTACAAAAAAATAATAAATAAAAGGATGTAAATTACCATGGAACATTTAAAGATTTATTGTAATATTAAAATATAAAACCTAAAAGTAATATAATAAGAAATCAGGCCATCTTAAAATTAATTATTAAACAAAGAAGTAAACTGATATTTTAAAATTTTTTTTTTGTAAGTTATATTTATAAGATCTAACAAAAAAAAATTGAAATTTTGTAAGAATAAGTAAATATAAAGGTCACTTCGAAAAAGGCTATCAACCAAATTGGTCAACTGAAATATTTAAAATTGATAAAATCAATAATACCTATCCAGTTACATATCAATTATCAGATTATAAAAATAATCCTATTTCAGATGGTTTCTACAAAGAGGAACTCACTCTTGTTAAATATTCAAATTCTTACCTGGTAGAAAAAATTATTAAAAAACAAGGTAATAAAGTTTTTGTTAAATGGTTAGGGTTCAATGATGATCATAATACTTGGATTAATAAAAAAAATAGTATTTAATAAATTTGAACATATTTGATATTTATTTCAGCTATTTATACTAAAATTTTTAAATAAAAATTTAAACATTTTATTTCTAATTAATTATTAACATTAGATCTTTTATATCCATAGGGAAATGAACTACCATCTTCCATAAATTTACGTTTTTCTAACCTAGTTTGATATTTTTTTATTTCAGGAACTGTGATAACTTTATGCTCTTTATTACGTCGAATATTTTGTGAAAGTATGTATATATCGTTGTCTTCCTTCAGATTTAGCACCGCTTCTTTAATTGTATTAAAATTATTTTTTTGGGAGGCTATATAGTTTAAACAAATTCCTTTAACTTTACAAACTAGTTTTTCTTCATTGTCTTTCGTACTGTGAACTTTATATGCATAGTTTTTAGGGCCTCCACTTACAAATTCTGTAATGTAACTTCCAACACCATAACATTCTAGTTCATCGGTCATATCTCCTATAAAATCCCCTGTTTGGGGTTCATATTCTCCTGTACGACTTATACATATTACGGAATCAGTGTCATAATATAAAACTCTATCCTTTAGTTTTTCTAAATAACTATATAATTTTAATCGAGCTTGAGTAGTTGTGTAAGCTGCAATACATACATTTACAGTAGATAATGATTCACCTGCTTCTCTTTGTACTGCCAATTAACTATAATGTTTTCCTCATTTACTGGAAGAATACCACAAACGTCTATAGATGGATTTGTTAACATGTCATATAAATCCTTAGGTTGATTAATAATTATTGTTTTTTGTAAGTTTTCTCTCTGTCCAAATTTACCCCAAAAAGAATTAAGCATTAATTTTGCAAAAGGAAATTCTAGTTGAATATTTTCATTTCTAAGAAAATCCGTTATATACTTCTCTTTCTCTTCCTTTGTTATACGGTTACTAGGCCATCCCGATGCCTGTTGTTTTATTTTTAAAAATTTGTTCATTATTTGTATGAAAAGACCATCTGTGTTTGTTACACCATTGTATTGACATATGTTGTAACTCCATATTTGATGAATTTCTAATATTTTATATTTCAATTCAAGAGCTTTTAACACTTCATCAATAATCCATGTTCCAAGTAAAGCTCTTTCGTTATCATTATGTAAACAAAATTCATTTAGGTTTTTTTCCTCACTACAGTGCGACATAAGGAAAACATTAATTTGTTGTTTTGTTTTACAGGCAATACTGGATGTATAAGATTTTCTGGTGGTAAAATTTTACATTTTATAAGTCCATTCAAATCTTTTAAATTTTGTTTAGTACAATTAACGTTTCCTACATAAACATCTGGATGGCCGACAGGAAATTTTCCATATTTGCAAACCCATGGATATAAAGAACAAATATCTATATATTTTATTTTTCTTTTTTTACATTTGTAGTAGTTGTAAACATTATCTGTACGACCACCATAAAAAGAATCCCGAGGTTTTAATGGTGAAAGTTGTACTAATGGATGGTTATTTAAGTAATTCATTTTGCTTTTACTTATTTGAGAATAAAAATCACATTCCCACATTTCAATTACATTGTAATCTAATCTTTCCAACCTGTCAGATTTTCTAATAGTTCTATCATATCGTTCATTCATTGTATCATTTTGATCATCATATAAATATGAATTACGATTACGTGGAAAACAGTTAGGATGACCGTGATAATAACATCCATAAAATTCAAAAACTTGATTAGTTTCTGAACAAAAACCATCAACTTTTACACCGGCTACGACAGCTTCTTTTTGTTTAGCAGCATGTCTAATGTTAATATTCCGTTTTTCCTCCTCCCAAACCAACCATTGAATAGCTGCCTTTGATTGGTTATCTGAATACCTATACCCGTTTTTGGGTATTAAACCAATCGTATCTGGTTTTAAAAAATTACGTCTAAATCCAAGATTACAAGTAGACGCTATAGTTGTGGCCTCTAGAGAAGGTTCAACGTTACATTCTCTAAGAAAAAATTCTCTGAACTTTAAGCATGATTGCGTTAGTATTGCTACGTCATTTATACAATATTTTACAATATCATTTTCCATATAGAATTCATCATTTTTGTGATCTTCATACCATTTCAGAAATACTTCAGGTGGTAATGGTCCAATATAATTTTTATTTTCCGTTGTATTGAAGAGATGCGGGAAATATCCTTTTTTCAAATCAATTTGTAAATCAAAAGCCTTTGGTAATTTTGATAATGCCATTGCAAAGTAATTAATTGAGTCTATAAATTTTATGTTATCTAATAACATCATGATAATTTTTGAACCTCGCATAATTAGTTTAGTTTTTAAAGAGGTTTTTTCTAATATAATATTTAAAATAAATTGATGGTCAAAAGATTGTCCATTATGTGCTATTACCACGACAGTTTTGAATTCTTTTCTTATCTCCATTATGTACATCAGAAATTGCTCTATAATATTTCCCTCTTTAATTCCTCTTTTTCTAAATTTACATGTTTCACAAAAATATAACGAGGACAACGAAATACATGCTCGAAAACACACAAATTTGGTTCATGTAGTTTAATATCTGATAGAATGCCTCTTATGTACTTCTCTCCAAAAACTTTTTCTTGTTGTGTTTCCAAATCGTAAAATATATAAATAAAATTTTTTAGTTTAGGTTGATTTTTGTTTTGTTGAATAAAACATTTATGATTCTCAGGAACATAGTTACTGCAAATCTTGCAAAAGTATTCACCACATACATGGTTTCTGTCGGCTCTATAAAGTTTTAAGCAAGACAAACATTTTTTAACTTCGTCACAAATACTGTTGCGTTTTGAACTTGTCGCCCTATGGTTATCTAAACACATTCGACCTCGAAATGAACGATTACAATCATTGCATAAAATTTGTTTTAAATTATTAAGACATGGTGGAGAAATTTGGCAGCATGGACATGTTCCTGTACATCTATGATTACTTTTGCTGTTGTATGGAATGTGGCAATCTCCACAATAATAACTGGCGCAAAAGGTTGCAGTCAGCGATTTTATTACGTTGTAGTGATTTTTATAAAACAAAAAATTTAGCCGTTTTTCAGGTCCAATTCCTTGAAATATTACCTCTCTGCCTCTTGTTCCCCATTTGTGCACAACAATTTTATAATTTTTCAAATATTCTTGAAACTTTTTGAGTTCCTGTATTCCACAACCTTTATTTGGAATTTTTACTCCTGCATTTTTAGTTAGTTCGATAGCTTTTAAAGTTTGTAATTTTCCTGTATCATTACGAATTTTGTGTTTGTAGTTCTTATCATTTTTAGTTTGTGATATTGCCACAATTAAGGCCTGAAGTAAACATAAATTGTTTTTGTTTTTAATGCTTTAGTCATCATATGATGAATATTTTTGTGATCTTCCTCTCCCAAATGGTAGCCTTACAGACAAAATGTATCTATGCTTAACTGAAAGAGAAAATGTATCTGTGCTTAAATCTGTAACATAAAAACAAAATAAAAGTATTAATAATAAAAATAATAATGAAGTATTTATTTAGTAGTTACCTTCAGAATTACTTTGAAAAATTTTTGATATCATTTCCCATACATCAGAAAATGTTAGATCGCCTGCATTTCTAAAACTTAGCCATCCAGGACCACGTTTCTGAAAGCTTTCTCCACAGAATGTTAATCCTACCTTATCTAGAGGTTGCAAATCATTTGTAACATCTTGAATTATTTTATACAATGCGTTTTTTATCCAGTTAACCGGTTCTACGTTATTAGGAACTGAATTAATTATAAACTTGACTTTACGTCCGCGTGCGTTAAAACGTTTGACTACTGATGCTGAATCACTTTCAATCCTATAAGGAAGTGATTCTATCTCCGGTGAATGATTAAAAAAACTTTCTAATAAAATTTTTTTTGACATTTTTTATTTTCTTTTTGTATTGACTCACTTGCTGCAGCTATTTGGCCAAACTAACCAAAACTAATTTAAATATTTGATATAAATTATCGAAAAGGAATTTATAGAATAAATTCAGGTTTAAACACAAATATTTTGTTTTTACAGTAAACACCTATCTTCAAACAAAGTATTTGCAACATTGTATTTTTAATAAATTATATCTTCCTTTTTTTTCTAATTAAAACTACCTACATCTTTTTGAATCTTTCTTTGAAATAGAAAATATTTCAACAACGTAGTTTATGAAGATTTATGAAGCCGAAAGCAGTTACAATAAATTAAAATTTTAATTAATATGCTCTGATAAATTCTATAGATTTCTAACAATTTTATTTAATATAAATACTGCAAAATTTTATAGAAGAAATCATAGTCTTACTTAAAATCAAGCAAAGTAAACAACATAATCAAGCATGGACAACAACACTGAAGACATATTTTTCTTTACACAACCAACACAGGTTGTCGAAGAGGAAGAAATCCCAGCATCAGCAACAACCTCAACATCAACAAGCATCACAGCACCAGCAACAATTATAGCACCAGCAACAATCCCAACAACAACAACACCAATCATATGAGCAACCAAAGAGAAAAATATGTTTGGAATCATTTAATGCAAAAATAAAAAGAAAAACTTTTTTAAAGGTAAAAGATATGGAGCCAGATGCGCTCTATACAATTAAAAAAGTTAAACTATTACCAACAGTTAATGGACCGTCTTGGGTTTTTAAAACAGAAAATTACATAATTTTCATACCAAAAACCTATCTGGACCTATTCGAAGATAAGGAATTCCGGGAGGAAATTCTAAAAGGCGATCTCTATTTAATTAAAGATAGCACTGAAAATTTAAAACTGCTTGATGAAACAAGCAATAAACATTTAGCAATTAATCAATACAATTGTAATAAAAATAAAATTAATAAATAAAAAAAATTTAATAAAAAAAACAAAATTCTGTATTTTACTTGTTTACACTTTTTTTTTGCTTTTAAATTTTCTTTTTTTACAGCTATTTAGATTATATATTTTAATTATAAATAATAGATGCTTAAAAAAAAATGTTTAATAAAGAGAAAGTAATTACTTATATTTAATAAAAACGTTTGCATTTTATTTACATTTTTTTTTTCTCAGGCTTTTCAGTTTAAGCTCTGTGAGAGGTATTTGACTATTTTAGGGAGTCATATAAAAAAAAAAAAAAATTAGAATAGATGATTCAGTATAAGTAGGCAATGTACTATTATATTTCGTATCACCTAATTAGAACGAACAAAGTAAAACGAGAAATTTATTTTTAAAATGAAAATTAGAAAAAATAAGCATACTCAACTTAATACATAACGAAAACGTAATTTATCTACCATCTGTATGACATAATTACAAATTTCAATTTAAATCTTCTGATTAGATAGTTTCTATTTTAGAATTTTCTACATAGAAATTATTACCCTTTTGATTTTCCTTTTTGTTTTCACCTTCTAATTTCATAACATACAAGCCATCCTATACCAGGTATTCAGGAATTTAAGAATGCAATATATTCTTAATAAATTTATCTTGATAATTCAATTTATTCTTTTACCTTTTTTTCTATCTTTTAAATAATATACAAATATTGTAAACAAAACCAGATTTAATCAAACGAAAAAAGAAAAAGGTACATGTGGACGCTAATTTCTATTTTGAATTTCTTTTTAACCTTTTTATATGCAACATATATATGTAGATATATATTCTACGTTCTTACTATACTATACTATACTAATCTATTTGCATTCAACTTTTCTTGTCTCTTTCTTTTTCTACCTTTTTAAAATACTACATAGTAATCTAAACCAGATATTCCTCCAAAAAAAAAAAAACGAAGATGCTAATTGTTATTTTGTATTTCTTCCTATAGTAAACCAACACAAAAAAAAAACACGTATTCCTTAAAGATACACTTTAAAACTAGTTCACCAACATTAAATAACACGTGCTTTAATATTTACATATAATAGTTTTGCTAACTATTTTCATGTTGACCTATTATAATATACAATAAAAGAGCTCTAAAAGACTTGTTTTACCCCAACTTCTAACAGAATCCAGGTCACAACACTTCCGGTTTCTCTAAAACTTAAGGTCACTCAAATATAGGTTAATTTGCGTGGGCGTGCGATATGGTTTATTAAAAACTAGGTCGTGCGATATGGGCTTATTTTTTCCCATGCCAAAGTGCCCCAATACGTACTAGTGTACATCTTGTCTCTTTTAGAATGCCGAAAGTTGTTGTCTCAGTTCGTTCGTAAGCGAGGATTCGTTCTGTTTCATGGATATATTGGGTGTTACAGCCAGTCTACCACTTTAGCAAACCGCAAATTATTATTACCAAAACATTAAACATTTCATTTTTTAAAGAAAATTATAAAAAAAAGTAAAGTAATTCAAAGAACTTTTAAATTATTAAAAACAAATCCTTAAAATTGGACTACATATTATGCCAGGTATACATATGTATATTAATAAAAGAGTCCACATATAAAAAATTTTACAATTCTATGAACATATTATTTTAAAATTTTCATGTAGGCAACTTACGACCCACGCTTCTATATGCACAGTAAGATGGCACAGTAAAAATCCAGAGAGTTGCAGTACAGAAAACATAAATATTATTTATTGCATTAAAAAAAACGTATTAAAATTTTTTTAATTCATAAATTCATATTTATATATGTATTATTAATTCTTATATATAAATTTATTATAAAATAAACTCAAAAATGTATTATTATAATATATAGGCATTAACATATTAGTTCTTAACTGAAACTCATAAAGTTTGCGTTTAAATAAGACCTGTTATTTTAAAAATGTTTCAACTCTAAAACTCTTAAATGTGCACCCCATACGTAGTAAAAATTTATCTATTATTCAGTAAATACAGTAATACATAAAGGTATGTACTTATTATTTAACATTTTTAAAATTCACACTTGATCCAGTCAAAAAGAAATCGATTTTACAATACTTACTAAATTGTAATAGTAACCTTTTTCAACATCTTTGATATTTTAAATTCCAAATCTTTCAAATGAGAGAAGCTGTTGAACAATTTAAAAAAAGTTCACCACTGGACGGGCACTGACCACAGTATACAACATATATAAGCAAAATCTTATAAACCAAAAAAAAAAATAATTTTTTCCTTAATTTTAATTTAAGGAAAAAAATTTTTTACTGTCTCTTAAATTTTCATATTGTTTAGTGTTATTATTGCTATGTCTCACGTCATGTCTGTTATCTGGTTGTGCTCTGTAAGTCAGTACTTGGTTGTACTCTGTAAGTCAGTCCACTCTTTCAATGATAATATAATATAGATAATACGAACAATAAATAATACGTACCACAAATCATACTAATGGGCCTTGGCCATAAGTGCATAACTGCATAAAATACCACATACATTGAAATTTGGATTTTTTAAAAGAGTAAATTACATATTTTAATTTTTTTTAAATATATTTACATACATATATTAATATACATTTCATTCTCTTAAATTTTTCTTAACATAAAATATTAATTAGTTTAGTACTAAAATTGTATGTTCTAAATTCTACTCTCATATATTGATATTATTTCTGCACTAACGTAAATTTTTATTGTTGTTTTTACAAAATACATATGTATGTACGCATATGTATTATACTACAACATAATTATTTTATTGTAACTTAAAAATTTCTATTTATTAATTTCAACGTAAATATAATATTCCTGCATATATAAACAAACATATATACATTCAAATTTAATAAAAATGTTTCAAATTTATTGTTGTTGGCTTAAGGCTAATTTTCATGAAGAAAAATATCGGCGATATTTGTTAGAGCATAGGCAGAAGATACAAAAACACTACTTGTGTGACAGAGAAAAAACACAAAAATATCGGACGAATTAACAATAAAATTGTACAAGCGTTCAGAAAATATCGGAGATATACCAAAATATCGGATGAAATTTAGCTCGCTGAAGCTAAATTTTCTATAATTATCTCCGATATTTTTAACACATACGTAAAAAATGTGTATGTACACAAAAAAATGGGCACACTACTAGCATTCTTATGGATACATGACATTTGAATTCATTATTTTTCTCCCTCTTTCTTTTTGGTAGTATTTAGTATATTTTACTCTTTCTAAATATCCGATATCGGATGAAATGTTTTCCATAAAAATTAGCCTTTAAGCATGAAATTTAAGTTTAAAGCCGAAAGCGCATACCTACATAATATGTATGTATGTATATTATGAGATGACGTTATGTAATCATGTTGTAACCATGTATGATTACATACATTCCATGATTCGAGATAGTAAAGAAGTAGAAAAAAAGTTTTTTTTTTTATTCTTATTATATAGCATACATACAGTCATATGTATGTATATGTAAATCAAAATATAATCCATTTTTTTGAAAAATTTTATTTTCTGATTTTGATTTTTTTAAATATTTTTGATAAACATTGTGTACCCATACGTCCCTGAGTAAACGTTTTATGTTTAAATAAAATCACATCCATACTTATATGCATTTGGTAGTTTAAAAAAATAGACAGTTTATTTCTATAGGTACAAAAAATTAAATTCGTAAATCATAATTTTGGTTTAAAACAAAAATTTTATGCAACCAACTTTACAAAATATAAAACATACTAACATATACATATGTATGTATTATATAAAGAGCTTTTGAAACTTTTCATTTACTTATTATAAAAATAAAACATAAAATTCCAATAAAAAAACAAAAATTGGAAGTCATTGAAATTGAATCTAGGTACCTAATACTTTATATACTACTTATAGATGTACATATATTATGTCTGACAATTAAACTAAATTTACCTATTATAATTTTATTTATTTATTATATAATTAACTATGTACATAATTATCTATTATAATTTTATTCTAACTATTATTAATTTAGATTATTATAATAACAATATAATTTCTAACTTAAAATTCTTTTTATCAGTGTACTAAAAAAAAAATTTTACCCATTTCATACAAAACTTCCAAACAAAATTTTAAAAAATTTAAAATATATTAATAAAATCCACCAATCCAATCCAATTTAATTTAATAATTTTAAAAATTTTTACACCGTCATATCATATTCATATTATCATATTCATATTCTATACTAACTCAGTGTAAATATATAATACTAAATCATATATATGCCGATATGCGAGAGGCAAACACGAATACATCTGAAGTATAAATAAGTACCTACCTCAAAAAATATTACTACGATTTACGAACTAATAAAAAGCAAGTACATACTAAAATGAAAGATAGAATTAGTATGTAAATACATAGGAAGTCGTGTAAAAAAATGCATCTGTGGCAAGAAATTTTGATAAGCTGTATTTCCTAAACTACCACCCCGATCAAAAAGGTAAAAACATATTTTATTTTTCCTTCATTCTTTCTAATGATGCATAAACCATCTAAATCCGTCCAGTAGTTTTTTCTGAAAAGGGACCTAAAAAACAATGCTTGCGTATTTATATAATGATGATGATGATGATGTTGATGATAAAAAACAAAATACAAAATTTGATTACCTCCAAAAAAGGTCCAGACATAGACGACCTGGACGAAGCAAGCGGGCTGCTGGGAGACTTGGCAATAGACAAGGAGTCTACAGCAGCTCGTTGTGAAGTAAGCGATGCGGGTGGTGCAGATTAACCTAAGGCACTCGAAGTGCGCCTCGGATAATCTATTCTCCTAGTAGAGGAGGACTTAGATATAGCCCTAATTCAAAAGCCTTGGGTTAACGCCTCTAAGATTGGAGGCTTAAACACCTGTGACTATAATCTATACTACAAGAATGTAGATTTAGAAATAGGTAACCCAAGAACTTGTATTCTAGTTAAAAACATATAAGTGCACATCTAATTTTAGTTATGAAGATTTGACAGTTGTCAAACTGGAGATGCGGAACAATGTGAGCGTGTATATAAGTTCCGCGTACATGTTACATGACGAACCTGCTCCACTGTCTCGGTTCCAGCAGTTGGTAGTTGCCACAGGTGGCAAATTGATCGCAGGCTGTGATGCTAATGCACGGCATACCCTATGGGGTACCTCGGAAACGAATGAACGAGGTGAGTCATTATTTGATTTTATTTTAAATAGCAACCTAAATAAATGCAATAGGGGCAGTAACCCCACTTTCATATTTCCAAGCTCGGATAGTTTTCCAGGTTGGGCAGATGTGTTAGATATTACATGTATTAGTAATGACGAAACCCTAAATATAGAGAAATGGAGAGTGTCCGAGAAAAGGTCTTTTTCGGACCACAATTGGATTCTCTTCAATATCATTATTAAGCCTGAAAATCCCAAACCCTACAGAAATCCCAGGGCGACCGACTGGAAGAAATTCAGAAAAGTACCTAGAAAAAAACTTTTGGTAATAGCTAACTGAAAATGAGTTAGAAACGAGAACTGACATGTTTACAAGGACCATGGAAGTCTCATTCAAAGTGGCATGTCCTATTAAGCGTAGCAAAAAGACATATCCGGTCTGGTGGAATGAGAACTTAAGTAACCTAAGAAAGGAGACTAGGGACGCCTACAGGCAGAATAAATGGCAACTCTATAAGGACCAACTTAGGGAATATAAGAGAGCAATCCGACTGGCTAAAACCAATCATGGTAGGATTAATGTGAATCAATTGAAAGTACTAGAGACTCAGAAAGACTTAGCAGAGTTTTATCTAGAGAACCCTGCAATCCTCCCTTCCTGAGAACTACGGAAAGGAATTGGACTGATTCAGCCAAGAAAACCCTAGATCTTTTAGTGTCTACCCATTTTCCAGGGTGCATTGAGGACGCTCATGTGATTAACCAAGCGAATGACACTAGAGTGCGAAGTGGCCCTAACGAATGGGTTAACTCAGTTATAACGGAGAAAAAGGTTGTCTGGGCAATTGATAACTTCGCTCCATACAAAGCCGCAGGTTTAGACGGTATTTTTCCAAAAATGCTGCAAGAAATGAAGGGGCTTGTAGTTCCATTAATTACTAAGCTGTTCAGAAGCAGCCTCATTTTTGGTCATATTCTCCTGCAATGGAGGCGGGTGAATGTGATCTTTATACCCAAAGCTGGTAAAAGGGGGCACGACACCGCTAAAAATTTTAGACCGATCAGTCTATCATCCTTTTTATTGAAAACTCTCGAAAGAACACTCGAGTTAGAGTCTTCTAAGCTCTAACTCGAGTGTTCTTTCAGAGTACTCCGCTATGTAAGTACCAACATGCCTATTGTAAGGGTAAGTCAACAGAGACTGCACTGAGTGAACTAGTGTGGGACGTGGAACAATCGATTCAGTATAAGGAATATACATTAGCTACCTTTTTAGACATAGAAGGAGCCTTCAATAATGTACATGTAGCGGCCATACAGAATTCACTGGAAGAACTAGGGGCAGAAACTGTCCTTAGTCAGTGGATTGTTAATATGTTGCAATAAAGAGAGATCCAATTGGAACTTGGTAACCATAAAATTACTAGAGTAAGTAGAGGCACACCCCAAGGCGGGGTATTATCATCACTACTGTGGCTTCTAGTAATGAATGGAATATTGAAAGAACTTCAAGATGAGGGAATCAAAGCCATTGCATACGCAGATGATCTAGCAGTATTAGTGTCTGGAAAGTTTCTTGACATAATTAGTGTAATTATGGAAAGACCTTTAAGAAGGGTTAATAGATGGGCCAATGGATGTGGCCTCTGCGTCAATCCGAACAAAACTGAGCTAATGCTATTCACAAACAGAACAAATATACCGGAATTCACCAAGCCTAGATTGGATGGTGTATATATGAATGTAACCCCCAATGTCAAATACCTAGGAGTGGTTCTTGATACGAAACTGAAGTGGAGACTTAATAGTGAAGAAAGAGCCAAAAAGACCTGTGTAGCCCTGTATTCTTGTAGGAAAATGTTAGGTAAAAAATGGGGTTTAAAGCCAAGAATAACTTTATGGATGTACACAGCTATAGTACGCCTCATTCTTACCAACGAATCATTAGTCTGGTGGCTAGCGCTGGAGAAAGAGTATATCCGAACCAAACTTGGTAAGGTACAGAGAAGCGCATGTCTAGGCATTACATGGTGCAGGTGCGTTGAGATCGACACCAAGTAATGCACTAGATGCACTTATTTATCTTCTCCCTGTTGACCTCTATATAAAATTTCTAGCCTGTTGTAGTGCGGTCAGACTCAAAGAAAATGGGCACTGGCGCAAAAAACCTTATGGTCATAGCAGTATTCTAAGCTCGACAGCTTCGGATCTACCAGATTCCACAGACTACACTATTCCAAGTTTGGAAATTGTTAAGAATTTCAAAGTAAAGATTCCATCAAGAAGAGAATGGAGACAAGGAAACCCCTTGGGTGAAGTAGACATCACACTCTTCATTGATGGGTCAAAAATGGACTGCGCTGTCGGCGCTGGTGTCTACTCAGAAAAACTCAAAATAGAACATGCTTTCAGATTTCCCAATAAATCCAGTGTATTTCAAGCTGAAATGCTAGGAATCTGGAAAGCATGCCAAATACTTAGGAGCAATACTTCTCTGGGAGGAAGCATTGCCATTGTCACTGATAGCCAAGCAGCAATTAAGACTCTTAACTCTGCGATGATAACATCCAAGCTTGTCAGAAAATGCTCTGACGAGCTTAAGAATATAAGCCATCAATACAATGTTACATTACTGTGGGTTCCGGGACATAGGAACATCACAGGAAATGAACATGCTGATGAATTAGCAAAGAGGGGTTCCAATCTGAATACTTCCCTGGAAGAACAGGTGGATCCACCACTAAACAGCGTTAAAAGGGATATCTTTCTACACTTTTTATGTATAGCGAAAAGAAGGTGGAAAGAATTAACCTCATGCCGTACGACCAAGAAAATATGGCCGGCGTACGACAACAAAAGAACGGACAACCTATTGAAGCTATCTCGGTAAGACATAGCCAGAGCAATAGGTGTGTTCACGGGACACTGCCCAACTGGCGAACATGCGGCCAGATTAGGTATTCCATTCAATACATTATGCCGCAGTTGTGGTGAACAGAATGAGAAAGAATCCATTATACACTTCACGTGTAAATGCCCAGCGCTGGTCAGAGCCAGAAGAGCAGCACTGGGTACCCATGAATTTAACGATCTTAGCGATCTAGCGTCTAAGCAACCTGCAGAAATAGTAAGGTTCCTGAATGCCGCGAAATGGATCTGAAAATAAATCCGTTATAGCCTAAACATAAGCCTTGTGGTCACGGGAGTGGTAGCAAAACGGTTCTAACGCGCTAATTGTGGTCTTGTCATGGTTAACAGGACCAGCCACGTAAACCAACCAACCACCAATAAATGTAAAGAATTAAAGTAATTAAAATAATTTAAAATTTGAACGTCCACTTAATTTAGCGTCAGAAATGTGAATGAATTTATTTATTATTATAAAGTTATTTATTATTAATATAAACAACACAGAATGGTTTTTTACCTTTTTAAATCGTCCAGAATTTTTTTACGTTAACTTCCTCTAATACATAATTATGCTTTCAAAGCGATATTGGCTAAAGCTAAACATATGTGTAAGAACTGTTAAGAATGTTAGATTTTCAGTTCTTTAATTCTGTATGTAGTCATTTTTAATTAAAGGGGCCTCGGTGGCCTAGTCAGTAAGAGCGTATAAAATACGCTGTAAACACCAAGGGAGTGTGGGTTCGAATTCCACACACGAATCAAAAGTGATTCCTCTTTATGACATTTACAGTTACGCTTGATAAAGAAAGGCTGTGTAATTTCCTGTTCACATTTATATGGCAGCGAAATGCACAAAAAAAAAAAAATTTTTTTTCATTAAATACTGTACAGAAATGTGAATATGTTTTCTAACTTAATTTATTGTGTTTATAGTTTAAACATACATACATTATAATACATGTAGTATGTAAATATTTCAATGATATTTTTTGGGAAATATGTTATACACATACATCTTATATAGGTACACCACATATTAGTAATACATTCCTAAGTGATGACATGATGATTGTCCTATGTAGGAGATAATTTCAGTTTTTTAGTAACGTCCGAAAATGTTATGTTGTTGAAACTTAAACTTGTGTTCTTAAGATACTTAATCAGTTATTTAAATTACCATTATGTATTAGAAATTTGCATTTTAAGCTTTTTTTGGAATATCTATAATATAGTATATAAAAGTAAAGAGTGTTGGAAATATCTTTAAAATATGATAACAATCCAAAAATTTGGTCAGAATATTTTTATTAGATACTCGTGCTGAAATGGGTTAACAAACGTTAACAAAAATTTTGCCACATGCTTTATTTAGAACCATAAATTCATGCTACCAAATTAGATACAAATTAAAAACAAAATTTTTTTTTGACAGTCTATCGTGCCGAAATATATCACGTTAAAATTAATTGAATGACCTTCTGTGGTAAAGTTTAATGCTTGTGCAAATTTTTTAATTGGTCAAATCGTTTAATCACGACAACAAAAAAATGAGAAACTTTGTGGCCTAAGGTCGGATGCTGAAACGGGTTAATGTATCGTAACCAAATCTTAGTAAGTTTGTGTTGTGTGATAAAAAGTTACACATTTATAAGTTTTCAACTCAATTGGCCAAACCGTTTAAGAGCGACAACAAAGAAATTAAAACACTTCATTGAGACCTTGTGCCGAAACAGGTTAAGGCAGCATAACCAAATTAACCTAGTGAGCTTTAATGCCTTTGAAGTTTTCAAATCAATTGATTAAACTGTTTACGTAGGACAACAAAAACTTTTAATGAACTTCGTTCGGCAAATTTTCAACTCAATCAGTCAAACCGTTTAGGCAGGACAACGAAATAACCACAGCTTTAAAAGGCTCTCGGACCGCACTTGGTTAATGAACCGCAACGCGATATAGCCTATAACTCCTTCCAGGCTCGTAGAAATGTTTCTGCAAAATTTGCTTACAATAGGACTTGTGGTTTTTACGTGAATCCGGCCCAAAACAAACAAACTAACAAACAGAATTTCTTCCTTATATATTAGACTAGCAGGAGTACCCGGCGTTGGCTGGAGCATTTTATTGACTTTATGAAATAAAAATTAATAATTTTTGTTTTTGCGTTACTATAATTTATTTAATATAATTCTCTTATTAGAGTGCATTTACAGATGCTGATAGTTAATATTTTAATTTTTATTACATTTAATTAATATCATTTAATTACATTTCATTAAAAGCTTTTCTAGCACATTGAATAAACAGAGCGAAGAATTAGAAACAATTCTTTTATAAAAGATCTTTAAAGAAATCAATAATCTCTTGAGTACACAATTACGGCAAAGTGATTTTTCAGAATATATTATTCGCTTATACTTAAACATAACATCGCATTTCAATTATCAAAGACCATAGTGCAATATGCATATTTTTTTTCGTAAGTAATGTCACTTCATGCTTTTATGAATTATACTTTAAAGCACATTTAGAAAAATTTCACTCCGAAACGTTTCACTTCGTCCGTTCGTCTGTTTTCAAAACTTATACACTGTTTAGTAAAGAGCAATGAAATATTAACCATGAATAGGTATCTTAAAAGAGTAATGTTGTAGAACAACTTTTTTATGTACCCTCACCGTTGGATATCCTACAGCACCTACAACTCTTCAAATTTTGAAAAAGCTTCTTTTTAAATGCATACATTTCAGGTTTTGTTTAACATATTTTTAATATAAAAAAGACAGGATTGTTTTTTATCTTTATAAATCAAACAGAATGTTTTTACATTAACTTTTTCTAATACATAATTATGTTTTCAAATTGATATAGTAAGGCTAAATATATACGTAAGAACTGTATATGGATAAGAATGTAAGGTTTTTTATTCTTTAAATATAATATGTATGTACTCATTGTATCCTAAATCTAAAGTAACTTTGGCTAAAGGCTAAAAATATGTGTAAGAACTGTGTATGGATAAGAGTGTAAGGTTTTTTGTTCCTTAAATATGTATGTACTCATTTTCGATTAAATACTGTACAGAAATGCAAATATGTTTTCTAATGTAATTGATTGTGTTTATAGTATTTTTAATCATACGTACATTATACATATAGTATGTATATATTTCAATGATATTTTTTGAGAAAAGTACTATACACATACATCTTATATAAGTACACCACATGTTAGTAATGCATTTCTGAATGATGACATAATGATTGTCGTATGGAGGGGGTTATTTCTGTTTTTTAATAACTGTCAAAAATGTTATATTGTTAAAACTTAAACACATTCCTAAGACACTTAATTAGGTTATTTTAATTACTATTATGTATTAGAAATTTGCATTGAAAGGTTTTTATGGAATATTACAAACAGTATAGACAAAAGTAAAAAGTGTTGCAAATATCTTTTTTAATAATAATAACAATACAAAAAAATTGGCAGAATAAGGTACTCGTGCGGAAATGGGATAATAAACGATAACAAAAATTATATCACAGGAATTATTTAGAACCATAAATTCATTCAGACACAAATTAAGGATAAAATTTTTTTCTAGTAGTCTATCGATCCGAAATAGCATAATGTAACAAGACAAAATTAATTGAACCACCTTTTGTGCTAAAGCGAAATACTTGTGCAAATTTTCAATTGGTCAAATCGTTTAAGCATGACAACAAAAATATGAGAATCTTCATGGCCTAAAGCCTTATGCTGAAACGGGGTAATGTATCGTAAGCAAATCATCTTAGTGAGCTTCATTTTTGCAAATTTTTAACTCAATTAAACAAAACATTTTAGCAGGACAACAAAGAAACTGAAAGTCCTTCATTGAGCCCTGGTGCCGGAACGGATTAACAGATCGTAACCACATCAACTTTATGAGCTTCTGCGGTAAAGAATTATAGCTTTTATAAATTTTCAACCCAATTGGCCAAACCGTTTAAGTGCGACAACAAAGAAACAAAAAAATTTCATTGAGCTCTGGTGCCGAAAAGGTGTGTATGGATCGCAACCAGATTAATTAAGTAAGTTCTTGTGGTAAAGTGCTACACTTTTGTAAATTTTCAACTCAATTGGTCAAACCGTCTAAGCGCGACAAAAAAGAAATTAAAAAATCTTCATTGAAGACTGGTACCGGAATTGGTTAATGGATCGTAACCAAATCAACTTAGTGAGCTTCTGTGGTAAAGAGTTACATTTTTGTAAATTTTCAACTCAATTGACAAACCGTTTAGGCGCGACAACAAAAAAATTAAAAGACTTCATTGAAATCTGCCGCCAAAACTGGTTAATGGATCGTTACCAGATTAACTAAGTAAGCTCTTGTGGTAAAGAGCTTCACTTTTGTAAATTTTCAACTCACTTGGTCAAACCGACTAAGCGCGACAAAAAAGAAATTAAAAAATCTTCATTGAAGCCTGGTGCCGGAATTGGTGTTAATGGATCGTAACCAAATCAACCTAGTGAGCTTCTGCCGCAAACAGTTACACTTGTGTAAATTTTCAACTCAATTGGTCAAACCGTTTAAGCGCCACAACAAAGAAATTAAAAACTTTTACTAAGCTCTGGTGCCAAAATGGGTTAAAGGATCGTAACCAAATTAACCTATTGAGTTTTTCTGGTACAGAGCAAGAGTTTTGTAAGTTTACAAATCAATTGATTAAACCGTTTAAGCAGGACAACAAAAAAATTTAATAAACTTCGTTCGGCTCTCGTGCCCAAATTTATAAATGTTTGCCTCTGGCATATTTTTAGACAATAAAACCACCATACAAGATCGGAAAAATAAGTTTTTAGAAACCCGCCTGGTCGAATCAGGGTAATATATTTGCCACAATTTTTTTTTTTTTTTGGGGCTTCGGTAGCCTAGTGGGTAGGCGTGTGGCGTATTAACCGATCCCTGCACAGCTCGTAAGTGTTTTTTTCTTTACATACGCCCCTTACGACCAAATATAATGTTATTATGTATATAGTACATAATATAAACATATAAATAATATTAGTATATAATTTAATAACAGTATAAAAACCTATAATGGCCTTAGTAGCCGATGGTTCAATAATATTGAATTACATTTATGAATGTAATATTAATTTAAATAAATAAATAAATTTATTTTATTTATTAGATTACCATATAAAATTGTATATTTTTTATATTTATTTATTAACCTGACCTGGGTTTGAACTTAAGACTCTCCGATTGAAAGGTTGGTGACTTAACTACTATGACATGAGTTAGAACTGTTTTTATTTTTATCTTTTTCTTTTTAATTCAACTTTACATATTAAATTAATATTATTTACATTGTTTGTTACCTATTATAAACTCTTTTATTTTTTAAATACAGGTATATTACGAATTAATTTATATTCATAAGGTTCACTTCATTATATTATAATTTTAAGCAGAAATAGCTGTAGAAAACAATATAATGAAAAAACAAAAATAAATTTTTTGTTACCTTAAACTAAACCGAAATAATTCTAATTTGAATAAATCTTCATTTGAGCTAAATAAATACCAAAAAATACTTTTTTTGTAATAAAACAATTTCTAAAATTGGATATACTTCCATATAGGGGGATATATTATAAAAAGCATAATGACGTCATCATGTAACGGTACCATATAACGTCATGTTTCCGAATATATATGGTATTGGTTGCAGAAAGGTCATTTAAGGTCACATTGGTTATTTCAAAATTTGAATAACATTTTGCAGTATTTTACTAAAACCGTTATATATTTTGTCTATAAAATTATATACAACCGATTCAGATACGAAATGTAGAATGTAGAGAATTTGCCGAACTTTAATATGAATCTGGCTTCATCTCAATCTGTGGTACCGTTTCAGAGATATTGCAGTTCAAAACCGAAAATTTGGCTAAAAAAAATATTTTTTTCCAGAATTTCTAGAAATACTCAAATTTTGAAAATTTTCAAGGCAGCCTGTATTTATTATTACACCGCCAGAAAGCCTTATTTACTGTCTTTCCAACGGTATATAATAAGTGTGGTAGAGGATGATAAAAAGTCCCAGCAAGAAGTAAAAATACGAAATTGAACCAACAATTTTAATTAAAAACTAGAAAGAGTGCAGTAGAGTAGACTGTGTCAAGATACCTGAACCGGCTGCTCTACAGCAATCAAATTTTAGAAAAGTTGTTGGCATGTAACTCGACATCTCTTCACTAAATTTCAGATATCTACGTTAAATAAACACTGAGTTACTTTCATTTAAAAAGAGAAGTTGTATGGTAACTACCCGAACATGTTGCACCAGTAAAACCAAATTTTACAGAAGTTATTGCCATAAATCCTGATCATCATTTGCAAAATTTCAGGCGCCTAGCTTCATTAAGTTCCAAAAGGTGCAAGAAGTCTGAACCGGCTACTTTTGACCAACCAAATTTGACAAAAGTTGTTGGCATGTAACTCGACACCTCTTTACTAAATTTCAGATTCCTAGTTCTAGTAGACACTGAGTTATTTTTATTTAGAAAGCATTCATTTTCGGTCGTATATAGCAAAACTAATAATTTTTGAAAAGTGACGAAAAAAAAATTACAGCTTCCTAGCCGCTGTATTTTTATACCCTACACTTAAAGTATAGGGTATATTAACTTTGGTATGGTGTTTGTAACCACCAAAAGGAAGCGAGTTAGGTATAGACATGTATATATATTCTGAATCAGGATCACCGCTGGAGTCGATTTAGCGATGTCCGTCCGTCCGTCCGTCCTTCCGTCCGTACGCACGATAACTCAAAAAATAATGATGCTATCTTGATGAAATTTATATAGTAGGTTACTAATTACGAAAGAAAGGCTAAGTTCGAATCTGGACAAAATCCGTCCATGGGTTCGGATTCTGGAAGCTTCCGAATGATTCCGGGCTTTTGGAGATAATCTCCGCAAACGAGATTATCTCCAAAAGCAACAAAGATAGAACCTTCAAATTTTGTACAATGATGTTTCTTCCCGTTCGATTTATGTCTCTGAAATTTAAGAGGATTTGGTCCATGGGTTTGGGTTTTGGAAGCTTCCGAACGAGCACCAGAGCAAATGAGATTATTTCCAAAACCAACAAAGATAGAACTTTTAAATTTTGTACAATGATGTTCCTTCCCGTTCGATTTATGTCTCTGAAATTTAAGAGGATTTGGTCCATGGGTTTGGATTTGGAAGCTTCCGAACGAGCCCCAGAGCAAATGAGATTATCTCCAAAACCAATAAAGATATAACCTTTACTTTTGGCAGAATGGTGTTCTTTCATGTATGATTTAGGCCTCTGAAATTTAAGAGGATTTGGTCCATGGGTTTGGATTTGGAAGCTTCCGAACGAGCACCAGAGCAAATGAGATTATCTCCAAAACTAACAAAGATATAACCTTTAAATTTGGCAGGGTGGTGTTCTTTCATGTTTTATTTAAGTCTCTGAAATGTGAGAAGATTTGGTCCATGGGTTCGGGTTTTGGAAACTTCCGAACGAGCCCCAGAGCAAACGAGATTATCTCCAAAACCAAAAAAGATAGAACCTTTAAATTTTTTATAATGATGTTTCTTCCAGTTTGATTTATGTCTCTAAAATTTAAGAGGATGTGGTCCATGGGTTTGGATTTTGGAAGCTTCCGAACGAGCCTCAGAGCAAATGAGATTATCTCCAAAAACAACAAATATATAACCTTTAAATTTGGCCGAATGGTGTTTTTTCATGTTTGATTTAAGTCTCTGAAATTTGAGAGGATTTGGCCATGGGTTTAAATTTGAAAGAATTTGAACCGTGGATTCGAATTTTGGAAGCTTCCGAACGAGCCGCAGAGCAAATGAGATTACATCCAATACGAACAAAGGTAGAACCTTTGAATTTGGTACAATGGTGTTCTTTCGTGTTTGATTTATGTCTCTGAAATTTAAGAGGATTTGGTCCATGGGTTTGAATTTTGGAAGCTTCCGAACGAGCCCCAGAGCAAATGAGATTATCTCCAAAACCAATAAAGATATAACCTTTACTTTTGGCAGAATGGTGTTCTTTCATGTATGATTTAGGCCTCTGAAATTTGAGAGGATTTGGTCCTTGGGTTCGGATTTTGAAAGCTTCTGAACGAGCCTCAGAACAAATGATATTATCTCCAAATGCAACAAAGATATAACCTTTAAATTAGGCAGAATGGTGTTCCTTCATGTTTGATTTATGTTTCTGAAATTTGTGAGGATTTGGTCCATGGGTTCAAATCTTGGAAGCTTTCGGACGAGCCCCAGAGCAAACGAGTATATCTCCACAACCAACAAAGATAGAACTTTTATTTTTAGTACAAAGGTGTTCTGTTATGTTTCCTTTTCTGTAAAATTGGAAACTGACATTTGAAAGAATTTGAACCATGGGTTCGTATTTTGGAAACTTCCGGACGAGCACAAGAGCAACGAGCATATCTCCAAAACCAACAAAAGTAGAACCTTCAAATTTAATAGAATGGTGTTCTGGCAAGTTTTCTTTATGTTCCTGAGATGGATTCGATGAATTGGAGTGGCAATTCGGGTAGCTGACACAAACATCCCAAGGACTACCAATCTTCGAAAATAATTAAGATAGAAACTTAAAATTTTATACAAGGGTGTCAAGCATATCCCAAGCGGATGCCTCTTTTACGTTCTTGAAATTCGAGTTGAATAAGACAGAAAAGGGAAGAAGTTCAAGCAGCTGCCAAAAACACTTATGGATTTTTAATTTAATTCGAATTATTCAGGTGTAGGGTATTAATAAGTCGGTTGCATCGACTTACTGTTACATTTACTTGTTTTAGTTATCGTGGGGACAGACTTCGATGCTGAGCCGATCCATACCTTTGTCACTATATCTAGCGCGACTACTTTAAGGTGTTACAAAAGTAATGACAAATTTATTATATCCTTGAACATAGTTCATACTGGTATAAAAACCATTTCATACTTTATGTTCTAGTTCATATGAAAATATCTACATACATATATATAATATTTAATAGGCTTATTCTACTCCATACAAAACTTTCGGTACCTATTTGCAAAAAATTAATTAACCAATTTTTGTGGAATAACAGTCACAAAAAAGCTTCTCTTATTTTTCAAGTAGCCATGTTTTTTTTTATATTCTCGCGATATTTCAGGTGAAAATAGGTAAAACATTTTCAGTTGTGATTCAATTTTTTTTTTACCAGAAACGTATATAAATTCATTCGCGGTTGCGGTTCAACAAACTAGCCGATTCACATGAAACTAAATTGAATTTTAAAGAAGAAAAGTTTTTATTTATTTTTTTTTATTATCTGTATTGCTGAGTAGACTAAACTTTTATTCAGTTTAAGCTTTCGGAACCTATTTGCAAAAAACTAATTAACCAATTTTTAGTTTGCCTCAGAATTCAGTTTTTCTCTTTGTTTTCGACTTTTTTTTTCTCAACATCCCAATTTGAAATTATTAAATAAAGTGATTTTACTTTAACTATGATGTGACTTGGTTGTTCATTATTTTTGTTTTCTTTTCTTGTTCGTTTTGTAAAAAAAAATGTATATACATACATACATATTATACATAATAAAATCATTATACATGCAATTCAATTCAATATTCATTGGCTTATATTTCACGTAGCCTAGAAAGAACGACTAAAAACGTTTTCACGTGGACTCATTCAACCAGTTTACTGATCTATGTGTGTGTGAAAAAAATTCATTTTAAAATAAAAATTTGATGTGAGAGTGCATAAGAAAAGAAAGGAAGAAAAAAAATTGAATTCATATCTGATTTTTTTTTTTTTTTATAATTTTGTATGTATATACATATTATCATCTGTATTGCTGAGGCAACTAAACATTTTTGAAGATCAGCAATGATTTTAGTTGGCCTCGGAAGTCAGTCTCGCTCTTTCTTTGTTTTCGACTTTAATTCTCTCATAAGTTTTTTTCTCGATGTTAAAAAGATGTTAAAATTTTTCTTTTTTTTCAAAAATTTTCAACTTTGAACTACAATATCTCTAAAACGGCAGCACTTATCGTCATCAAATAAACGTGATAATATTCTACCTTAATTAAAAGTGGAATTAAATATATATATACCTAAAAGATCGCCAGATATAACGGTTTATTTACAAAAGACCAAAACAACAAGGACACCTTTAAAAGTCCTTTTCGTCCTTAATAGATAATATGCACCATTAACGAAATATACTTTATGAAAGCTGGCAATACCAACTATATTTAGCATATAGTTATTTCGTCCTGCGCGGGTACAACGCTTCCTTCAGGAGAGCCGCTTTAAGATATAAGTTATTGACATTACTTAATACTAATTGCAGATAAGCATCAATTACATTTTAAAACATTTTGTTTAAAATTAATAATTTAAAATTTATGAATGAAAAGAAAAGCTAAATTGCATTTTTCTGTTATTATTATAGTTGAGTTTATTTATTTATGAAAATCAAATGAGTTAACATTTACATTAACATTAACATAATACAAATGCTACGTCTCTTTAACATTAATATTAAAGTTAGCATTACGTAACATTAACACAATATTAACATTATGTCCATTTATGGAACTCCTCCACTCCTTGACAAAAAACTCTGCTGAATCGTTAAAATTTGAAGCATACAGCTAATTGTAATTTTTTTTTTTGGCTTTCATTTATTTAGGAAGCTAGTTAGATATGGACATATATATATATTTTGAATCAGGATCATCTACTGATTCGATTTAACGATGTCCGTCCGTGAATCCGTCCGTTCGCACGTTAACTCAAAAACTAGTAAAGCTATCTTAAAAATGAAATGATGAAATTTAAATAGTAGGTTACTAATTACGAAAGGAAGGCTAATTCTGGACAAAACCGGTCAATTGGTTTGAATTCTGGAAGCTTCCGAATGATTTCGGGGCAAACAAGACTTTCTCCGAAAGCAACGAAGATAGAACGTTTAAATTTGGTACAATGATGTTGCTTCTAGCTTTATTTATGTCTCTGAAATTTAAGAGAATTTGATCCATGGGTTCGGATTTTGGAAGTTCTCCAAAACTAACGAGCCCAGAGCAAACGAGATTATCTGCAAAACCCACAAAGATAAAACCATTAAATTTGGTGCAATAATGTGATTTCATGTTTGATTTAAGTCTCTAAAATTTTAGAGGGTTATTCCATGGGTTATGATTTTGGAAGCTTCCGAACGAGCCCCAGAGCAAACGAGATTATCTCCAAAACCAACAAAGATGGACCCTTAAAATTTCGTACACTGGTGTTGTTTCACGTTTTCTTTATGTCTATGAAATTTGAAAGGGTTTCGTCCATCATTTCGAATTTTAGAAACTTTCGAACGAGCCCCAGAGAAAACAAGATTATCTCCAAAACCAACAAAGATAGAACCTTTGAATTTGGTACAATGGTGTTCTTTTGTGTTTTATTTATGTTTCTGAAAAGGAGGATTCGGTCTATGATTTCGGATTTTGAAAGCTTCCGAATAAGCCCCAGAGAAAACGAGTATATCTCCATAACCAATAAAGATAGAACCCTTATTTTTAGTACAAGGGTATTCTGTTATGTTTCCATTTCTGTAACTGACATTTGAGAGAATTTGCACAATCGGTTCGTATTTTGAAAACTTCCGAATGTGTACAACAGCAAACGAGATTATCTCCAAAACCAACAAAATTAGAACCTTTAAATTTAGTACAATGGTGTTTTGGCATTGGCATGTTTTCTTTATGTCCCTGAGATGGTTTTGATGAATTGGAGTTGCAATTAGAGTACAAGCCTCCTAAGGGCTAACAAGCTTATTTTCGAAATTAATCAAGATAGAAATTTTGTACAAGGGTGTACAAGGATGCCTCTTTTACGTTCCTGAAATTCGCGTTGAATAAGTAAGGAAAGAGGAGAATTTCGTGCAGCTGCTGGATTTTTAATTTAATTGGAATTGTTCGGGTGTAGGGTATTAATAAATTGCTTGCGTCGACTTACTGTTACATTTATTTGTTTCAAATTAGAATAACTTCGGTTTAGTTTAAGATAACAAAAATTTATTTTTGTTTTTCATTATTTTTTTTTTTTTTGTAATAAAAAACTATCTAAAATTTTGATAATGATAATCAAATTTAAAATTATTCTAAACTAAAATATTGGAGAAATATCATATTTTATAGTAACAAGACAGAATGTAAACCAACGGTCATAAAAAGGACAATATAAAAGTTTTAGAGTTGTGACTTGCACCAAAATTTGAAAATTTTCTTTAAATTTCATAATATAAGAAAAGTGTGAAAAATAAAAGAGACACTTTCATCAATTTTTAATGAACTCTACAAAATTAAGAAAACGATTAACACATGTAAAATTATAAAGCAAAAATGAAATGTAATTTCATTAATTATGTAATTCAAACAACTAGTCTATACAATGCAATGGTCTATGTGGAATTCAAAAAATATGGTTTTTAAAAATATTAAGATAAGTACAAATTTGACACATAATGTATTTCTATATTAAATCTTTGTATAAAAGGTGACCATGTTATGGTGACTTTGATCTGGAATAAAGGTTTTTTGGAAATGTATGTTCTTCTGAAAATTCCAGGTTAAAAATACAATGGTAACTAAACAATTTAAGCTACTGATCAAGCTCGTCATTTTATTTTTTTAAGGGTGACTACGCTTACCAAGCCATCGTGCCCAAGATGAATTTTAATTATCTTAGACAGTAATAATTTTGCTGACGGAAAGTTGTTATCATTAATTGTAAATAACCTAAGTAGGTAACCTTGCACTTTGGGATGGGAAAAAATCAACCCATATCGCACGACATACTGACCTTTATTTTGATTGGTAGGTTTAATGTAGGGCATGCTTAGTTAATAGATCAAGAACTTGTTTTGATTGTTTTGGTTTAGCTTTTAAGTTAGGTTGTATGTGTGGGTTGTTAACATATAAGTCCCAAATTGTTGTATACTAGGAAGGGAAGTCAAGTGTTAAGAAATTTAAGGTAGGTCGGCTCTTAATAAATAAAATTGTATACCTGGTTTAAATACTATGCGCACATATAAAAGTAGTAAGAAAATTTCTTATATGAAAATAACAAAAAGAAAAATTTTTTTTATTTTTAAATCTACAGAGCATATTTTTAAAATTGAAAACAAAAAAATTTTGCAGTCGAAATGAAAATAAAAACTTGTTCGTATGTACCTATCTACCTTGCTTTAAAAATGTGCTTTAAAAAACAAAAAAAAATTAAGACTTAAAATAAATTTTTAAATTTAAATTTCTAGTTTTAAAAGAAAAAGAATTAAAACTTTTTTGTTTTATACGCAAATGTAAATGTCTAATTTTGCATACAAAGGAAACGAAAATGTGTAGAGTAAAAAAAAAAAGTAAGACTTAAAATTTTTCCAAACATTCTAGTTTTAAAAGAAAAAAAATTAAGACTTGTTTTTGTTATTGTTAAATTAATATACGAATATACAAATCACTAGTTATCTAGTCTAGTAAGGAATTGAAATAATATCTGTTTTATTTAATGCACATGTGTTACGTTAGTAAACTCCACCAATATTGTTAATAAGATCAAAGACTTAATAAATAATATTGAAGTAAAAATGTAAATTACGAAATTAACAGAAATATATTATTGTAACTTAATACTTAATATAATTGAACTTAAACTTATTTCAATGAACTTAAGTAAACCTAAATAACTGTAACTTAAATCGTAATATGATATTCCTTATGAATGAACTTAAATCTATTTCATTAATGTATTTCATTGAACTTTAATAAACCTAAATTATGAACTTCAATTATTGCATAAGTAAAAACGTTTAAACATAACCAATTAATATAAATAATATAAACGTGGCATATTTTCATACACAGGTTCAATATATTGTAAATGGATTATTTTGCTAATTTTGTAATATTTGTTATACTTATAAAAACCAATTGTAAATGGGGGCCTCGGTGGCCTAGTGGGTAAGAGCGTATAAAATACGCTGTAAAGACCGAGGGAGTGTGGGTTCGAATCCCACAAACGTCGTAAGAGTTATTATCCTTTACGACATTTACAGTCACGCCTGAACAGGAAAGGCTGTGTAATTTCCTGTCCACATTTATGTTCATTAAAAAACAAAAAAAAATTGTAAACTTTAAAAATTTAGTCTTAAGCATCAAATTTAAAAACACGATAAATAAAAGTAATTTAACGAAAATTTACTTGTTTTAATTTTTGAAATAATTATTTTTTTTTTATAATAATAACTAAGTTATTATTTAATTCAAATAATATTTAATTTAAAGGTAAGCAAAAACAAATCTATTTTGATTTTTAGTCGTTGGATATAAGAAGAATAAAATGTAAAAGTTGAATGATTATAGTATGATAGTAAGTTGCTGGTCTTAAAAAATTACAATATACAAGTAATATCGAGTTTATGTTAAGAATTTATTGTGAATTTATTAAGATTCTGAAAAATGAAATGATCATAAAAGAAATCGAAAGTATAGAATTGTATATACTTAGTATAGATATGTTAATAATGTCTACTTTTACTTGTAGAATTTTTTTTTTGTTTAAATTTTTATTACATTCTTAAAAATTTTAATTCAATATTCAAACAAATATTTTTACAATTAAAATGTGCAAATTTAAGTGAATACTATTTTGATTTACTTATCAACACGTGCTGTTATATCCACACTGTAAAGAACTAAATTAAAATTTCATTTTTCCGATTTTGGTTGATTTTTTTTTTATTTCGGGAATCGTAAGTACATCATGATTTTTATTTCGACGAATATTTTCTGAAATGACGTATGTGTCTACACTATTCAATAAATTTAAAACTGCTTCCTTTCTGCTATTAAAATTAATTTTTAGAGAAGCTTCATAACCAAAAGCGAATCCTTTAACTTTACAAATAATTATTTCAGTATTATTTTCTGTACTGTAAAATTTGTAGCCGTAGTTCTTGGGACCACCACATACAAATTCTGTAATATAACTTCCTATTCCATAACATTCTAATTCATCAGTCATGTCTCCTATAAATTCGCCTATTTCTGGTGAATATTCTCCTTCTCGGCTAATATACAACACTGAAATCCTGTCACAATATAATACTCTACTATCTAGCTTCTCTAGGTAACTGTAAAATTGAAGACGATATACTTCCAGCTAACCACTATATTTTCTTCATTTACTGGAAATATGTGACATACTTCTACAGAGGGGTTTGTTATTAATTCGTAAAGTTTAAAAGGTTGATTTGAGAAACCACCATTATAGGTTTGTTGTTGATTTTCCCTTTGTCTAAATTTTCCCCAGAATGAGTTTAAAATAATCTTATCAAAATATCTTAAAGCAGGATTTTTAACTACTTTATCGTATTCTAATTGAATTTCCTCCTTTTCAAAAAAACTATCAATATATTCTTCCTTTTCTTTTTGAGTCTGAAATTTTATTGGCCTCCCAGAAGCTTCTTGTTCAATCTTTATAAATTTGTTCATCATTTTAGTGAATTAAACATCAATACCATTACATACAATTGTCATATTGTCATATTTTACTATTTCGTATTCCCAAACTTCATAAATATTTAAAAATTTATACCCTTTATCAATTACTTTTTTAATTTCATCAATTACCCAACTTCCTACTAATGCTCTTTCATCGTCTGTATGTTCACAGTATTCTCCTTGATATTTTTGTTCACTACTAGTGTTACATAGTGAGAACATCAATTTATTTATTTTATTTATTTATATTAATATTCTCAAAGAGCCCATTCGCTTGTACAGAGTATACAATATTAATTTTCTAAAAAAAAATCAAACTAGTTGATTTTACAACAACTTATACAAATAACTTCAGTGTTAAAAACAAGTATTCTTCAAAATATATAAACCTTAAGAGCTAATCCCAGACATTGTCTCTCATATTTCTAATTTAATTCATGGCCATAAAAATATATATTTTTTTTTGATTTAACCTATACATGTTACAACCTATACCTACTAATTGATTTAAATTAGTTTTAATAATTCATTTTTTACTCTCTTTGTAAATACTTTTATATTTTCAATCTCTTTAAATTCACTATCAAGGCCAATCTCCGGCATTCCTAATGTTGTAAGTGTGTCGTTAATTATTTATTGTAATGTTGACGTTGGAGTTTATTTTATTTTTTACCATTAAGTGAACTTGCACTATTAATTTATATTTTGTACTTTGTTAACAGGTCCAGTGGTAAAATTGTATGATTAGTTTGTATGTTTCGTGTTGATGTCCTTTGATCGTACTGATATAAGTTTTTTATTGCTCTATTCTGAATTTTTTGTATTTTGTTCCGATCTATATCATATGTATTGTACCAAACTTGTATAGCGTGTATTAACCAACTATGAAACATGCTATAATACATCGAAATATTAATATTATTTGGCACCCTTTTACCAAAATACTTAAATATCCCAGCGATTCTACTCGCTTTCTCAAACGCCTTTTTAATATCGAAAAACACCACTGCGACTCTTTTTCCCTTATCTATATTTTTTTCTGTATAGTCGACACTAGATCAAATAATGCTGTTTGTGCATTTTAGTTCCTTTTATATCTGTATTGCCTGCTCCTTATTAAATTATCATGACTTAAGTATACCATAAGCAGCTCGTTTACATACGTTTCAATGATTTTGGTAAAAGTAGTGCTGATAAAAATAGGTCTATAGTTATTTATATCTTTTAAGTTTTCTTTGTTTTTTAAGATTGGTATTATTTTGTTTATTTTTGATATATCCGGCATTACCTCTTGCTGTAGTGATAAATTAATAAGTTCAACCAGGTTTTCAGCCAATTCCTCCTTGCACTCTTTAATGATTGACTGTGTGATCCCATCTGACCCGTCAGCCTTTGAGTTGGAGAGATTATTAATTAATTTCAATACTTTGTCGATTTTTATTAATTTGAACTTGAATTCCCCCTTGGTTCTTATCTTTGTAAAATATATCATATTCAGATTTTCAGCATTTTTTTTCGCCGACATTGCAATATTGATTGAACTCATTTAATTTTTCCAGTTTTTCTTTTTATTTAAAATTGCTCCATCATAAAATTCATACTTTTTGCAATATTGTCCTTAACCATTTCCTGTATATATTTCCAATATTTCTTCGCATCTTCATCCACTTTCATAAGTCTTTCTTCATCATACATTTCTTGTTTTCTTCTCTTAAGCGTCGTGAATCTGTTCAACCAGTACAGTTATTTTGTCTATAAGTATTCGGAGTTCCTATTTTTTATATATTTTTTGTACCAGTAATTTTTCCTCTCAATCATTACAATACAATCTTTATCTATCCACGGGTATACATACTTTTTCTTTGTTTTATTCATTCTCTTAACTACAGTAGCGCCATCAATCATTTTTTTTACGCTAGATGTCAGCTTAGTCGCATAATTGTTATTGTCTTATTCGTTAACATGTAAATTTTTCAGCTGAGTTTTGACATTATCACTAATCATAATTTTTTTTTGTACTTGTTTTTGTTTATTATTCTTTACTTTTAGGTTAATTATTTCAACAACAATTCCAAGATGATCCGATATATCATGATTGAATGTTGAGATGAATATTTCTACCCTAGGATTATTTGTTAATACATGATCAAGGTAAATCTTAGATTGTGGTCTTGTTGTAGTGCTGTTGCAGAAAGTGAAACCATTTGACTTACTTAATTAATTTGTTTTACTTCTTCTGAAAACTTAAATCGTTTAATACTATATTTTTTTAATGGAGTTTAAAGACAATTGCGTTATTTGATGCACTCCAATGACACGAAATAAAGTAATAAGGCTGTTATCATGCAGATATCTACTGCATACAAAGTGTCAACGAGATATGAACAATGTGCCGGATGCCACATGTCCTATTTGCAGAGCTGTTCTGACTGGAACTGAAACACAGAACGAAAAAAGTACAAAAAAAATACTAATGCAGATCGTGAAAGAATCGTAAATTGTGCCAATAAAGGTGATGATTGGGTGTCTTTGGCTTCGACGTTGGACATCAAGTACAAGACCGCGTTTCATTGGATTCGTTCAGGGCGTGACAAAATTGTAGCACAAGGAGGTATAAAACATAGAATTTTGAATGAGGCACAAATTGATTCGCTTGTTTCATGGGTAGAAGAGGATTGCAGCTGTATATTGCAGGAATTAAAACAAAAAATATTGATCAAATTCAACATATCGATATCTGTGTCACAGTAGGCAATTACCTAGAAGGCAGGCTCTTCACTACGAAGAAAGTTCATAATGAATCTTGCACTATGAACTCTGACGTAAATAAAAGTAAAAGAGCAGAATATGTTCAAAGTTGGAATAACTATATTCAACAAGGGAAATAGATTGTTTGGATAGATAAAACCAATTTCAATTTGTTTTGCCGCCGGACAAGGGGTCTTGCAGTAGCTGGTACCAGAGTAGTTCAACTACTCTCATCCGCACGAGCCCCTAACATCCATTTGATAGAAGCAATCTCTACTGCAGGAGTTGTTTCAATGTAGCGAATAAGGGGTTCATTTACCGCCTATCTAGCAAATGCGTGGGTGACAAAAATGATGCAACACTGGCAAGACATTGGAAATGAACTTGAAGATTTGGCAATTGTTTCAGACAACGCACCTTGCCATTCAAACCTGGAAACAGTTATTAATGGGACTACAATGTCTCTGCTGCGGCTACGGCCATATTCGCCAATCCTATTAACACTATTTGGTCAAAGGTGAAAGCTTACGCTAAAAATAATATTAGAATACCCAGTGTTACAGGTCCTGGTGTTATGGAACAAAGATTGGTATACTTGGAGGAGATTATAGATCAAGCAAAGAACAGTGTAGCAGGAGGTGATTGTGCTCGTGCCGTACAACATTGTTCAATCCATCAAGTTGCCGCTTTAGCAATGAATGACATGTCTGTTGGTAGCTAAAGTGAAAGTTCGTTTATTACTTTGATATAATATTTATTCTTCAAAATTTTGATTATTTGTTTTATTTAAATTATATTTCTGTTGTTGTTATCCTTGTATTATTGTTATCCTTGATCGTTTATTATTTGTGCTTTGTAAAAAAATCAATTGTTAATTATAATTCAGAAAAATTCAATATTTATCTACATAATTGAGAAAATAAATTCACCAAATATTTTCAATTGGATCTTTCATTACGGAATAAATATCCTCCTCACCGCAACACACATACTGTCGTCTCATTTATTACTACATATTTCAATGGTAAGTTGTGTTATCTACCGCAATCTCTAAAAACTGACCAAGTGATTTTTACCTAACATTGGCTAACTATGAAGTAAATTAACATCTTCTACGCTCCATACATAAAATTCCTGTTGTAGAAATTGCTGTAATTTGACGAATGTCGAAATGTTCTGAATTACAATTAATACTTTCTGAATTACAATTTATATTTTCTGAACTACAATTGATACTTTCTGAATTACAATTGATACTTTCTGAATTACAATTGATACTTTCTGAATTACAATTGACTAATCTGAATTACAACTAATACTTTCTGAATTACAATTGGAAAAGGTGTAGACAGGCAGATTTTCTTCTTGTAGTACTTGAATTGTGTTGCTGTTTGCTGATTATTTTATTGCCATTTTTTACCCAAACAAATTCGATTTTCTTCTTTTTTTCTAAATAACTGGCTTTCTTAAATAACAAGCTGAAATGTGATGTTAACTTGTGGTTAGTAAACATGATATTTCATTATTTTAATATTTATAGAATATTTTTTAAAGGTTAATATTGATGGTAAATTCATTATTTTGTTTGGTAGGTAACCCGGAGTGTAATAGATTTGTTAGTAGTAAGATTTTACATTTAATTATACCGTCAATAGTCATTTTGTATAACTTGAAGTAAGCATCTTCTCCAAGATAAATCTTAGGATGGTTTATGTGATATTTCCTTCGCTTGCAAACATATGGTTATAAGGAACATACATCTTATTTAATTTTTTCTCCTTATTTACATTTATAATATATGTAAGTACTTCCCGTTCTTCCGCCGTAAAATGTATCACGAGGATTTGAAGGAACTAAATTAATTAACAAATGATTTTCTAAATATCTCATATTTTCATTGTGTCTCATTAGCTCTTGGAATTTACAATTTCACATCTCAATAACTTTATATTCACATGATTTTATAAACTCTGATCTCATTAATATTTTTTCATATCGTAGATTCAAAGTATCGCCAGAGTTATCATGTAATGGTATATCCCTCTGGTTTGTTAAATATTTTGGATGTCCATGATAATAGTAACCGTAAAATTCAAATATTTCTTTAGTTTCGTCGTAAAATCCATCGACCTTAACATTTCCAATTTGTTTTTCTTTTCCATTAAATGCACATTTCAAATCAAGTTTTCCTAAATAAGCGTGGCAATTTTTGACTGATTGTCTATCATCCTATATCCTTTTCTTCGTAGAATACCTATATAGTATTCGATTTGAGAAAATTTCTTCTATATACAAGATTACAGGTGGAAGCTATTGTTGTTGCTTCTAAAAACGGTTCCACAGTACATTCTTCTAAAAAAAAATTTCTGAAAACCAGACATGCTTTAGTTAGAATTTCAACATCATTGTTACAGTATTCTAAAATATCTTTCTCCATATTAAATTCTGTTTCTATTTGGTTCATACCACATTAAAAATTCATTACGCTCATCTGCTTTCATTGTATTAGAGTTATAGTATTTAATTGCTGGAAGTGAGTTAATGTAATTTTCATTTTCTAATTTATTAAATAGATGTGGAAAATAACCCTTTTTCAAGTTGATCGATAAATAGAAAGCTTTTGGTAATTTTACAAAGACCATAGAAAAGTAGTTCATAGAATCAATAAATTTAATATTATCAATTATCATAACACTAATTTTTGTACCTCGCATAATTAACTTTGGCTCAAGTACAGTTTTATTGAGTATATAATTCAGAATAAACTGATGGTCAAACGCCTGTCCATTATGAGCAATTATGACAATCTTTTTGAATTCCTTTCTTAATTTTAAAATAAATTCCATGAAATCCTCTATCACATTTTTCGTTTTTAAAATTCTCTCTCTTAATTTACATTTTCCACAGAAGTATAGAGAATCAATGTTTATACATTTAAAGCATCTCAGTTGAGCCACACATAATCTTGGAACATGTTCTTTTATTTTTGTAGAGTTAATTTCTTCTTGTCTTGTTTCTAAATCATAAAATACGTAAATGCAGTTTTCAAAATTTAGTTTTGTTTTGTCTTGCTGAATGAAGCATTTATGGTTTTCAGGAACATGATTATCGCAAATTTTACAAAAAAATTTTACCAAAATATTCACCACTTATATGAGTCCTACAACTTTTATGAACTTTAAAACAAGTTCCTTAATTTCTTCACAGATGCTTCTTTTTTTTTGAACTGGAAGCCTTATGATTTTAAAAACATGATTGACCACGAAATACGCGGTTGCACTGCATACATAAAATATTTTTAACATTACTTGAACTAGCTGATGAATTTTGACAGCAAAGGCAATATCTTTTTTCATTGTTTGTTTGTTGTTTCGAATATCTTTGTTCATTATTCTTAGAATACGGAATATGACATTTTTCACATTAAAATGCTGTGCAAAAAGCAGCTGTGAGCGAAGTTATTACATTGAAATGATTATTATGGTATAGCAAGTTATTTTTTTTTTCCATTATTAAATCCTTCAATATTACTTCTGTACCCCTTGTTCCATATTTATATACAACAATTTTGTGTTTATGTAAACATTTTTGAAATTGATTCAATTCACGAATTCCGAAACCTTCTGATGGGATTGTTATTTTTGATGTTTTTAATAATTTTAAAGCTGCTAAAGTTTGAAGTTTTCCTATATTTTTTCGAATTTTTTCATATTCAATAAATTTTTCAATTTTAGCTATTGAAACAACAAGTGCACGTGGTAGACATAAATTATCGGTGTTTTTTATTGTTATTATTCCTTTCCTTTTTAAGCATTTCTCTTTATAATTTGAATATTTATTATTTCTACCTCTACCAGTGGGTAATCTAACACGGGCAACAATTAAACAAAAAGTGTCTGTACTTAATACTTAACAAGTACTTAATAAGACGTAAAATGTGCCTATAGACGTAAAATAAAAATAGTTTATAATAAATGAAACAAAAAATTCATTATAAATAACTACCTTCGGAATTACTTTGAAAAACGTTAGAAATTACATCTCAAACTTCGCTAAATTTAAGTTAATGAGCGGATCCACAAAATGTTAACCCAATCTTATAAGTGGAATTCATATCTTTCACAGCAATCCTGATTATTTGATGTATAGCATCCTTAATCCAGGTAATTGGTTCTCTATTTTCAGGTACGGATTTAATTACAAATTTTGCTTTATGACCGTTCATATTAAGATGTAAATAGAAAATTCTATGAAACATTGAAATTTTCAAACTAAAATTTAATTTTAAACTTATCTTAACGATATAAATGGTAGTCAAATGACAATATAATAAATTATATATCTCTAATAATTAGATTCTCATCTTATACGTATTTTAAATAGAAAACATTATTACAACATTGTAATCAAACGGCAATTTAATAAATGATCCCTTTTCTGCATGGAAAATATAAGCAACGTGTTAATCAACTGACATTTTTGATAGATTTTACCTTTTCCATTTAGAAAATATTTGCTAGAGTGTAACTAGTTCTAAAGTTTTTATTTTGTTTTAACATTACTCGAAATTTGTATATAAATACATCGAGATTTTATAAAAATATCAGTTTTATTTGTAATAAACAGGATGGCACAGGAATTCGAGAAAGTTTACGTGTTGGATGACGTAACCATTCAACCTCCTCAAATTCCTACAAAAAAGAAGAATACGGCGAAAATGCTTCTTTATCATGAACACCAGCAACAACAACAACAACAGCAACAAAAACATCATCAAAAAGAGCAACAACAACAACAACAACATCCGTTTTATCAGCCACCAGAGCAAATCGAACATTTGCTGGCCCATTATGTATATAACGAAAGGACATCAAATTCCACCAAAAACAAAATACTGGTGGAAATATTTAATTCAAAAAAAAATCCTTTAAAAATATTTGTAGGTTAAAGAAAAGGCTCTCACCAAGTATTATAAAATATATAAAATTAAAAAAATAAACACCTTTGAGACCCTAAATAATATTATATTTAATATTTTATTTATAATATAATATAATATATATATAATATATTATATTCTATTATACAAAAAGTTGCGGTATTTGAAGATAATGATTTACGTGAGGAAATCGAAAAAAATACTTATTTCCTCGTAAACGAGGAAAATGAGTTAACTTTAAAAGAAGAACGTGGTGATTTTCAATTCACCACAAAACAATAATTATAGGTTAAGTTTTTATATTATAGAATTTGTTTTACATTGAGAATTATTATATATTAAGAATAATGTTTTCATATTAAGAATTTGTTCAATAAAAAGTTTTATTTCAAATAAATTTGTACTGTTCTAAATTTATTTTCCTTTTTCAGATATTAGGATTTTATTTACTTTTATTTTTCAGATGTTAAGATTTTATTTTATTTTTAGGATGTTACCAAGTTTCTTCAGATCCTTATTAAAGTTTTATTTTACAAATATTACACAATATTTGTTGAATTTATCTATGTGTTCTGTTTTTCGTCAAACTCAACACATTTAACAAAAACTTTATGGCCTTTTTTCTTTAAAATTTTCTCGACAAGATATACGTTTCGGTGTTTAACAAATGTGAGTTCACTAAATATTAAATCACTTTTATAATCAATCAGCTGATATGTGATCGGTTAGGTACGTTTACTTTGATAATTCTAAAAATTTCAGTAGACCAATTCTGTTGATAACCTTTTTCAAAAGCTTTTTGTCATCTTAGTCTAACATAGTCTCCAACTTTATATTTAGCTTTTAGAGAAATTTTAGGTTGCATGTGAACATTTTTTAAAATAAATTTTTCGCTTATCTTAGCATTTCGTTTATCTTACAAATTTTTTTCAGGGGCTAATTTAGTTGTCCTATTTTTAGTGGAATTATAGGTGTTTAATAAAGATTGCAATGTATTAATCCATTTGTAGTTACCTTGTAAACCAAATATTTTCCACATTAAATTTTTCAAAATTCGACTAATGCGTTTTGCAATAGATGCTTTTATTTCAGAGTAATTATGACAGTGATAAACACCCTTCTTTACAACAAAATTTTCGAATATCGAATTGAAAAATTATTTACCTAGATCTGAATGAATGTTTTTAGGTAAGTTTTTAGCTCGTTTTATAATTTTCTTTAAAGCTTTTAAAACATTACTCCCGGTTTTAGTTTTAATTGGTTCAGCATAAGCATATTTAAAAATTATATCTATAACGAATCATTTTCCATAAGGAATCATTTCCACTAGATGAATTTGCCAGGTATCATTTTCTCCTTTCTGCTTTACTTTCTTACTAAGATACCTTTTCTAGCTGGGCTATGTATTTCTTTTACTATTCGAGATCTTGATATTATTTTTACACCATCTAACTAGTTTTAAAAATCCAATTTTACATTTCTTTATTTATTAACTCTGAAAACTTTGAATTTTGACAGTATATAACGCGGTTTAATTTTATTGGCAAATCATTTTTATTTCAATTTTGGTAAGATATTTTACAAAAATGGCAGCTGAATCTACAACATTTGCATTTACTGAGGAAACTGCAATAGTCTGTATACAAAATGAGATTCAAGTTGATGAAATCACATCTACTATAGATGAGGAGGGATTAATGGAAACTGAAGAATTCATACCACCGTTTCAAGTTTTAGATGAAGATATAGAGGAGCAACAAATTTGCGAAATAAATAACCAAGCTTTCTTGGACTATTAGATCCTGACTATGTTGTAGAACTTTTTAGAAATAATTTATAGCCTAAAATAATAAAGAGGTGAAATAATTTATAGCCTAAAATAATGAACACGTTAATGAAAATAAAAAACAGGTGTAGTTGAATTGTTTTTAGTTTTTCGAGTTGAAGTAGTCTTTTTGTATTATTCAGGTGCGGATTCTGGACATGATCTAATATTATTATTTCGTTATGATTACTTAAATTGATATTGATTAGTTTGGGTGGAATTGGTTCGTAAAATACTTTTGCGTTTTTTTCAAACACAGTATCGTTGTTAATTAATTTGTTTTTGAATGTGATAAGGTAAGTACCCGTTTTTATTGTGCTTAACATTTTTACACATATAGATACCGTTGTTGCTTGTTGGTTTTTGTTAATAGGAATGGAGGTTTCGTTACATTTTGCTATGTTATCGGTTTTTAATAAGATTTGCTTATTATTGTTATTTACTGGATATAAAATAATTTGATTACAAATGTCTTTAATTTTTGGTATTTTTACAGAGTATTTTATTTGATCTATGGAACTATAAATTTTTATCTGTGAAAACAAGAAAATGTCGGTAGTAGGTATTGAATAGTGCAGTTGAATTATTTTATTTATTTCAAATAAACTTAAAATTGACGAGTTCACTACGTTTAATTTTGAAAGTACTATACCGTTAAGCATATTTGTTAAATCGGATATTATCATTCTATTTCTTATCATGACTAAATCAAAAATTAAATCCTATGAGTTATTTTATTTTAATATTTTATTTTCGACTAATTGATTAATTTTTTGGGTAAGTTTGTTAATATGGTTTTGTAAATTTTGGTTTATATTTACATGTGAGTTTTCATTTGCTATCAAAGCGGCTTCTGTGTTTTGTAATTGGACTAGATGATTATGATCGAGGTTTCCCGCGATAAATTTCCATATGCTTTCTATAAAATCCAAAGATATTTCTGCTTGGTGAACTTTGGAAAATTGTCAAAAGATTTTCCATCTCGTTTATATCATGCTCTATAAGCAAATAAGGATCGTTTCTAGTTTTGAATGAATGCAATAAGTCTTTGTTTTCTAATAGAATTTCTTCATAATGAGTTAGGTTAACGGTGTCGATCAAATAAAAGTAGCCATAATTTAACATTACAGTTCCTTTCCCGACAGGTATGATTGGAGATTTTGAATAATCTCGTATTTCTGCATAAGTTATTTGCCTGCAATTTAGAAAATTTAAACTTTAGATAGAGGTAAATGTTTTAAATTATCTTTATGAACTATTTGGCCACTAGCAAGCCTTACAGAAGAACCTAGGTCTTGAAAAATTTCGACCTCTTTGTATATGTTTTTAATTTTGCTGCCCAAGTCTAGTGTTTATTTTAAGAAGAGCTTTTGTGCCAGATTGAAAACTTTTTTGAAATTTATTTTTGTTGTGATATTGGTTATACTTTTTTTGGGATATTTCTAATTTGGATATTATTTCGTTTTTAAGTTAACCCGATTGTTTCTTGAGGATGTCTATTGGTCTGTATTCTGTAGTAGAATGTATCGAAACATTATATTTATGTGTACTAGAGAGAATCAATTACGTTAAGTTCTTTTGTGGTTTCTCGGACTGGGAACATCTTACAATTTCTATTAAAGTTGAGTGGAATTTTTCCACTTGAAGGTTACTTTTACTATGAAGTGGAGGAACTCTATGATGCAACATGCCTAGATTTATTAATAAAGTTGGTATAGTTTGTGAAAAAAAGGTTTTTACATTATGAGTTACGATTGTTTTAGGATTTAAGTAAGATATTATTTCTAAAAGAGTTGGCTTAATGTCAATTATGGATTTTGATTTAATTGGCTTAACAATAGTCAATTTTGAAAATGTGTCTAAGCAAGTTAAAAACAACTGTCTTTTTGTCGAAAATATGTCTAAATGTAAAATTTGACCTATTTCTTTGGGAATTGGTGTGTTTCCTATGACTTGATCTTGAGGTTTTCTATCATATTTCGCTTCTTTACATATTTTCCAATTGGTTGTAATTGATTTTAGTATTTGTTTTAAATCAGGGTAGTAATATTGATCAAGTATTTGAGATAAATTTTCCTTGTAGGATCTTATGTTCATTATTTGCTATTTCTAGTTCATCGTCGGCGTTATAGATGTCTATAACTATTTGTTCTTTGTGTCTGATTTTTACTGACGGAAATATATTGATAACAGTATTGTGAGTCTCCGACAAAATTGTAAGAGGACAATAGATTCCATTTACTACATTAGGATTAAGTGCGCTGTCCAATATTTTGATTAAATCACCTAGATTTTTAAAAGTGATAATAAAAGTCTAAGTTTGTTCTTAAAAATAATTTTATTTTTATAAGTAGGTACTGCCTTTTCTATAAAAATTTGATTTTGGAAGCAATTAATTGGTGTTTTTACTGTAATAATAGTCAAAGTTAAGGATTCTTCACTGTGACAAGTAGCCGCTGTATCTATAACCGATTGCGTTACTGCATTTATTTTTTCACGTGTTAAAGCATCCGCAACTAAATTTTGTTTTCCTAGCTTATAAAAGAAGGTTGGCGAGAAGTCTTCTATCGAAGCCTTCCATCTTTTAATTTTACTATTGGGATTTCTTTCAGAAAAAGCAAATGTCAAGGGTTGGTGGTCCGTAAAAATGCGTATGTCACATGCTCCGTAAAGATAATTTCTTAAAGTTTCTACAGCCCAAACAATTGCAAGCAACTCGCGCTCATTCGTTGCGTAAGATTCTTCCGTTTTGTTTAGAGTTCTGGAGATGAAAGTTATCGGTCTTCTGCTCTGAGACAATACGGCTCCTAAGGCTGCACTAGAAGTATCTGTGATTAGCTCAAAGGGTTTCCGGAAAAGGTGCATTTTCAAACCAAAAGGTAGGCAGCAAAATTCGTATTTGCCATTATTTATGCTAAATGCCGCTTTCTGAGTATGTTTAGGGTCCAATAGAATTTGGTGGAAACCAGTCTTTAAGTCTAAGGTGGAAAAAAATTTACCTGTGTCTAAATTTAAAAGAATTACCGAGGTATCCGGGATGGAATATTTGTCAGGGACAGTAAACTTATTTAATTTTTGAAACTACCCTTTTTTCGTGACTACCAATATGGAACTATTGTATGGGCTTCGAGATGGTTGTATAATACCGTCTTTTGAAAGTTGATCTACTTCGTTATTTACAAATTCGGAATAAGCTTGTGGGGAGGGGTATGATTTTGCGTAAATAAGGGTTTCAGTTGTGGTATCTATTGTTGCTTTCACATTAGTATTGCAAGCTGGGGCAACATTAAGATCACCGAAAGCTATTAAATTTTGCTGTATTAATTCTGCAAATTTATTTTGAAAATTATTATTATTGGTGGAATATTATTATTATCGAAATCTATTGCTATATAAGATACTTCTTGACAATTTAAAAACTTTAATTTCTCACTACCGTGTTCGTAGCTGAATTCGTCTTTTCCGGTGTCAATTTTATCCTGAATGGACTTCATGAGATCAAATCCCACAATTACATCAAAAGATGAAAGGCCGGATAAAATAAAAAAATATGCCCAAACAAATTAATTGTGCATTTGTTTTTAATTTCAGTAAAACCGGACACAGTTTTTACCTTAAAAGGCTTATCTACTTTTTTAATTCCTGATAAATGCGGAAGTGATTTGATATAATTTTTCGATGTACCGATGTCCAGGAGTATTTTTAAAACAATTTTGTTATTTAACCTCTTCTCAATATAAGGTAGAGAAAAGGGTTTTACCCTAAAATATTAATTTCGTCAAAAAAGTCGTTTTCGGTTGTTTCGTATATTTCTTCCGTTAATGAATTATCAAAAATTTCTTCTTCATCTAAAAAGTATTCAGAGTTTATTTGTTGCTCATTAATGTTATTGATATGTTGTATTTTACGATAATTTATTTGGGTTGAGCGTTCTCTACCGCGATTTGTTGCTGAATTTATTAAATTAGGGAATACTTCATTAAATTGACCAGCTGTATTTTGTCGTTGCTGGATAGATGGATCGTTTCGTCTAAGATGTGACACATTTGGAACAATGTCCATTCGCTTGAGGTAGTTCGAATTTCTAAAAGCGGTTTGTGCGTTAGCAGGAAAAGTTTTCTTGAAGTAAAGTTTGTTGGAAGTTTTAGAGTGATATTCAGCATACGAATTTGCGAAATGATATCTCCATCGATTACTTTCTAGTTCTTGCGTCATCGCATGAGCGGATGGTAAATCGGAGGGTCCTTTCGAATAAACTATCTTTCTGATATTAGATTCAAGGCCTGATATAAAGGTTCTTAAAGCATCTTCGCGGTATTTGAAGAGATATGAGCCGATTATGGTTTGATCACTATACTCCATCATGATTTTTGTAGTAATAAAACTTAGTTGTTTTTCTACTTTGTCGTAATAATTGCTGATGGAGAGTTTACCTTGTCTTAACAGATTTAATGGCTGTTCCAGAATATGTAATGGACGTCTATCCGCATAAGCGTGCTCAAGTCTCGCGATTATGGCTTCTGCGTTTAGTACCGTATTATATTCTGAAAGAACTTGATTGGCAGACTCCGTGATTTTAGTTCTCATTAACAATAAAACTTGGGGGTAGAATTCAGTTTTTTCATAATTCTTTCATATAAATAAAGAGTCTCCTCCAACAAGGATACTTTAAACTATCACCAGTGAACTCTGGTAGACTTCTTACAGTTTCTAGTGCATTAGGTTTACAATTTGATAAGTCAATTTCTATATATTTTTTTATTGAAGGTTTAGTTTCTAAGTCAAATACTTTTTTTTAGATCTTGATAAATACTCTTTTTTAGTGGCTTGGAATTCTTGAACCGTTGCCATTTTAATAGTAATTTTTAATTGAGAAAGGGAAAATCAGATTATTAGGAATTGCAGATTTTAAAAAATTATTATTTCAATTATTTGTAGTTTAATTAACAATAGTTATTATACCCTACACCTAAAGTATAGGGTATTTTAACTTTGGTATGGTGTTTGTAACCACCAAAAGGAGGCGAGTTAGATGTGGACATGTATATATATTCTGAATCAGGAACACCTCCTGAGTCGATTTAACGATGTCCGTCCGTCCGTCCGTCCGTTCGCAAAATAACTCAAAAACTAATGAAGCTATCTTGATGAAATTTATATAGTAGGTTAATAATCATGAAAGGAAAGCTAAGTTCGAATTTGGACAAAACCGGTCCATGGGTTCGGATTCTGGAAGCTACCGAATGATGCCGGAGCAAACGAGATTATCTCCAAAACCAAGAAAAATAGAACCTTTAAATTTTGTACAATGATGTTCCTTCCCATTCGGTTTATGTCTCTGAAATTTAAGAGGATTTGGTCCATGGGTTTGGATTTTGGAAGCTTCCGAACGAGCACCAGAGCAAATGAGATTATCTCCAAAACCAATAAAGATATAACCTTCAAATTTGACAGAGTGGTGTTCTTTCATGTTTTATTTAAGTTTCTAAAATTTGAGAGGATTTGGTCCATGGGTTCGGATTTTGGAAGCTTCCGAACGAGCGCAAGAGCAACGACCATATCTCCAAAACAAACAAAAGTAGAACCTTTAAATTTAGTACAATGATATTTCTTCCCGTTTGATTTATGTCTCTGAAATTTAAGAGGATGTAGTACATAGGTTTGGATTTTGGAAGCTTCCGAACGAGCCCCAGAGCACATGAGGTTATCTCCAAAAACAACAAAGATATAACCTTTAAATTTGGCAGAATGGTGTTCTTTCATGTTTGATTTAGGTCTCTGAAATTTGAGAGGATTTAGTCCTCTGGTTTGGATTTTGGAAGCTTCCGAACGAGCCCCAGAGCAAACGAGATTATCTCCAAAATCAACAAAGATAGAACCTTCAAATTTTGTACAATGATGTTTCTTCCCGTTCGATTCATGTCTCTGAAATTTAAGAGGATTTGGTCCATGGGTTTGGATTTTCGAAGCTTCCAAACGAGCACCAGAGCAAATGAGATTATCTCCAAAACCAACTAAGATATAACCTTTAAATTTGGCAGAATCGTGTTTTTCCATGTTTGATTTAGGTCTCTGCAATTTGTGAGGATATGGTCCATGGGTTCAAATCTTGGAAGCTTCCGGACGAGCCCCCTAGAGCAAACGAGTATATCTCCACAACCAAAAAAGATAGAACTCTTATTTTTAGTACAAAGGTGTTCTGTTATGTTTCCTTTTCTGTAAAATTGGAAACTGACATTTGAAAGAATTTGAACCATGGGTTTGTATTTTGGATACTTATTTTGGAAAAAACCAACAAAAGTAGAAACTTTAAATTTAGTGCAATGGTGTTCTGGCATGTTTTCTTTATGTTCCTGAGATGGATTCGATGAATTGGAGTGGCAATTCGGGTACCTGACACACACCTCCCAAGGACTAACAATCTTCGAAATTAATAAAGATAGAAACTTAAAATTTTTTACAAAGGTGTCAAGCATATCCCAAGAGGACGCCTCTTTTACGTTCCTGAAATTCAAGTTGAATAAGACACAAAAGGGAAGAAGTTCAAGCAGCTGCCAAAAAATATTATGGATTTTTAATTTTATTCGAATTATTAAGGTGTAGGGTATTAATAAGTCGGTTGCATCGACTTACTGATACATTTACTTGTTTTTTATTTAATATTAAAACCAATATTAAAAATTTACTAATTCAATTTTCTATTTAGAAAAAGATAAGAATATTTAAATTAAAATTTTTTTTTTTTTTGATAATTTATAGTTCCATTAACAACATTTATTTTTTATTTAATATTAAAAGTTTATTTATTCAATTTGCTTTGAAAAAATTTAACTTTTCGGTAATTTATAGTTTTTTTAACGATAATTATTTTTGTTTAAAATTTTTTAAGTAAAAAGAGGAAAAAAAAATTTTAAAATCAAAGAATATTTTAAAAATTTGAGAAAAAATTTAACTTTTCCATAATTTATAGTTTCCTTAACAATAGTTATTTTTATTTAATATTTTTTTAAATAATTTTATTTACTTATCTTTTAAAAATTTACTTATCCAATTTAAAATCGAAGAATATTTAATAACAAAAATTTTAGAAAAATTAAATTTTCGATAATTTATGCTTTTATTTATTTATATTTTTATGTGTTCCCGGATCTTTTATTTTGTCAGGGTTTACAATTAAAAAAGTACGTTTTTGTCTTATTTTTGGAATTTGTCTAAAGCAAAAAATTCCTTAAAATATTTGTTTGTAAATTTGTTACATTTTAAAACATTAGTTGTTTCTAAAGTGTTAATGACTCAAACTGACCAAATCCTACACTCTACTTACTTCATTAATGAAGTTCATTAAACACTCCTTTTTTATTTTTTTATTTGTTATAATAACATCAAATTTTTCTAGAACCTGTCTTAATTCTTTATTAATTTTATCATTATGTGCAGTTCCGAAAGAGTAATATTAAAAACTTTAATTTATAATTTCTTTGGTGGGAAATTTGTAAGTAAACTCTTTTACAAATTTTTTACAAGGTTCTTTAATTCCAACTAAACAAATATCTTTTACAAATAAAGTATTTTTATCATCAAGAAAACTAAACATCCACAAGTGCACAGGACGATGACATCTTGTCGAATATTTAAATACATGTTTCAGTATTCTATTTATAGATTTGTAAATATAATTCGATTTTTATCAATTTGTATGCTGTCATCAAATTCTCCATAAACAATAGCAGTTAGTGTAGATATAAGTGATTTTGATAGCCTTGCCTCAATTCTAACTGTACCCTGGTTTAATAAACTTTGACTTACTTCATTTCCAGATGCATCTGGAGTTAAATCAAAAACAAGTATAAAAACTCGATTACTAAGCATAAACTTTGTTATTTGATGACCTTTATCATTTTGATAAATTCTAGTTCCTGAAAAAAGTGTACTGTATGCTATACAGTGTACTGTGTACTGTATGTACAGCAACTATTTTCATTTGAATTAGGTATTTGAACACCATTTTATGTTTAACACAAATTGTGAAATATCAAAATGTTTAAAATTGTATGGGTTTTTTGATCTTTTTCCAGAGTAACCCACATTTTCTGTCATATAAAAAATTATTGTGTTTGGCAATTATCCAATGAAAACATTATCAAGAAATATTGATGAGCTGTTCATTGGAATTGTAAAACTATTTACTACAACGTGTTTATAATTATATTTAGCATTGGATTTCCCAAGAACAGCATTGTGTGCTAACAGCACGCTTGGATTCACGGTAATATGTTTAATATAGCGTGGTTTCTAATTTTAATTTTTAATTGTGATTCATCAGAATCGTCTACAACACTATAAAAATCTGTTTTTTCAAGTGTTAAAACTATACGAATGTCAACATTATTTATAAGTGGAGTAGGTTAATTAAACATATATACGTGTACTTTACCCGTAAATTCCACTACATTGATGTTATGATACAATTTTTCGCGCTCTTTTTATCCATTATTATCAGATTTTGCTATATTTGCTTTTTCTAAAATCCACCCTGCAAATTCTAAATGAGTTGTAGCAGCATCTGTACCATTACTAAATAATGATTCAATATAAGCTCTATAGTAATATTTTCTACCAGATGGTGTTATATTCTTCCCAATTGTACATTACATTGTTTTATTAAAGAATGTAAAATGTTATTAACTACACTTGGTGGTGTTTTTATTTTTCCATCAACAGATTTATCATTATTCCAATGAGTTCCATCTTTCTTTAAGATCTGTACTTTTAATCTGAAATATGGAGAAGACAAATCTGTATATGACGTATCGCCATGACCCAGTGAAATAAAATTCAATAGTTGAAGGGCTGTTTAGGATTGTAGGAAACTAGGATTGTAGGATAGTTGAAGCAATAGGATTGTAGGAAACTTCTCCGTAAAATGCTAGACTGCATGAATGGGGTTTTAAAAATATCCATAATTAATTAAAAATATCTTTTTGGGTTTTTTTGTTATAATTTTTTTTTTTTTTTTATTATTGAATTCTTTGGGCTTTTTAACACAGAAAGGTTTTTTAAAGCCCCTAAAATTTACATTTTACAATTACAATTAAGTTAATTATAATATTAAGTTATTACAATTAGTAATTTTATAGTATTATTACTCCTTTTTTTTTTTAATTACAATTTAAAAAAATTTTTTTTTTTTTTAAATTTACATTTATTTATCTTAAGCAAATTAAACTATTTACTAATTAGTTTATTACAATTTACTATTTAAGCAGGTTTAATATTTAATAATATATGTATTTTTGTTTTATTCATTTTAAAATATTTAGATTTTATTTATATTTATATCTTATTGTATAGTATTGTTTGTTTTAAGAAATTTATAATATTTTTATTGGAACTATGACTGTCCTCAGATAATGAATTAAAGCTTACACCAAACGAAACTCTTTGTCTCCTATGTCTTTGACAGGTCGTGAATATATGTTTAACAGTCACTTTGCTAATACCATCACAATCACATAATAGTGAGTTGCCTTGTCTCTCAAATAAATGACTATGTGTAAAATTTGTATGACCGATTCTTAAACGAGTAATTACTATTGATTCTTTTCGATTTAAACTATTAATAGTTTCCCATTTACCTATTTGATTATTTACTGATTTTAGTTTATTATTGGTAACTTTATCCCAGAAATCCTTATAATTTTGATTTATTATTTCTGTAATGTTTTGTTTGTAATCAAGAGGGATAAATTTGAATTCGATGTCAAAGTTCTCCTTTAGCGACTGTTTTGCTAACAGATCGGCTCTCTCATTTCTAGAAATACCTACGTGATCAGGGATCCATAAATAGGAGATGTTATTATTTATTATGTTATTATTAACATTTTTATTATTAGATGTTATGTTATTATTAACATTTTATCCTTAAGTTTTTGAACTATTGGGTGGTTTGAGAACAGATTTTCTAGTGCTTTCAAAGCACTTAAGGAATCTGTGCAAATTAGGAAGTTTTTTGGGCGAGAATTGTTTTTAATGGCACAAATAGCTTTATAGATTGCATACAATTCGGCAGTGAATATGCTTGTATGTCCTCTCCTACTTTCTCTTATAGAGAATTTTTCCCTTTTTTCCAAGTACTTAGTGATTTTTCATTTAACATTTAATTTAATAATTTAATGAACTATTATAGTTCTTTTCTTTTTCACTTTCGTTCTAATTTTAAATTTTAGATTTTTATAAGTAGAACTATTTACTAGATAAGTTTTGTTTTTTTATTCGCTTTCGTTTTCTCCTATGGAGAAATTTTTTTAATAATTAAAACTATTTTCCTATCTCCTATGGAAAATTTTTAGATTTTTTTCTTTTGTTTTCTCCTATGGAGAATTTTTTTAGAAAAAAAAGTTTACGTTGGGTGCCAGTTAACGAAAATAAAAAACAGGTGTTTTATTTCACTCTAAAGTTTATTCTAAAGAACATTTTAAAATACAGACATTTTTATACATTTAGTGTAGGTTAGATTATTGATAACGCAGCAATTTTTACATTACTTTTATTAAAAATAATAAGTGTATTACATTACAGGTTATTGCACTATTATTAATATGGGTGTTCAAAGTTGAGGTATCATTTCAATTTTAATAAAAAAAGACTTTTTTTTTGAAATATTAAATATATTTTTATTTTAATGTATTACAAATAGGTTCCGGTTAATAATGAAAAATTATGCCGGCCAAGTGGCCCCCTCTACTACTTCGGCAGGCTTCTAATCTTTTACCAAAATTCTGAATCACGTTGTTCAATAAACTGTTCTCAATGGTTGAAATCTGCTCGATAATGTTGTTTTTAAGCTCTTGAATTGTTGTGGGATTATTGCTGTACACTTTCGATTTCACAAAACTCCACAAAAAAAAAATCCAACGGTGTCAAATCACACGATCTTGGTGGCCACATCACTCCTCCTGTACGAGAAATAATGCGATCTTCGAACTTTTCCTTCAAAAGATCCATTGTTTCTCTTGCTGTGTGGCAAGTGGCACCGTCCTGTTGAAACCACATATTCTCTACGTCCAAATCATCAATTTCCCGCCATAAAAAACTTCGGATCATCTCTGTAGCGATTTCCATTGACCGTAATCGCATTTCCATTTGCGTTTTCAAAAAATATGGTCCGATGATTCCTCCTGAACACAAACCACACCAAACCGTAACTTTTTGGGGATGTACTGGTTGCTCTAAGATAACCCTTGGATTCTCTTCACATCAAATGCGGCAATTCTGTTTATTGACGTAGCCATTGAGCTGGAAATGAGTTTCGTCGGTGAAGATTATTTTGTTAAAAAAATTCTCATTTTCTTCTTGTTTTTCGATTGCTCAAGAAACGAATTGCCGACGTAATGCATGGTCAGTTGGTTTTAATTCTTGCGTCAGCTGGATCTTATAAGCCTTTAAATGGAGATCACGATGCAAAATATTGAATAATGTGGATGGTTTGATGTTTAATTGCTGCGAACGATGACGAATGGAAGTTTTTGGATCTTCTTCAACACTTCTGCTCACAGCTGCTACATTCTCGGTTGAAGGGACACTACGTTGATAAATGTTGCCTCTGTTATCAAGAATAGATCCAGTTTCTAGAAATTTATCAACCATCAGCTTGATGGCACGATTTGTTGGAGCATTTTCTCTACCAAATTTTGTTCGAAATTTCCTAATTACATCTTGAAAACTTTTACCATTTTCAAAAAATGTTGTAATAACAAAAACACGTTGTTCCTTCGTGTAACGTTCCATATTAACTAACCGGAATGTATTTAGAATATACCTAAAGAAACCTCGTATAAAAATTCCAGGTAGAAAAAAAATGGCGGCAAAATCAAAATGATACCTCAATTTTGAACACCCATAATTTATAATAATGATAATACAATGAATGGGATTTAATATTGTGCAATGATTAAAATGTGATTAAATTAACATATTTGAATAGAGCATTAAACTTTATTTAAGGTTTCAAATTTAATTTAATTTTTTGTTAGTTAATGAAAGGTTAACGTATTTGATAAGAGCATTAAACTTTATTTAATTGTTTATATTAGATTTTTTGTAAGTAGAATAATTTTAATATTGATGACTGTTCACTTATATGTATCAATAAGTATTTCATAATAAAAACAAATTAAAGAAATTTTACAAATTTTTCATTTATTGTTCTTTCTAACTAAAATATTACAAATTTTATTTTCTAGCAGTAAAGATATTTCCGAAAACAATTTAGAATAATTACATTGAACGCTATAAAGTTGTATTGGAATATATATTGCTTCGTGCATTTTCATAACATGTTTTTCTTGACACGTTTTTATACATTTAATAACATATTCCCGTGCATTTGATTCAGCATTTTTATTGTGTATCATTACAGATTGAAGAAAATCAATTAAGTTGTAAAATGTGTCAGCTTCCTCCTTGCTAATACTAAGACATCGGCCAATAGCAATTCTTAACCCATATTGTAAACATAATTTTGTATTCTTTATTGATTGTTTCAAGTACCTTTCATAAAATTGCTGGTAAATTTTCACCAATCACGATATTTTAAATTAGCTGGCTTTTTCCCAATACGATGAAAAATGCAAGTAGCTAAAAGAGATTCTGTATCAAAACCAACAAGAACTTTTAATGACTGATTTTTGTTGAGAAAATATGTGTAGCTCAACATCAAATTTGTGTTCGAACGTTAATCTTGCATTACTACATTTTGACTAAAGCTTTTTAATATTAATTATATTGCTGAGGTACAGAAGAATGTGAAAAATTTAAATTTCCAAATAACTTGTAAAACATATTAATAATCACATTGCCGTTTTCTATATGATTATCTTGGTGAAATTCATTCCAAAAGGTTTTCATACTTAAACCAAAACATCGATACCAACCATAAACGCAACAGTATTGCCCACATACATCTGAAAGAATATCCTGTATATGCCTATTATTAAAAACTATGCACTGATTTTTCAAGTATTTCAAAATTTCCGGTTTATCTGGAGCTCCACCATACGAATCAAAATATTCTGTACAACCATGCTCTGGAATATAAAAGGCAAAGCAATGTGTTCCCGGATCTTTTATTTTGTCAGGGTTTACAATTAAAAAAGTACGTTTTTGTCTTATTTTTGGAATTTGTCTAAAGCAAAAAATTCCTTAAAATATTTGTTTGTAAATTTGTTACATTTTAAAACATTAGTTGTTTCTAAAGTGTTAATGACTCAAACTGACCAAATCCTACACTCTACTTACTTCATTAATGAAGTTCATTAAACACTCCTTTTTTATTTTTTTATTTGTTATAATAACATCAAACTTTTCTAGAACCTGTCTTAATTCTTTATTAATTTTATCATTATGTGCAGTTCCGAAAGAGTAATATTAAAAACTTTAATTTATAATTTCTTTGGTGGGAAATTTGTAAGTAAACTCTTTTACAAATTTTTTACAAGGTTCTTTAATTCCAACTAAACAAATATCTTTTACAAATAAAGTATTTTTATCATCAAGAAAACTAAACATCCACAAGTGCACAGGACGATGACATCTTGTCGAATATTTAAATACATGTTTCAGTATTCTATTTATAGATTTGTAAATATAATTCGATTTTTATCAATTTGTATGCTGTCATCAAATTCTCCATAAACAATAGCAGTTAGTGTAGATATAAGTGATTTTGATAGCCTTGCCTCAATTCTAACTGTACCCTGGTTTAATAAACTTTGACATACTTCATTTCCAGATGCATCTGGAGTTAAATCAAAAACAAGTATAAAAAAACTCGATTACTAAGCATAAACTTTGTTATTTGATGACCTTTACCATTTTGATAAATTCTAGTTCCTGAAAAAAGTGTACTGTATGCTATACAGTGTACTGTGTACTGTATGTACAGCAACTATTTTCATTTGAATTAGGTATTTGAACACCATTTTATGTTTAACACAAATTGTGAAATATCAAAATGTTTAAAATTGTATGGGTTTTTTGATCTTTTTCCAGAGTAACCCACATTTTCTGTGATATAAAAAATTATTGTGTTTGGCAATTATCCAATGAAAACATTATCAAGAAATATTGATGAGCTGTTCATTGGAATTGTAAAACTATTTACTACAACGTGTTTATAATTATATTTAGCATTGGATTTCCCAAGAACAGCATTGTGTGCTAACAGCACGCTTGGATTCACGTGCTGGATTTCATTCATATGTCTCATAAATAGCGTGGCTTCTAATTTTAATTTTTAATTGTGATTCATCAGAATCGTCTACAAAAATATAAAAATCTGTTTTTTCAAGTGTTAAAACTATACGAATGTCAACATTATTTATAAGTGGAGTAGGTTGATTAAACATATATACGTGTACTTTACCCGTAAATTCCACTACATTGATGTTATGATACAATTTTTCGCGCTCTTTTTATCCATTATTATCAGATTTTGCTATATTTGCTTTTTCTAAAATCCACCCTGCACATTCTAAATGAGTTGTAGCAGCATCTGTACCATTACTAAATAATGATTCAATATAAGCTCTATAGTAATATTTTCTATCAGATGGTGTTATATTCTTCCCAATTGTACATTACATTGTTTTATTAAAGAATGTAAAATGTTATTAACTACACTTGGTGGTGTTTTTATTTTTCCATCAACAGATTTATCATTATTCCAATGAGTTCCATCTTTCTTTAAGATCTGTACTTTTAATCTGAAATATGGAGAAGACAAATCTGTATATGACGTATCGCCATGACCCAGTGAAATAAAATTCAATAGTTGAAGGGCTGTTTAAAGAAGCAATAGGATTGTAGGAAACTTCTCCGTAAAATGCTAGACTGCATGAATGGGGTTTTAAAAATATCCATAATTAATTAAAAATATCTTTTTGGGTTTTTTTGTTATAATTTTTTTTTTTTTTTTATTATTGAATTCTTTGGGCTTTTTAACACAGAAAGGTTTTTTAAAGCCCCTAAAATTTACATTTTACAATTACAATTAAGTTAATTATAATATTAAGTTATTACAATTAGTAATTTTATAGTATTATTACTCTTTTTTTTTTTTAATTACAATTTAAAAAAAATTTTTTTTTTTTTTAAATTTACATTTATTTATCTTAAGCAAATTAAACTATTTACTAATTAGTTTATTACAATTTACTATTTAAGCAGGTTTAATATTTAATAATATATGTATTTTTGTTTTATTCATTTTAAAATATTTAGATTTTATTTATATTTATATCTTATTGTATAGTATTGTTTGTTTTAGAAATTTATAATATTTTTATTGGAACTATGACTGTCCTCAGATAATGAATTAAAGCTTACACCAAACGAAACTCTTTGTCTCCTATGTCTTTGACAGGTTGTGAATATATGTTTAACAGTCACTTTGCTAATACCATCACAATCACATAATAGAGAGCTGCCTTGTCTCTCAAATAAATGACTATGTGTAAAATTTGTATGACCGATTCTTAAACGAGTAATTACTATTGATTCTTTTCGATTTAAACTATTAATAGTTTCCCATTTACCTATTTGATTATTTACTGATTTTAGTTTATTATTGGTAACTTTATCCCAGAAATCCTTATAATGTTGATTTATTATTTCTGTAATGTTTTGTTTGTAATCAAGAGGGATAAATTTAAATTCGATGTCAAAGTTCTCTTTTAGCGACTGTTTTGCTAACAGATCGGCTCTCTCATTTCTAGAAATACCTACGTGATCAGGGATCCATAAATAGGAGATGTTATTTATATTTTTAAACATTTTATCCTTAATTTTTTGAACTATTGGGTGGTTTGAGAACAGATTTTCTAGTGCTTTCAAAGCACTTAAGGAATCTGTGCAAATAGGAAGTTTTTTGGGCGAGAATTGTTTTTAATGGCACAAATAGCTTTATAGATTGCATACAATTCGGCAGTGAATATGCTTGTATGTCCAGGGAGCTGATATTTTTTTTCCTTGAAATTTGACGTAAATGCACAACCTGTTTGATCATCCATCTTTGAACCGTCTGTGAATATTTTAGTATATCCATTATATTTTTGTTCTACTATATTATAGAATAATTAAATAAATGATTGAATTTGTGTTGCGTTTTTTATAGTTTGTCAATGATATATCTATTGTAGAGGGCTTCAGAAGCCAAGGTGGGTTTTTTTGGAACTTTGAGTTTCTATTGCATTTTCAGTTTTCTTTACGTTTTCAAGTAGCATATGTATCCTTGTGAAACAAGGTCGATAGTTAAGTTTTTTTGTTTTTAGTTTTTGAAAGAGAGACTCGTTTTTTAAGAGAGAGGATAATGGATGATTTATGAAGGACATTAACTTTAACCCAAAATTGGATTCATGTTTTTTCCTTCTGAGAAAGAGTGGTAATTGATTAGATTCTACCATGAGACTTTCTGTAGGACTTGTTCGAAAAGCTCCAACAGCTATTCGAATTCCAAGATTTTGAACGGTGTCTAAAGAAGTAATTAATTTTTTGCTTGCTGTATTATAAATAAAGCATCCATAATCTAGAGCGGGAAGAATAATGAGGTTTAAAATTCTTAGCAAAAGCTTTCTGTCTGATCCAAAATTACTGTTAGAAAGAATTTTTAGGATATTTAAGTTTTTGATGGCCTTTGCCTTTATTAGTTTTATACGTTCTTTCCACTGTAATTTGTGATCGAAAGTTAACCCCAAAAATTTGTAATTTTCTACATATTTAAGCTTTTGATTTCCTAGGATAAGATCTGGATAAAAAATATCTTTTCTTTTTCTTGTAAATAGCATAGCTACGGTTTTATTTTGTGAAAACTTGAAGCCTGTTTGATTGGACCATTTAAATAGTTTATTAAGAGACATTTGTAGATCATGAGATCATGAGACCTTTTGTCCAATTATCTGGAAAAGAGCCAGTAAGAAAAATTTGATTATAAAATTTAAGAAGTTCTTCTTTGTGATGTTTTTCGAACTGTTTAATCATTTCGTAATGGATATTGTCAGGCCCTGGTGAACTACTGGTACAATTTTTTAACGCATTTTCTAATTCTATTAGAGTAAATGGTTTATTATATGGTTGAATGAGATCTAATGGGATATTTATTGAAGTCTGTTCTATTGTGTTTTTGTAAATGTTAAAAGTATTTGAGTAGTTTTCTGAACTAGACATTTTACTAAAATGATTAATCATATGGTCAGCTATTTGATTTTTGTCTGTAAGGATATGTTGATCATGTATTATTGAGGATATGCCCTGATTTTTTTGTTTTCCATTTAATCGTCGAATTTGGTTAAAAACTAAGGAGGGAGATGTATTACTATTGATTGAGTAAACGAAATTTTCCCATGACTTCTTTTTGCTCTCTCGAATAAGTTTGCGCGTTTCATATTTAGATTTTAAAAAATTTTTGAAATCATTTAGATCCATAGTTCTATTAAACTTTCTAAATAGTCTGTTTCTGTTTTTAATAGCTTGCCTGATTTCTTTACTCCACCATGGGACTTTTTTCCTCAGACTGCTAAAATTATTAATTGGTATACTTTTTTGTGCTTTGTTTATTATTTGGGTTCTAATGAAAGTTTCATAATTATTTATATCCCTGAATTTTGTTTTTCTGAAATGGAGTTGTTGTTTGAATTTTTCCCAATTTGCTGCTTTAATATTCCATTTGTCTCGATATCCGTAAGAACTATCAATATCTACAAGGCTCAGTACGATTGGGAAATGATCACTATTATGTAAATCTTCGTCCGTTTGGCAGTCAAAGTAATTTTGTAGTAATGGAGTACCTATTGTAATATCGATTGAACTAAAAGTTTTGTAGGAAAAAGAAAAATGAGTGGGATTACAATTATCAAATATAACTAAATTGAAATTGTTAATTATATTCTCAATTATTTTTCCTTTTTTATCAACTTTGTTGGATCCCCATAAATGATTGTTGCAATTTACGTCACCCAAAATAAGATATGGACTATCAAATTGGTTGAGTAAAGATTGCATGTCAGCTTGGATTAATATTTGATTTGGAGGCAAATAGATATTACATATTATAAATTTTACTGGAAAGAATACTTTCACAGCTATTGCTTGGAATTCAGTGTTTAATGGAAAGTGTTCACAGCTTATATTTTGGTCAATAAAGGTAGCGACTCCACCATGGGCAACAGTATCAGACTTAAAATTTTTACAAAAGGTTTTGAATCCCTTTAAATTAGGTTCGTAGTCAAATTTAAATTTGGTTTCTTGTAAACAGAAAATAAATGGATTATATTTTTGTTTTAATAAGCTAAATTCATTAATATGAGAATAAAAACCGTCGCAGTTCCATTGAACAATCTAATTCATTTAGACTAAAATCCATTGACGACTCATCGTCACTAATTTCTGAACTTAAGCTTACGTTATTTGGTATATTTGAATTTTCTGAATTTTTAAATTTTTTCTTTTGTTTTGACTCAAGTTTTTTGAGTTCTCTTTTTTGTTTTTTATTAATATTTTTACTGATAAGCAGTTTGTTATTTCCTATATCTTTTACCTTGAGTGGTGTTGATTTATCTGAAGTTGACGGCTTGCTTGATTTGAAGTTTTCGTGGTTTTTTTGAACTTGATTTATATTTTCTTCTGGATTATTGATTTGATTTGTTTTTGGTATAGTTTTATTTTCTGAGTTTTGTTTTTCGTTGCACGAGCATTTACATCCACATTGTTTATTTTGGGCGATATTTGTTGATAAAGCTGCTGGTAAAGGATTTCTAATATTGAACCTTCGAATCGCTTCCTTGATTTCAACTTTTTCAATAATTTGGATTCCTTTAATTTCTTTATCTCTTTTAAAGCGTGGGCAATTTCTATCAAACGTATTGTGCGGTTCTTGGCAATTAATACATTTAGCTTGTTTTGTACACTTTTCATTTTCAGTCTTCATATGATAGTCTTCACTGCAATTTCACGGCAAATTTTGGTTTCCTTTTTGCAGACTTCAGTATGGTGGTTAAAACGGAAGCATTTATAGCACCTTAGTGGTGGAGGAATGTAAGGACGAATATCATATTTCTGATATCCAATAGCTACTTGTGTAGGCAACATCGTTGTTGAAAAAATTAGTGTATAAAGACCTGTTTCTACTTCACCACCCTCTTTTTTCCCTTTGAATCTCTTTAAACCAATTACATTTTGTTCTTGCATTTCGAGCAAGATTTCTTCATCAGTGATCTTCTTCAGATCAGGACAGAAAACTATCCCTTTGGCTTCGTTCAAACTTTTATGCTCTTCTACTAAAACATTGATGTTACTGCCTAGTTTTACTAATTTTATTAGCTTATTGGCTTGAGTATAATTTTTCGTTTTAATTAATAGAGTTCCGTTTCTTAATTTGCGGCACGTTTCTTCATCACCACATACAGCTTTTATGATTCTTTGAATTAAGAACGGTGAAACTGTACTCATATCTTTGTCTGGATCAACTCTCCGAATTACTAGGTGTTTTTCGCATTGCATCTTATTAGTCAGAGTTTTTGTATTATCCAATTCAAAGCCATGTTCTACCAATATAGGTTTTTTAAAATTTGAAGTCTCCATTATTGGGGGAGCTTCGTTCCCCATTATGCTTTTTGTTATTTATTTTATTTTTATTTTTATTTCTTTTGATTTTTTAAATTTGTTATTCCTAATAAATTTACTAGTATATATTTTTTTTGTTTATAGTTATATAAAAAAATATTTAACACAAAATTGTTGTACGGGGAGTTTTATTTTATGTGTTTATGATTTTAGTTTATAAAAATAACCGGTAATAACCGTTAGGTCAATAATAAAATGTGTTTTTATTATTTTTAAATAAAATAAATTTCAAAAATGAAAAAATTTAATTATAAATTATTCTATTATATGATTTATTATTATATGATTAAGTATATGGTTAATAACTTATGTATGTATGTATATGATTTTGATTATAAATAAAATTGAATTATGATTCCTCCGATCACACTTTTTGAAACAAACAACTCACCATGAGAGTTCAATTCAAACTTTTTTTTTTGTTATTATCTTTGCGTCGTTTTGACGTAAAATAATTTAAATTTTTAATGAATGATCTTTTTATAGCTTTTCGATTTCTTTTACCAGAACCACACATTTCATTCAGTTTTCGTACGGCACCACGTCGAACATTTTTGATAATCTCTTTACTACGATCTTCCATAACTTCTTTTACATTTGCATCTGATGCTATATTGCATAAAGCATTGATACCAAAGTTAATAACCCCTTTTTTCAAAATATCAGTGCCAAATAAATATAGTTTGAAATATCTAAAAAGCTTCCTAAATCACAACCTCTTTGAAAAGATACGGCTGAATGAAATAAAAGGCCGATATCATCAAGTCCTCAACCAGATTGATTTAAATAATATTTATAGTATACTCTCTCCATAATGAATAAAATAAGATGGTATATAGTTTTGTAAAATCGCTTTTATTTATACTTTTTTAAAATGTAATGCAATTTTTGTTGAAATAGAACTATTGGAAAAGTTTATTTTGTATCCATATCTATCATATAAAACTAATGAAATGTTATTAAATGATTTCTTCACATTGCAATATTGAATATTACTGAAGTCTTTTACAGTATCAGTGAAAGAATTTTGTTTTTTAACAGATCTTAAACACTTACATCTTTATCACCTATTTTTGCGGTTCAATTATATCTGGGTATATAAAAAACATATGAATGTAATAATTGAAATCAATTGTACACTATTTATAAAAGTTTTGAAAGTTTCTATTACATGTGATTTATATTTTTTAAAATCAGTAACTTTCGAAGATATTTGATTGAAACATGTTGTCAAAAGTCCTTCCTTATTTTTATATCTATTTTAGGCCTAGTAATACATATTGTAGTGTAACTTATATTTTTAGGCATCTCCTCAGCTTTTGCTGGTTGTGTATTGTGTATAATGAACTTAATCGTTTATAAAATTAAAAATTCCCAAAATCAACTGTCGTTTAACTTCTTTTCTTGTAAACCTATTAAGTGGGCATATATTTTAAATTAGTGTTGGTAGTAGAAAAACTTTCCAATCACATATCATTTGTTTTTCTATATATGGAGTATATGATGTTCCATATCATACATCATATATATACATCCTATCTTTTTGCATACCTTTAATAAATATTTGAGTACTTTTTTCTATTCTTCACCATACACATTTGGGACGAAATCATTAACATACATTTCTTTCCACCTTGAATCACACATGTATTTATTCATTTTATTTATTTAATTTTTTTTTTTTTATTTAAATCACAAAAATAAAAAAATTTTTTTACACAAAAGTCATTTTTTTTAAATTTTACAATTACATTATTAGAAACCCTAGCCTTAGCTGTTTTGTCACATTGTTTTATGAAAAGAAAATAAATTATTTTCATTAATAATTGGATGTCAATTTTAAATTTAATAATACAAAAAAAAATAAATTAAACAAATTTACATTATTCATGATAAAACATAATAATAAAAAAAAAGTTAATTTTACAAAACTCAATCAATTACTTACGTTTGTAACTATTATAAGTTCACTTATTTTTCTCTTAAATACAAGAAGATTACTAATTAATTTTAAGGCAATCGTAGAGACAATTATTTTTTTGCCTGTCCGTTCTGAATAGTGTGAGATAAAAGTTTGATTTATTACGGGTGTTATGGTTATGTATATCAATATTTCTATTTAAAATGAAATTATACTTAATGTAATTATTAATTTTTTGTAAATCTAAAATTGCCTTTTGTAAATCTAAAAAAATACATGCAACATATTTTCCACTGTCCATGCTTTTAGTAACAAAATGCGTTAGATTAAGGCATGCAGAGGTGGTATTGGAGTTTTTTTCAAAACCATATTGCTCAATATATAAAATATTATTACTTCTAAGGAAAACTTCTACTCTACTTTTAATAATAATTTCAAAAATTTTGGAAAAAGTGCTCAATATTGAGACAGGGCGGTAATTTGATCTTGCGGTTATGCAACCGCTTTTATATATGGGAGTTACTATTGCCGTTTTTAAGCTTTCTGGAAATGTTGAAGTTTGGAATGAAATATTAATGAATTTAACTAATAAAGGAGCTGAGCGTTCTGAATATTTCTTGATAAATCTCGCAGAGATATTGTCATAACCTGTGGCTACATTTTGCTTTAACAAATTAATAGTCGTAATAACTTCAACAATATTCGTTAGACTCAAATCAAAGGCTGAACAAATGTTGCTTGAGAATTGATTCAAATATTCATGATCCACTGGAAATGTAGAAACTTGGAGCTCGTCAGTAACATTTACGAAAAAATTATTCATGGATTCAGCTATCATTTGTTCGTTAGAAATAATTTGATTGTCATGTTCTAACACCTTAATACTACTAGAAGAAATTAACGAATCTTTATTAAACATAACTTTCTTATATATGTCCCACAACTTTTTGCTATTCCCGGGATCCTTACTAAATTCATCGGAGTAAAAATTTTTTTTAGTTACAGCGATTAGATTTTTAACTTTCTCTTTAATATCTTTACATAGCTTTTTAACATGGATATCATTTGGGTATTTTTTTGAGTATTTATTGAATGATTCTCGGATTTTAATTTTGCTTATAATTTCATTTGTTATCCATGCTTTTTTTTTCGTTGAATCAAAATTACTAACTTGTGTATTGTTTTCTATTAAAATACTGAGCAGATACGAAGTCATCGAAATTAGTATGGCATTCTAAATTAAACCAAATTTTATCTCTATCAATACTGTTATAGTTTAGAATTTTTTTAAATTTTCGTTCCTGTTCTTTGACAGGTTTTTGATCAATACTTATAAAAAAACGCTGATAATCAGAGAGAGACGTACTTAAAATATAAAAGAAGTATTTCAATTTAACCATATCTGTTATAAAATGATCAATTATGGTTTTAGAAGTTGTGCCAATTCTTGTTGCGTATTTTTCATGTTTATTATTATATATTACAAAACCATTACTAAGTAAGACACTTATATAATCCCTTATATCAGTATTGTTTAAGTTTAAAAAGTTCATATCAATGTCTCCTAGAAATATAGAGTTAGAATACTTGGTTGTTATTTCGTCCAGTTTAAGGAGAAAATCTGAAACGATAGTATTGTGAGATCTATATATGCCGAAAATATTCATATTATTTTTTAATAAGTTGACACCTATTATATTTGATTCTAGAAATTCTTCCTCTACAATTAAAGTACTATACAATTTTTCACTCACCTAAATTGCAACACCTCCATATGAATTTTTTCTATTAGAAAAATATGCGTTGTAACCTGGTAGGTTAAAAAATTTATTTTATGAGTAATTCTAAATCATTTAATTTATTACGAAGGCTCTGCATATTCAGATATAATATATTAAAATTGTTTTGAAATTAATTATTTGTTAAATGGTTCCCTACCTCTGTATAAAAATCAACTAATAAGTCATTATTAAAGTTTAATTCATCAACTGATTCCATTTATTCCTACCAATTCTATATTTGAGCAGTTATGTGAAATTTTATGTGTGTGAGTGTGTATGTTTTCATACATTCCAGTTTTGTTGACAACAACATAATATGTAGTATCAATATCAATGGAAATAAAATTAAATAAACTTAAGCAAGAAATCAAAGAAATAAAATTAAATTATAAAAACAAAAAAATAAAATTGGAATACTACTAGCTATATTACAATGAGTTAGTTTAAAAAAATAAAAATAAAAAAATAAAAATATTGTAATATTATAGTGAACCTTTGTATTAAATAATGTGGCATGTAATATACTCGTATATAAGTAATTGCAGAAAAATACGAAATTGACGAAGCATATTATTGACATATTTAAAATGTATTTGAAATTTAAGATTATGTAACAAAAAAATGAAAATAAAAGAAATTTATACATTTTAGTTTTCTTGAGAACATCATATGTAATATCATTATCAATACTTATCTTAAGCCGATGGAAATTGTAACAGGTAAATATTTTAGGAATTTGGTAGGAAATATCAAAAAATTTTGAAACCATAATTAATGTGAATAACCACGTGCGAAGAATCAAAGTTAAAATCATATAAAAAAATCAAATTTGCATAATAATAGTTACATAACGAATTAGTATCAAAATAATAAAAAATAAAAATGTGATAATATTATAGTGAAGTTTACTATTAAATAATGTAAAATGTAATATATATAAGTGATACAAAAAAAAAGAAATAAACGAAGCATATTGATGAATTATGTAAAATTAAATTGTAATTTGAGGTTATGTAAAAAAAAATAAAAATAAAAAAGATTTGGCAATATACAAATAAAAATGTGGTTGTTGTTTTGTTAGTATATATAAAAAAATTAATTTTAAGAAATGAACATTAATTTGCTTTGAATTAATCTAATAAATAAAATATTATGATAGTTAAACCGGAATTTCAAATACCTTGCTAATATGTTGGATATCATTATAAGAAGATATAAGGTAAACTTTGCTAGTCGCAGTTTGAAGTAAAAAGATTTTGTTGTTTTTAACCCAAAGAAACTGAAATTTGAGTTCTTCTTTAATCCTTTTAGCTTCATAATAAAGTTTGAACAGCAAACAATTTCATTATTATTTTGACCTTCAATATCAATTTCTGTTGTAAATATGTGTTTATGCTTCAGTTTTTTCAACATTAATTCATCTTTTACTGCTTCAGATGTTAGTTCAACCAGATATAGTGGATTTGTATTGATATTTTCTTTATCCAGATGTGGTTTTTTATTTATTTCTGAAACTCTTGAAATATCTTTTTTTGCTATATCCGCATTTATTCTTTTTGCTATTTTTAGAATTGCATCTGCTGAATTTGATAAGTTTTTTGGAAGACCAACAATTATTAAGTTTTTGTTGTTTGTCAATTGTTGTGCCTCATCTAGTTTCGCTTCTATTTTGTTTATTCTTTCTTCCATTTTTGAATTCTTTTTTTTGGAATTTTTTAATTGTTCTTGTAATAGCTGATTTTCATTAAGAATTTCCTTGTTATGTTTACTTATGTCGTTCATTTGAGCTTTGATTTGTGCCATTTGAGAAATAAAAAAGGTTAGTGATTTTTGTATGTCAATCACAACGTTCCCTTTCTTTTTCAGATATTGCACCATTTTATTCATTTAGCAATCTTGTAAAAATTTGTAAAAATTGATAATGAATTTTCTGGATAATAGTTCATAGATGAATCACTCAGTAAGGTGACATAAAATTCATCATTTACTTGGAGGTTATCCATCTTTACGAATTATAAAATTAAGTTCTGCTTCAGTATTACCTGCTATAGCTGACCTTAAAACACATCTTGCTGAATTATTCAACTCTTTGATATTTATAGTTTTTTACTTTCTCGTTAGTGGGCTAGGGCTTTCTAAAGAAACAGTTACATTGTCTCCTGTATCAATTTCAAAAATTTGCACATTTTGTTTTCTAATTGATTTTCTTTTTCTAAGACGTTCTCCAACTGAAGCAGCTAACAATGCTTTTGTTAAAACATTTTCCTGAATTTCATCATCAAATACTTCGTCATCAGCTTCTTTTTCATATACTTCTTCTTCTTCAGGAACACCTTGTATTTCAACATTCTTATATTCAGGAAAATTTGTTTCCGTAATTTTTACTCTCTCTTCTTTATTTCTAGGAAGTTCTCGTTTTTTGTTTCTATTTAAAATACTTTGTCTGTATAAATACCATTTTTGAGAGTCCGTGATATATTTATTTTACGATATTTTTTTCATATTTTTATACAACTCATTAAGTTCAACGTCCGCATTTTGCTTCATTTTCTCATATATCCCAGTTTTTAGAATTATCATTTTATTAAATGTTGTATTATTGATTTTATAAAATTTCCGATTATCGCTGATAGTACTGCACCAAGAAGTGTGGGTAAAAATCCACCACGTTGAATAATGATTTTTCTTTTGTTATTTATAGATTTTTTCCGGCAAATGAGTGATCTTAATTCTTTTTTATACTTTTGTAATTGTGTTGTTGCTTTTTTACTCAGATTACAATTACCTTTTAAAATATTTAACGCTATTTCACAAATTGTTTTAATTACTTCAAGGTTGTGACCTTGTGTCGTGTTTTATAATTACTTTCTGGAATTTTAGTTTAGAGGTTTTTAATATGTGCAACATATGACGGTTGGTTTTCAAACGTTTCATATTCTTCCCCAAATATTCTAATTGATCTCTCGTACAAGAACACAAACCTTTTCCAAATATATCACTTCTTAATCGGAACATATGATTAACGTCTTGAGTAAGATCTATTAATACATATCCGTATGGACATGACGTCGCATCATTATATACTTTTTCAAATGCTTTGATTTGACTGGGATATATTTGGCGAGCTAGAGGTAATATCTGCGATTTATCTCTTAGATTTTTAAAAAGTACTAGATATTTTCAGTTAAGTGAAATATTTCTTGAAAATTTACCATAATCAAAAACATTTTGTATTACAAAATATTACAGATAATTTCCATGATGTGATCCTCTAGTAAATAATCACATACATACTTACCCATCATGAATATGTAACATCATATCATCGATAATAATTAACAAAGATTTGATTATCATTGAAATCTGGAATAGTGTTACTATATTCCAAATCTTGGATATATTTTGGAACGGCATTTTTGTCTGGATTATACCAAATTATTTTATTAATATGTGGTTGTATATTTTCTTTCTTATATTTTATTAAATTATGAATAAAAGTGGTTTTACTACAGCATGATGAACCCGCCACCAACAGCATAGTGAAACAGCATAGTTGTATTAGTTAAAAACTAACTTTGCTAACCTATATTTATATGAAAAGCTCTTTTCGGGAAGTGAATATAAATGTAAATTTAGCTGTTCTATGGAACATTCTTCCAGAAACCTTCGACATCGTTAAAAAAGTTCTCATAGTTGACCTACAATTTTTACAAGGAAATGAAAAGCAATATTTGCTAAAAGAGTTTTTGAAAAAGGAAGTTTAATTCCAACTGTGTATCACTTCAAAGCACCGTACCCCGCAGAAGACCTTAGTCAGGATATGAAATATAATAATCAGTATTGCGAAAGTGAAATAAATGTACTTAAATAGAATAACGGTTTAGTTGAATATTTAGATGTTAAATGTATATTAAAACACTATTTAGAGTCAGCTGATAATATTTATGTTAAAGGAAAACAAACAAAAATTATTCTTCAAAAGTACATTGACAGTGTTAAAATAGAAGATCTAAGCAGAAACTTGCCATCATTGCAAAAGATTGATAACTTTAAATCAAATTGTCCTATGCACTTACAATCAAACAACAATTTCAGATGTGCTGTTAAAAATTGTTATAACGTGTATATATATCTTTTAAAAGAAAAAATGTTAGATTAGGACTTTCAATTTTCATACTTGCACGATGTGATTTTAAATAACAAAACTACAAAAGGTCACTTCAACATTAAACAAGAAATTCACGTTATGCATGTATGGGAGTATGCTTACAGATCAGCACGGAAAAGTCAAGGATACGCACGTGATGGAAGACGATTTCAAAGACGTATAGAAAAAGTTGGTCTCACTATTTCTACAATTTTAACATCAGATCATCGTAAAAAAATATTTCAACTTTAAATAAAAATATAATAATAAAAGATTTTAAATATAAAAATAAATGTCTTTTATTTTATATTTTCAAAATAGATACCAAAATCATTTAACCTATCTTTGAGTTATTTTTTATACCATACAAAAAGAAAAAAAACAAAAAGAAATTAACATAAATGCATATCAAGAGTAAAGAGTATATCTTTTGTTTAACCAGTTTCATATTTTTGATTTTGTCTGTTTTCTTTTTATTCATATTTTATGAACATTCTTACTTAAAAAATAAAAAAATATATCTTACACGGCATGTAGTCAGTTAATGTATGAATTAATGTATTTCGCTTTTCTTCTATAAATTCTTAAAGTAGAAAGCACAAATATGTATCTATTCAGAAGAGACCACATTTTTATGTAAGCAAAAACAAAAACCTATATCTTACTTTACTTTTTTTATTTATGCGAACAGAAAAACAAAAACAGTTTACACTTTTTCTTTTCAATTTTAAATATGCTCTGTAGATTTAAAAATAAATTTTTTTTTTCTGTTTTTAACACTTAACACTTAACACTTGACTTTTTACTATACAACCATTTGGAACTTATAAGTTAACAACCCATACATACAACCTAACTTAAAACCTAAACCAAAACAATTAAAACATATTCTTGATCTACTAAACAAGCGTGCCCTACATTAAACCCATCAATCAAAATGTAGGTTAGCATGTCGTGCGATATGGGTTGATTTTTTCCCATCCCAAAGTGCACGGTTACCTGCTAATCTACCTTGACGAAGAACGGGTTAAGGAGTGTGGTATTTCGGCCTTTGTTGAAGGAACGTTAAATAGTTTTCGCCCTAAGTCAATTCCCAATTTGAGAGTCAACATGTTTGTGCATCGTTAAGGTCTAAGTCTGAAACGGTATTATACTCTTGACCTGTAAGCAAATGAAAGGATATTACAGATTCATATTTTCTATTATTTAAATTACATAAAGTTCTAGAATTTAGAACAGCCTCTATCTAAATTAGTACCATGTTCAACACCTCATATATAATTTTCGCTAGTAATTATTTTCAAATGTGTTTTTATAAACTTGACCCCTATCTCCCACAAACCACCAAAAGTGGCAGAACGTGGGTTTAAAGATCATGTAATACCGATAAAAAAGATAAATGATAAAAAATTTTGAATTAAAGCATTATGTTGTTCTGATAAAACCAGATTGTGAACTTCAAATTGCTCCCTTAAAATTTGTACCATTATTTTAATACAGGTGAGAATTTTTTTCTCTACGGGCAGTAAAACTCCGCAAGACTCCTTTAAAGGTTTCCGATATTAATTCTCCAACGAGTTCCTCTGGATACTTTGTGTTGTAAAATAGAAGATCTAAGCAGAAACTTGCCATCATTGCAAAAGATTGATAACTTTAAATCAAATTGTCCGATGCACTTACAATCAAACAACAATTTCAGATGTGCTGTTAAAAATTGTTATAACGTGTATGTATATCTTTTAAAAGAAAAAATGTTAGATTAGGACTTTCAATTTTCATACTTGCACGATGTGATTTTAAATAACAAAACTACAAAAGGTCACTTCAACATTAAACAAGAAATTCACGTTATGCATGTATGGGAGTATGCTTACAGATCAGCACGGAAAAGTCAAGGATACGCACGTGATGGAAGACGATTTCAAAGACGTATAGAAAAAGTTGGTCTCACTATTTCTACAATTTTAACATCAGATCATCGTAAAAAAATATTTCAACTTTAAATAAAAATATAATAATAAAAGATTTTAAATATAAAAATAAATGTCTTTTATTTTATATTTTCAAAATAGATACCAAAATCATTTAACCTATCTTTGAGTTATTTTTTATACCATACAAAAAGAAAAAAAACAAAAAGAAATTAATTGTTTAACCAGTTTCATATTTTTGATTTTGTCTGTTTTCTTTTTATTCATATTTTATGAACATTCTTACTTAAAAAATAAAAAATATATCTTACACGGCATGTAGTCAGTTAATGTATGAATTAATGTATTTCGCTTTTCTTCTATAAATTCTTAAAGTAGAAAGCACAAATATGTATCTATTCAGAAGAGACCACATTTTTATGTAAGCAAAAACAAAAACCTATATCTTACTTTACTTTTTTTATTTATGCGAAGAGAAAAACAAAAACAGTTTACACTTTTTCTTTTCAATTTTAAATATGCTCTGTAGATTTAAAAATAAATTTTTTTTTTCTGTTTTTAACACTTAACACTTAACACTTGACTTTTTACTATACAACCATTTGGAACTTATAAGTTAACAACCCATACATACAACCTAACTTAAAACCTAAACCAAAACAATTAAAACATATTCTTGATCTACTAAACAAGCGTGCCCTACATTAAACCCATCAATCAAAATGTAGGTTGGCATGTCGTGCGATATGGGTTGATTTTTTCCCATCCCAAAGTGCACGGTTACCTGCTAATCTACCTTGACGAAGAACGGGTTAAGGAGTGTGGTATTTCGGCCTTTGTTGAAGGAACGTTAAATAGTTTTCGCCCTAAGTCAATTCCCAATTTGAGAGTCAACATGTTTGTGCATCGTTAAGGTCTAAATCTTAAACGGTATTATACTCTTGACCTGTAAGCAAATGAAAGGATATTACAGATTCATATTTTCTATTATTTAAATTACATAAAGTTCTAGAATTTAGAACAGCCTCTATCTAAATTAGTACCATGTTCAACACCTCATATATAATTTTCGCTAGTAATTATTTTCAAATGTGTTTTTATAAACTTGACCCCTATCTCCCACAAACCACCAAAAGTGGCAGAACGTGGGTTTAAAGATCATGTAATACCGATAAAAAAGATAAATGATAAAAAATTTTGAATTAAAGCATTATGTTGTTCTGATAAAACCAGATTGTGAACTTCAAATTGCTCCCTTAAAATTTGTACCATTATTTTAATACAGGTGAGAATTTTTTTCTCTACGCGCAGTAAAACTCCGCAAGACTCCTTTAAAGGTTTCCGATATTAATTCTCCAACGAGTTCCTCTGGATACTTTGTGTTATATTATAACAATTCTATATTTTTAAACCTTCCTACAACTCTAAATCGAAAAATTGTCTTAAATTAATTAATTTACTTTTTGAGCGCAACAAATTATTATTTCTAAGATCTTTAATACCATCTTCAAAAGCAGTATGAACTAACTTAAAACAAATAATTTGTGCATGTGTATTTTCAGCAACAGTTAGTGGACGAATTGATTTTTGACTCCGTTTTTTAATATTTAATAGATTGTGATAAAATCAAAAACAATAAAATAAAATACGTGATAAACAAGTTCAAGTTAATATTTTTGAAAATAATTCCTCAAAGAATGAAATTGTTACGTCTGCAAAAAGTGAATTTATAAAGAATTTTCGCTGTTCTAATTGATCATTATGAATATTAGCAGTTGAAGGCCTGTTTTAAGTAAGCCATTGTTAAGATTCAAGCCAAGTTGACCCTTTAAACCACAGGTTATTATCAATTAATTTCAATAGAGCTACTCCTCGAGACTCTAAGTCAGCTGGGTTTTCATCTGAACGTACATGTCTCCAACAAACACGGAGTGTTATTTCTAAAATTTCAGAAGTTCTTAAGGTGGAATGAAAACGTTAGAAAGAAAAAATTAGAACTTGAAAATAAATACAGAGAAAATTACTGGCTCCTAGGGCGTAAGTCTAAACTACCAATATATAATAAAGTATTAATTTACAACCAAGTAATTAAACCTGTATGGTTATATGGCATTCAACTTTGGGGTTGTGCCAAGAAAACGCATATTGAAAAAATACAATCTTTGCAGAATAAAGTCCTACGTAACATAGTAAGTGCTACCTAGTATGTATGTAATAGTGACATTCACAGAGATTTACAAATTCCCAAAGTTATAGATGAAATAAGTAGATATGCCATAAAGCATAAAGCTCGTTTAGAAGAGCATATAAATCTTGAAGCTGCTCAACTAATAAATAATCAAATTATTATAGGAAGGCTTAAAAGAAAAAGACCTTTAGATATAGTACGAAGTACAGATTTCCTTAGGGAAAGTACATAAAACCTATATTCAAAACAAGATAGCAAAAAAATAATGGTTAGCCAGTTTAACTAGTTTTAATAAGGGAAGGGTGTGGTTTAGTCGGTAAGAATCCGACACACACTTCTGCTACGGGGCGGTCTGTATCTTTCGAAGATCCACACCATTCCCGAAATTTAAAAAAAAATAAAAAATCGACATGTTATCATATCATAACATGCTCGAAGTAGAACTGTGGCGATCTTAGGAAAACGGTGTCCGTAAATTTTTGCTAACTGAGGTGCCGTAAGTGACCGTTAGTAATCTAAAATGATTTATTTTTTTACTTGATGAATTACGCCATAAAATCCTTTGATAGTTAAAATGCACCTTGTTTATTAGAATCTGACGGTATATTTTCTTCATGTCTGCTGTAAAAAAGTACTGATGACATCTAAATCTTAAACGCACAGCGAATAATTCTAGTAAAATGGGCGGACCAGTTAACAATGCTTCATTTAATGAATTGCCTGATGATGAAGGAGACGATCCATCAAAAACCTCGCAAAGTTTAGTGGTGCTCCTGTTTAATTTAAACACTGCGAAATGTCGCAAATAGTATGCAGAAGGATTTTCAATTTCATTTAGTGTCATCTCTTCCATTTGTCCCCTGCCTGTGTTGGCAAAATATTGTTCAGCTCTCTTTTCCTCTTCCGTTAATTTACTGTTGCAAAAAATACTATCCAATTTCGAAAATTTTTGATTTTATTCAGATTTTCATGTATTGAATTAAACTTACAATAAACTTCGTGTTGGTCAATATTGTGCTTTGAAAATTTTCCTGTGGCTACCCATTCAAATTAGGACACTTCTACAATAAATGAAGTATTTATAATTTTGGAGCGAGGGTCTTCTAAAATATGAAATATCACATCTGAGACTAATATTACATCGATTTTGTGACTCTTACCATACACAAAATAATTACATACAGGTGTAGCATGTCATTGTTCAATGAAAATAATTTTTTTGTAGCATATAATTTTTGGTATACAAAATAACTCGTTTATAACGCATTTATAAACATAAATAACGCATTTATCAACATTTCAGCAGTCAACAACATATTTCTAGTTACAAAAAAAAATTATTTTTGTTTCTTTTCGTTCATCTATCAAATTTGAAATGCGCACTTAGACAAAATAAGCATAAATAGAGAACACATATATACATTAATTACTACATAAAAAATTTATGACAAAACTTAAATAGAAACGAGGAAGAATACAGTTGCCTTTGTCAACTCTTAGATACCCGTACGAACCGTTAGTATGTTAACAGCCTGTCACTCTGCTTACAATATTATTTTTTTAATATTTTAGTATTTTAAATTAATTTGGGTGAATTTTATAATTTCTAGAACTATGGGTTGTACATATATTCAAACTATATGTTTATATGTACATTCTTCAAAAGCAGATTCTAACTTTCCACATAACGATTATCAATCCAAAACTTTTTCAAATATTCTATAGTACCATTTAATACTAAGCGGTAAATGTATATTAAATTTACTTAGTACAAAATAGTAAATATAATTTTAAATATTATATTATATTATATTTAAATATTCCATTGACAGAATAATTTCTTATAAGTATAATAAAATACATATATGTATGTAAATACGGCGCTATATAATATACATCTATACTCTTATCATTCATTCACTAGTGACATATACGATATGTAAATAAACATGATATTATATAAGTATGTATATATATTAATATCATATAAATAAAAATTCTTCAAGCAACCGTTATGTTGTTTATTTATTTGCATTTTTATGTACTGCGCATTATATCCTCAACAATTTCAAATTATCGAGTAAAACAAAATGCAAAAAATTAGTTAAAGAAATTTGTTAGAAAATTTGAAAAAATCAAGTAACACTTTCGTCAATTATAAAGTAACCCTATATTATTAAAAAAAGTTGTTAACAGAAATAAGAGTATGATGTTGAAGCTTTAATTTTTGTGTATTACTTCAAAAAAATTCTAACAGGTGTTCAAGTTACAGGTGTTTAAAAATAGGAAATTTTCAGTTTTTGACTCCTTACAGCTCCTAAACGGGGGGTGATACAAAAAAATTTTCTGAAATGACTCATACTTATTTTCAAAGATCTAACTTCTGTCAAAATTTCATGTTTTCAACTTAAACCGTTTAGAAGATAGAAGGGTTAAAGGATTTTGCAAAATTTTAGTTTCGCATAACGGTAAATTAAGACACCGTATGCCACAACTATATATTTATTGTATATATACTTTTAAAGCTAATAAAAGTAGTAATCGTTTGGCGTTTTCAAAATGAAAATATACCTTATACAACTTGTGCTATAACAGTTTAAATATAGAGCTTTTTTGAACTTTTGGGGAGCTGTAGCTCCGTAACGGGTGGGGCTACGAAAAAAAGTTATTAAAAATAAAATTAATATTTTTGTGAGATCTATCAGCAGTTAAAACTTCATAGCTCTATTTCAAAAAAAATGTCGGGATCTAAAAGTTAGGTGTTCGAGAGCTACCCTAAGGCTTGGTCCAAACTCAACCAAAAAAAATAGGGAACCTACAAATTACTCCCAAAATATTTTGTGTAAATTTCAAGATTCTAGCTTTCTTAGTTTTTGAGTTAGCGTGCTGACGGACGGACGGACGGACGGACGGACATGGCTCAAAAGTCTTAGAATTTTTTTCTGATCCGATCCATACCTTTGAAGGTATATCTAGCTCGCTTATTTCGAGGTGTTACAAACGGAGGAGTAATTTTATTATACCCGATCCTATCGTACGGGTATAAAAAAAATGCTGCTGAAAATTATTGAAAATTTAAAATAGAAATATAAATTAATAGAATATAAACGACTTTTTTTAAAATAATGGAAGGTATCGAACTCGCGCGCGCAATTGAATATAAATATCAAATAAATTGCAAAAAAATATAAAGAAAAAAAAGAATTTAATTTAATTTAACTATTAAACTAAGAATTTTTAACAAACAGAAAGATATAAAATAACAATCTTCAGAAAAATTATGGTTTTATTTTAATTATTTATGTTATGAAAGAAAAACTTTTAAAAGATAAAGAAAATAGTGGAAAAATTTATTAAAAGTGTATAAAAGTTTATTGAAAATGAATATAGCACAATTTAGTTTAAATTCAATAAATATTATAAAAAAGAAAAAAAACTGCTTTACTTGAAATAAAATATTTTTTTTTTTTTTTGTTTTGTTTTTTGGTGAAATTATTTCTCTATATGAATGAGACCGCAATTTTAGCGGTGTAATATGAAAATTAAGCAAATAATAATTGTCAACAGTGCTCTTGAAATAAAATAAAATAAAAAAAAAAACAAATTACTTACTTAGATACAAAATTAAGAAAACAAAAACTTCCAAAACAATATTCACAATAATTTTTTTTTTTTTTTCATTTTGTATTTCATTTTGTATTTCTATAAACAATATTTATTATAATCATAGGAAATAAAATTGAAAAAATACAGGTTAAATTAAAATCCATATATAAAGCAGACTAAATATTTTAATATGTATGTATATGCAATTTAAAATCTTATATGCTACTTTTTCTTTATAATACAATTGGTAATTCATCTAAATTAAAAACAATATACTTAACCTAAGTTAAAAAATTTAATTTGAACACTTTTTCACATTTGAATAAAAATAAAAAGAAATACATATTGGAATGGAGAAGGAAAGGAAAAAAGATAGAAAAATTAAGTTTATTTTCACTTTCATAAAATTTCTTAGAATAATTACATTAAATATCATTTAAATAATAATATAAGAAAATAAAGTAAAACAAGAGAAAAAAAAATTTTTTTATTTGAAGAATATTTTAATATACTTATAAATGAACTAAAAGAATACAAATTTTGACATTCTGATAAGATATCTCATGTTCGATTATATAAATAAATGTAATGTTGCCATTGCGTATTAATTCAAATTCAATATTGAAAACTTAATAACTAAATAACTTAATAACTAAATAAAATAAAAATAATACAAAATAAAAATAATTATTTTATTAAAAATTAAAATTTATTAAAAAAAAAAAAATAAATTAAGTAATGGAAATAAATTAAATAAAATAATATTTTCAACTTTTAAATACTTAATACTAAAAATAAAAAACAAACAAAATAAAATAAAATAAATAATAATTAATAATCACAAATTATAACATAAATTAAATCCGATTTGTTCAAGGTAATTTTGTTACACCAAAAATTATATAAAATTAAATAAAATTAAAAATTAAGAAATTCAAATAAATTAAAAATAAAATAATCAACATGTCAAAACAATGTGTTTCCTGCGGAAAAAACAAAACTTCGAAAAATAATAGAGAACTACACTGCAGTGGAGATTGTAATGAATTGTATCATCTCAAATGCGCAAATATCCCGGAAAACCTTTACGAAAATGTGATCACAGGCAAACAATTGTGGACATGCCCAAAATGTCCATCTTTATCTCCTAATCAATCCATCGGAGCAACCAGTTTTGTAGAGGGAAATGATGACAGTTTTCGTGAAGAAGATGAAAAAATTATTGAACAATTTGAACAAGCATCTATCACTCTGAGCATCCTGGATACAAAAACTTGTTCATTACAAAGCGTAGCCGACTACCTAAAAACTTTAGGTCCTATAGTGCTCTAAGTATTAAAATCCCAAAATTTCATATCAACAAAAATAGACGAAATAATGGATCCCAATAAGGAGTTATTAGAAAAAAATCAAATTCTAAATGAAAAACTGCTCTATGCGGAAGACAAATGCAAAAAGCTGGAGGAAAAAATCAACATCCTAGAATTTAAAATAGATGAACCAGTAAGGAAAAAAAATAACAAAAATATAGTTGTATCTGGCATCCCATCCTGTGTTGATAATATCGAAGAAGCACTCATGCAAATGGCAACAAAAATTAGCTTGAACCTAAAAAAGGATGATATAGACGAAATTTCTTCTTTTAAACAACTATCTTATAATATTCCCAACAAGAGGCAACGTAAACTATTCGTGGTTAAATTCAAATCCGAAACGACTAAAAATGAATTTATGGATAAAAAAAAAAATCATCATCTGTTTACAGCTGAAGTTAATATGTTACAAGAGGGCAATAAGGAAATTTTTTTTCAACACCAACTCACATTTCTACAAAAAAAATTGTATTATGAGGCGAACAAATCAATACCAAACACAATTACAAGTACTTCTGGTTTAAAAACCATACAATTAACTTGCGTGAAAAGAATGGTTCTATTGTTTCAAGACTTTCTAATTTTAACGATCTCATCAAATTTAAATATAAGAATAATTACTAACAATAATAAAAATTTTCTTAAATACTCATTAAAATTAACAACACTAACAGATAACCTAAAACTAACATTGATAAACTTTCAAATAAATAGTACAATAATAGATTCGTCATTTAGTCATATTTTAACTTTTACATTAATCTTATTACAAAATCTAAATTTTTTCTTAATTTTGTATTGTAACATTGTTTCAAATAATACACCTTACTTTTGAAATATTTTTAGAATTAACACTAACAATTATTTGTTTTATTTGAAAGATCTTTCTTACTCAGCTTAAATTTGTTTGAATATCTAAGAAACTTTTACATATACAATTCACTCTTTTACTCTTATTAACTCTTAACTCTTATATCGCTTAATTTTTACATCTCATTTAATTTTTTATTGTTCTACATTTATTATTTGTTGCCTATTTTATATAACTATTTTCCATTCCTAAAAAAATGATTGATTTTTTCGACAGTCTTAAAATAAATTATTCTACAACACTGGCAGATAATTTAGCTTCAGAATATAAAAATAAATTAAATATTATTTACTTAAATATTCAAAGCATAAGAAATAAAATTTAAAATCTGGAATCATTTATTTATTCTCTCAAATCAAAAATAGCAATTATAGTCCTAACAGAAATTTGGATAAGCAAAAATGAAAATAAATTTTTCAATCTTCCTGGCTACACGGGCTACTTTTCAAACCGGGAAAGGTTCTACGGTGGTACTTATCTTAGCTCTACCCAAATTCTTGATGAGGAATTTAATCAATCAAATATTCTGATGGTAAAATTACTCCGACACAATACAAACATCGTAGCGGTGTATAGATCACATCAAACGAATATCGATGACTTCATAAAAAAAAGTAGATGATATTACAGCTATAAACATTCGCTAATACTCGGAGATTTTAACATTAATCTATTAGACAAAAAGAATATTGATGTATTGAATTACAATAACACTCTTTTGAGCAATGGGTATATAATTGGAAACAAAATTACTGAAGAATACGCAACACGAATCGGGAAAACTTCAAAAACCGTTATTGATCATTTTATTACCGACATCCTAAACTATAAATATCAATTCCTTATAACAGATACTCCTTTATCAGATCATCATTTATTTTTAATTAGTGCTGATCTAACCCCAACCAAAGAGCCCACAATAGAGACAAAAACGGTCTTGGACTATGACAGACTCTCTAGAGACTCTTTCAGGGATACATTAGGAGTGTACAATACTATTGATGATCTCGTCAATAGCTTAACATTATAAATTAAAAAATATAACGACAACTCATTTCACAAAAACGATTAAAAAACATGAATGGATGACTAATGACATACTCAACATGATCAAAGTTCCCGACTCTTTTTTCAAATATAAACGAAAGTATCCCAATGACTCAAATATCTCTTCCCTGTACAAATTTTATCGAGCTAAAGTAAAAAACATGATTCTCGACGCCAAAGTTAAATTTTGTACTGATGAAATAACAAAAAATCCGAGCGACAGTAAAAAACTGTGGGTACTTTATAAAAAGATCATGTTCAACAAGGGTGGGAAGGATTCGAAAACACAGAAGGATTCGAATACAATAACAATATAATCACAGATCCACAAAACATATCAGAGTGCATGAACGACTTTTTCACGAATGTGACAAGTAGTCTGAAAATTTCAAATGCTTGCATTGATCACAATTTTTTTAATAACCTAAGACGGAATATACAACGCACATTTTTTCTTACACCAACTTCAACAACAGAAGTGGAAATTATAATTAGAACGAAATTCTGCGACCGGCTACGATAACATCTCCACAAAATTTGTAAAAAAATTTGTTGCCAGACTTCTACCTACACTGGTAAAGTTTATAAACATTTCATTCCAGACAAATAATTTTTCTGAATGCCTGAAAACTGCCATTATAACACCGATATATAAAAAAGAAAACGCGACCAATCCAACAAATTACCGGCCTATATCAGTTTTGAGCACTTTTTCCAAAATCTTTGAAAAATTTATAAAGACTAGATTAAATGATTTTTTAACCCACAATAATATCCTGTATTGTGAACAATTTGGTTTTGAACAAAAGTCAAACACCACTGCAGCTTGCCTATCGCTTACCGATTTTATAACAAAAAATATGGATAACAGAAAGTTCACTGCGTGCCTTTTTATTGATCTCCAAAAATCATTCGATTGCGTAGACCATGATATATTACTGCTTAAACTTAAAAAACTAGATCTCTCACACGAACATATAGCGTTATTTAAAACATATTTAATAGGTCGATCACAAAAGGTTAAATTAGATAATGTTTACAGTAATCCAAGATTAAGTAAAAAAGGTGTTCCTCAAGGATACATTCTAGGCCCCGACCTATTTAAAATATATATCGATGACTTGTCACAAGTTAATCTTAAACGGTCTCTGCAATTATTCGCTGATTATGCAGCAATAAAATACTCGGCAAATAATGAAACGGAATTAAAAACAACTTACAAGATTTATCATTAATTGATGAATGGTTAGACAAAAATCGGCTAGTAATAAATTTAAATAAGACGAAAATACTATTATTTGGAAACAAGCTGTTTCATAATCCATCCTTTATATATAATAATAGTCAACTCGGAGTAGTAAAAAACTTCAACTACCTAGGCATGATCATTGATTATAACCTTAGATGGACAGACCATATTGATTTTGTTTGTAAGAAAATCTCTCCTTACATCTTTATATTAAAGAGACTAAGAAGATTCTTTGACAAACAAACTCTAAATATTATTTATAATTCATACATGCACTCTAATATTATATATTCAAAACCCTATATGGAATAGGGCTTCAAAAGTTCATTTGGGCAGACTATATGTTCTTCACAAGAAGGCAATAAAAATAATTCACAACTATCCAATTACACATCCAACTAATCAACTATATTCTATTCAGTAACCAAGTCTTGATTTTTTTGGCAATAGAGAGCTGTAACTACTAGCATTCAAAATTATATACAATATGATTAAGCATAACTTTATACTCAATAGAAATATAGATATTCACACACATAACACTAGAAATAAATTAAATTATTACCTTACCTGATTTAGAACGGATAAACAAAAAACAAACTGTTTATATCAATGTTTAAAATATCCTTGAATTTTTTCAACCGTAAGTTTGTGGAACATCTTAATTGGATTTATCTTAATATTTATATTTTGTGGACAAAAAGTATAAATAAAAAACAATTTTTTACTCAATAAATCTAATGTTTAAAATGTTATGATGATCTAACGTCTAATCTTAAATCTATTGAAGAATTAAGCTACTTCAAAAAAATTATATACTAAATTCATGCAGGAAACAAATTTATAAACAAACCAACTAATTTAGAAATTTTATCAAAACAGAAAAATGAAATTCAAGCAAATTTAACTGAAAACAAAAAAATTAAAAAAAGAAAAAAAATAACTTTTAATAAAAATAAATTTTAGTAATTATAAAATAATTTTTAATATTGAATAAAAGAAACAATAAATTAACAAAAGGAAAAAAAAAATAAAAAAAATAAAAAATAAAAAAAGAAAAAAAATTATATAAATAGGTATATTATATAAATTACACAAATGGACCAGACAGCTTCGGCTTGGTTTCTAACACTCTAATTGCATAATATCATTTCTTATTTTTTACTAACAATTTTATATTTGAAATAAAGAAAAAAAAAAAAAATATACTTCAACTTTTAAATCGATAACCTTATTTCTTTTATAGATATTTCTAAAGTTAATTAAATATTATAAAAAACTCGCTTCACTTCGAAAATTTTAGTATTTTTATAAATTAGTTGTAAATTCGCAATATAAATATAATAGTATCAAATACTAATGGCATATGATCGCATATGGTATGCATTTCTTAGCAATGTATAAAAGCAATAGTTAGATGAGTACTTATAATATTATAATAAACAAAAGTTTAAAATATACATAATATACCATATATACTTTAAATTTAATAACCGACAATTTTTGTAATTAAAAATTTTAAACTCATTTAAGTAAAAAATGAATTTAGAAAACAGAAATTGGAAAATTTGTAGTTTGCAACATTGCAAACAATCAAGGAAGGAACATCTTAATCTAAAATTTTTTAAATTGATCATCTGATTTATTAGTCTGAAATCCATCATCTAATTTATTAGTCTGAAAGGTTTGGAGAGAAAAATGTTGTTTTGATGAAAAAAAGGATAAAGGATACCTACATTGTAGCATTCTTAAATCGTAAGTGCATAGTCTTTATAACAATAAAAACAGAGCCAAAATAAAAAATTACTATTATACAAAAAAAAAACCGTTACAGAGAGAAATTACGCAGAGAATACAAAATACAGAGAGAAAGGCGATCTTATGTAGTAATTTTTTTTTGTTTTAATTTTTGGGTAAAAATAATTTTTATTTATGTGAAAAACATTTTCCAATTTAATTTATTGGTAGAAAATACTTTAAAAAATAAGTCTCAACCCTCATAAATTTAATAACTGGTAACACTCAATAAATTAAATAACCGGTAACTGCAGCAATAATGAAGAAGACATTGTATTCAAATCTTCTAGAAGATACCATAATGAAAGTGATGAAACTGAAAATTCTTTTAAAAATAATGATTGCTTCTATTGTTTGAAAAACGAAAAATTGTTATTGTTGTATTTAATAAATATCACAGAATGTTTATTATGCTTAAAAAGGAGATAAAATAAATGAGTCTATATAAAACCATCTAAGAAGAATGTTTTATTGCATCACATAACATTTATAATTAAATAATAAACTTAATTTTAAAGACTTAAAATTAAATAACAAATGTAGAATAATACTTTTATTAACTATTTTATATATAAATACTGTGAAATAATTTAAACCAATTGCAAAAAAAAAAAACAAAAATAATTCATGAATAACCAATGAAAAAATCCAACATAAGTGCATAAAAACCTTTATATTAAATAAACAAATTAAATTACAACAATTATTATTCAAAACAAAAAACAACAATAGTAAACCAACAAATATATAACATCAATCAAGAATGCCAACATCATCTGGTCAGTTTATTATTTTTAATATTGATAAAATTTTTATATAAAGGGTTTTTCAAATTAAATTTTCAAAAGAAAATAATTAAAAGATATAGAATATAAATTGAAACTGGAAAAGTTTTTATTTATTTGTGAACTACAATGTTTGCCATTTATACTCTGAAAATTATATCTCCCATGTGACCACCTCTTGCGTCTCTACAGTACCTGATTCTTTTATCAAAATTTTCCGGTACCGTTAACGGTTATGGCTCTTCCAGCATAATTTTCCAAAAAGTTCGGACGAATCGCACCACCAGACCACAATGCACATGTAACAGTGACTGTTTGTGGATGTGTTGGCTTCCCTTGGATCACACGACGTTTTGCTTCGTCGTTGTTTCTCGTCAGTATCCAATTGGCAAAGTCCCGACACATAGAATTATATTGTGACAGCAATTCTTGTGTCAATTGAACTTTGTAGGCTTTCAACGCTAAATCTTTGTGCATAATACGCCATACAATACAATACACGGTAATATTCTGGAGATATTGCCAAGGGACTTTATACCAACCCTGACCGACTACACTGTTCCCAAACTAAATTTCGGGAACAATTTAACAGTAGAATTTCCGTCTAGAGCGGAATGGAGGGGCTGAGTTGTGACAAAGAACTTCGATGTCACTATCTTCACCGACGGATCCAAGATGAAGGAAGGAGTCGGTGCTGGTATTTTCTCGGAGAAACTCAACATTTCAAAATCCTACAGACTCCCCGCCACAGCTACCATCTTCCGGGCGGAGGTACTAGCAGTTAGAGAGGCTGCTCGAATTCTGAACGGAAACAACACACAGATGAGAACGGTTGCCATTTGTGTGGACAGTCAATCGGTGATTAAGGTCATTAACGCGAACATTACAACCTCAAAGCTTGTTAGACAGTGCCAAGAGGAACTTGCCCTAACAAGCGAAAGGTTAAACATAACCTTCTTGTGGGTGCCTGGGCATAGTAATATTGAAGGAAATGAAAAAGCTGACGAACTAACAAAGAAAGGAGCTACCCAGAACACTAAACTGTCCGGAGAGAGTCAGTTGTCCAATTAGTACCGTTAAGGAACAGATCCTTTCTTTGTATATAGCGAAATCACAAAATAGGTGGAGCAATCTGAGCAATTACACGATATTGAGAACATTGCGGCCCACATACAACAAAAGGAGATCAAATGCGTTGATATCCAAATCTCGCACAGACATAGCCAGACTAGTGGCAATCATCACAGGCTACTGGCCTTCTTTATAATACAATTGGTAATTCATCTAAATTAAAAACAATATACTTAACCTAAGTTAAAAAATTTAATTTGAACACTTTTTCACATTTGAATAAAAATAAAAAGAAATACATATTGGAATGGAGAAGGAAAGGAAAAAAGATAGAAAAATTAAGTTTATTTTCACTTTCATAAAATTTCTTAGAATAATTACATTAAATATCATTTAAATAATAATATAAGAAAATAAAGTAAAACAAGAGAAAAAAAAATTTTTTTATTTGAAGAATATTTTAATATACTTATAAATGAACTAAAAGAATACAAATTTTGACATTCTGATAAGATATCTCATGTTCGATTATATAAATAAATGTAATGTTGCCATTGCGTATTAATTCAAATTCAATATTGAAAACTTAATAACTAAATAACTTAATAACTAAATAAAATAAAAATAATACAAAATAAAAATAATTATTTTATTAAAAATTAAAATTTATTAAAAAAAAAAAAATAAATTAAGTAATGGAAATAAATTAAATAAAACAATATTTTCAACTTTTAAATACTTAATACTAAAAATAAAAAACAAACAAAATAAAATAAAATAAATAATAATTAATAATCACAAATTATAACATAAATTAAATCCGATTTGTTCAAGGTAATTTTGTTACACCAAAAATTATATAAAATTAAATAAAATTAAAAATTAAGAAATTCAAATAAATTAAAAATAAAATAATCAACATGTCAAAACAATGTGTTTCCTGCGGAAAAAACAAAACTTCGAAAAATAATAGAGAACTACACTGCAGTGGAGATTGTAATGAATTGTATCATCTCAAATGCGCAAATATCCCGGAAAACCTTTACGAAAATGTGATCACAGGCAAACAATTGTGGACATGCCCAAAATGTCCATCTTTATCTCCTAATCAATCCATCGGAGCAACCAGTTTTGTAGAGGGAAATGATGACAGTTTTCGTGAAGAAGATGAAAAAATTATTGAACAATTTGAACAAGCATCTATCACTCTGAGCATCCTGGATACAAAAACTTGTTCATTACAAAGCGTAGCCGACTACCTAAAAACTTTAGGTCCTATAGTGCTCTAAGTATTAAAATCCCAAAATTTCATATCAACAAAAATAGACGAAATAATGGATCCCAATAAGGAGTTATTAGAAAAAAATCAAATTCTAAATGAAAAACTGCTCTATGCGGAAGACAAATGCAAAAAGCTGGAGGAAAAAATCAACATCCTAGAATTTAAAATAGATGAACCAGTAAGGAAAAAAAATAACAAAAATATAGTTGTATCTGGCATCCCATCCTGTGTTGATAATATCGAAGAAGCACTCATGCAAATGGCAACAAAAATTAGCTTGAACCTAAAAAAAGATGATATAGACGAAATTTCTTCTTTTAAACAACTATCTTATAATATTCCCAACAAGAGGCAACGTAAACTATTCGTGGTTAAATTCAAATCCGAAACGACTAAAAATGAATTTATGGATAAAAAAAAAAATCATCATCTGTTTACAGCTGAAGTTAATATGTTACAAGAGGGCAATAAGGAAATTTTTTTTCAACACCAACTCACATTTCTACAAAAAAAATTGTATTATGAGGCGAACAAATCAATACCAAACACAATTACAAGTACTTCTGGTTTAAAAACCATACAATTAACTTGCGTGAAAAGAATGGTTCTATTGTTTCAAGACTTTCTAATTTTAACGATCTCATCAAATTTAAATATAAGAATAATTACTAACAATAATAAAAATTTTCTTAAATACTCATTAAAATTAACAACACTAACAGATAACCTAAAACTAACATTGATAAACTTTCAAATAAATAGTACAATAATAGATTCGTCATTTAGTCATATTTTAACTTTTACATTAATCTTATTACAAAATCTAAATTTTTTCTTAATTTTGTATTGTAACATTGTTTCAAATAATACACCTTACTTTTGAAATATTTTTAGAATTAACACTAACAATTATTTGTTTTATTTGAAAGATCTTTCTTACTCAGCTTAAATTTGTTTGAATATCTAAGAAACTTTTACATATACAATTCACTCTTTTACTCTTATTAACTCTTAACTCTTATATCGCTTAATTTTTACATCTCATTTAATTTTTTATTGTTCTACATTTATTATTTGTTGCCTATTTTATATAACTATTTTCCATTCCTAAAAAAATGATTGATTTTTTCGACAGTCTTAAAATAAATTATTCTACAACACTGGCAGATAATTTAGCTTCAGAATATAAAAATAAATTAAATATTATTTACTTAAATATTCAAAGCATAAGAAATAAAATTTAAAATCTGGAATCATTTATTTATTCTCTCAAATCAAAAATAGCAATTATAGTCCTAACAGAAATTTGGATAAGCAAAAATGAAAATAAATTTTTCAATCTTCCTGGCTACACGGGCTACTTTTCAAACCGGGAAAGGTTCTACGGTGGTACTTATCTTAGCTCTACCCAAATTCTTGATGAGGAATTTAATCAATCAAATATTCTGATGGTAAAATTACTCCGACACAATACAAACATCGTAGCGGTGTATAGATCACATCAAACGAATATCGATGACTTCATAAAAAAAAGTAGATGATATTACAGCTATAAACATTCGCTAATACTCGGAGATTTTAACATTAATCTATTAGACAAAAAGAATATTGATGTATTGAATTACAATAACACTCTTTTGAGCAATGGGTATATAATTGGAAACAAAATTACTGAAGAATACGCAACACGAATCGGGAAAACTTCAAAAACCGTTATTGATCATTTTATTACCGACATCCTAAACTATAAATATCAATTCCTTATAACAGATACTCCTTTATCAGATCATCATTTATTTTTAATTAGTGCTGATCTAACCCCAACCAAAGAGCCCACAATAGAGACAAAAACGGTCTTGGACTATGACAGACTCTCTAGAGACTCTTTCAGGGATACATTAGGAGTGTACAATACTATTGATGATCTCGTCAATAGCTTAACATTATAAATTAAAAAATATACCACGACAACTCATTTCACAAAAACGATTAAAAAACATGAATGGATGACTAATGACATACTCAACATGATCAAAGTTCCCGACTCTTTTTTCAAATATAAACGAAAGTATCCCAATGACTCAAATATCTCTTCCCTGTACAAATTTTATCGAGCTAAAGTAAAAAACATGATTCTCGACGCCAAAGTTAAATTTTGTACTGATGAAATAACAAAAAATCCGAGCGACAGTAAAAAACTGTGGGTACTTTATAAAAAGATCATGTTCAACAAGGGTGGGAAGGATTCGAAAACACAGAAGGATTCGAATACAATAGCAATATAATCACAGATCCACAAAACATATCAGAGTGCATGAACGACTTTTTCACGAATGTGACAAGTAGTCTGAAAATTTCAAATGCTTGCATTGATCACAATTTTTTTAATAACCTAAGACGGAATATACAACGCACATTTTTTCTTACACCAACTTCAACAACAGAAGTGGAAATTATAATTAGAACGAAATTCTGCGACCGGCTACGATAACATCTCCACAAAATTTGTAAAAAAATTTGTTGCCAGACTTCTACCTACACTGGTAAAGTTTATAAACATTTCATTCCAGACAAATAATTTTTCTGAATGCCTGAAAACTGCCATTATAACACCGATATATAAAAAAGAAAACGCGACCAATCCAACAAATTACCGGCCTATATCAGTTTTGAGCACTTTTTCCAAAATCTTTGAAAAATTTATAAAGACTAGATTAAATGATTTTTTAACCCACAATAATATCCTGTATTGTGAACAATTTGGTTTTGAACAAAAGTCAAACACCACTGCAGCTTGCCTATCGCTTACCGATTTTATAACAAAAAATATGGATAACAGAAAGTTCACTGCGTGCCTTTTTATTGATCTCCAAAAATCATTCGATTGCGTAGACCATGATATATTACTGCTTAAACTTAAAAAACTAGATCTCTCACACGAACATATAGCGTTATTTAAAACATATTTAATAGGTCGATCACAAAAGGTTAAATTAGATAATGTTTACAGTAATCCAAGATTAAGTAAAAAAGGTGTTCCTCAAGGATCCATTCTAGGCCCCGACCTATTTAAAATATATATCGATGACTTGTCACAAGTTAATCTTAAACGGTCTCTGCAATTATTCGCTGATTATGCAGCAATAAAATACTCGGCAAATAATGAAACGGAATTAAAAACAACTTACAAGATTTATCATTAATTGATGAATGGTTAGACAAAAATCGGCTAGTAATAAATTTAAATAAGACGAAAATACTATTATTTGGAAACAAGCTGTTTCATAATCCATCCTTTATATATAATAATAGTCAACTCGGAGTAGTAAAAAACTTCAACTACCTAGGCATGATCATTGATTATAACCTTAGATGGACAGACCATATTGATTTTGTTTGTAAGAAAATTTCTCCTTACATCTTTATATTAAAGAGACTAAGAAGATTCTTTGACAAACAAACTCTAAATATTATTTATAATTCATACATGCACTCTAATATTATATATTCAAAACCCTATATGGAATAGGGCTTCAAAAGTTCATTTGGGCAGACTATATGTTCTTCACAAGAAGGCAATAAAAATAATTCACAACTATCCAATTACACATCCAACTAATCAACTATATTCTATTCAGTAACCAAGTCTTGATTTTTTTGGCAATAGAGAGCTGTAACTACTAGCATTCAAAATTATATACAATATGATTAAGCATAACTTTATACTCAATAGAAATATAGATATTCACACACATAACACTAGAAATAAATTAAATTATTACCTTACCTGATTTAGAACGGATAAACAAAAAACAAACTGTTTATATCAATGTTTAAAATATCCTTGAATTTTTTCAACCGTAAGTTTGTGGAACATCTTAATTGGATTTATCTTAATATTTATATTTTGTGGACAAAAAGTATAAATAAAAAACAATTTTTTACTCAATAAATCTAATGTTTAAAATGTTATGATGATCTAACGTCTAATCTTAAATCTATTGAAGAATTAAGCTACTTCAAAAAAATTATATACTAAATTCATGCAGGAAACAAATTTATAAACAAACCAACTAATTTAGAAATTTTATCAAAACAGAAAAATGAAATTCAAGCAAATTTAACTGAAAACAAAAAAATTAAAAAAAGAAAAAAAATAACTTTTAATAAAAATAAATTTTAGTAATTATAAAATAATTTTTAATATTGAATAAAAGAAACAATAAATTAACAAAAGGAAAAAAAAAATAAAAAAAATAAAAAATAAAAAAAGAAAAAAAATTATATAAATAGGTATATTATATAAATTACACAAATGGACCAGACAGCTTCAGCTTGGTTTCTAACACTCTAATTGCATAATATCATTTCTTATTTTTTACTAACAATTTTATATTTGAAATAAAGAAAAAAAAAAAAAATATACTTCAACTTTTAAATCGATAACCTTATTTCTTTTATAGATATTTCTAAAGTTAATTAAATATTATAAAAAACTCGCTTCACTTCGAAAATTTTAGTATTTTTATAAATTAGTTGTAAATTCGCAATATAAATATAATAGTATCAAATACTAATGGCATATGATCGCATATGGTATGCATTTCTTAGCAATGTATAAAAGCAATAGTTAGATGAGTACTTATAATATTATAATAAACAAAAGTTTAAAATATACATAATATACCATATATACTTTAAATTTAATAACCGACAATTTTTGTAATTAAAAATTTTAAACTCATTTAAGTAAAAAATGAATTTAGAAAACAGAAATTGGAAAATTTGTAGTTTGCAACATTGCAAACAATCAAAGAAGGAACATCTTAATCTAAAATTTTTTAAATTGATCATCTGATTTATTGAGTCTGAAATCCATCATCTAATTTATTAGTCTGAAAGGTTTGGAGAGAAAAATGTTGTTTTGATGAAAAAAAGGATAAAGGATACCTACATTGTAGCATTCTTAAATCGTAAGTGCATAGTCTTTATAACAATAAAAACAGAGCCAAAATAAAAAATTACTATTATACAAAAAAAAAACCGTTACAGAGAGAAATTACGCAGAGAATACAAAATACAGAGAGAAAGGCGATCTTATGTAGTAATTTTTTTTTGTTTTAATTTTTGGGTAAAAATAATTTTTATTTATGTGAAAAACATTTTCCAATTTAATTTATTGGTAGAAAATACTTTAAAAAATAAGTCTCAACCCTCATAAATTTAATAACTGGTAACACTCAATAAATTAAATAACCGGTAACTGCAGCAATAATGAAGAAGACATTGTATTCAAATCTCCTAGAAGATACCATAATGAAAGTGATGAAACTGAAAATTCTTTTAAAAATAATGATTGCTTCTATTGTTTGAAAAATGAAAAATTGTTATTGTTGTATTTAATAAATATCACAGAATGTTTATTATGCTTAAAAAGGAGATATAATAAATGAGTCTATATAAAACCATCTAAGAAGAATGTTTTGTTGCATCACATAACATTTATAATTAAATAATAAACTTAATTTTAAAGACTTAAAATTAAATAACAAATGTAGAATAATACTTTTATTAACTATTTTATATATAAATACTGTGAAATAATTTAAACCAATTGCAAAAAAAAAAAAACAAAAATAATTCATGAATAACCAATGAAAAAATCCAACATAAGTGCATAAAAACCTTTATATTAAATAAACAAATTAAATTACAACAATTATTATTCAAAACAAAAAACAACAATAGTAAACCAACAAATATATAACATCAATCAAGAATGCCAACATCATCTGGTCAGTTTATTATTTTTAATATTGATAAAATTTTTATATAAAGGGTTTTTCAAATTAAATTTTCAAAAGAAAATAATTAAAAGATATAGAATATAAATTGAAACTGGAAAAGTTTTTATTTATTTGTGAACTACAATGTTTGCCATTTATACTCTGAAAATTATATCTCCCATGTGACCACCTCTTGCGTCTCTACAGTACCTGATTCTTTTATCAAAATTTTCCGGTACCGTTAACGGTTATGGCTCTTCCAGCATAATTTTCGAAAAAGTTCGGACGAATCGCACCACCAGACCACAATGCACATGTAACAGTGACTGTTTGTGGATGTGTTGGCTTCCCTTGGATCACACGACGTTTTGCTTCGTCGTTGTTTCTCGTCAGTATCCAATTGGCAAAGTCCCGACACATAGAATTATATTGTGACAGCAATTCTTGTGTCAATTGAACTTTGTAGGCTTTCAACGCTAAATCTTTGTGCATAATACGCCATACAATACAATACACGGTAATATTCTGGAGATATTGCCAAGGGACTTTATACCAACCCTGACCGACTACACTGTTCCCAAACTAAATTTCGGGAACAATTTAACAGTAGAATTTCCGTCTAGAGCGGAATGGAGGGGCTGAGTTGTGACAAAGAACTTCGATGTCACTATCTTCACCGACGGATCCAAGATGAAGGAAGGAGTCGGTGCTGGTATTTTCTCGGAGAAACTCAACATTTCAAAATCCTACAGACTCCCCGCCACAGCTACCATCTTCCGGGCGGAGGTACTAGCAGTTAGAGAGGCTGCTCGAATTCTGAACGGAAACAACACACAGATGAGAACGGTCGCCATTTGTGTGGACAGTCAATCGGTGATTAAGGTCATTAACGCGAACATTACAACCTCAAAGCTTGTTAGACAGTGCCAAGAGGAACTTGCCCTAACAAGCGAAAGGTTAAACATAACCTTCTTGTGGGTGCCTGGGCATAGTAATATTGGAGGAAATGAAAAAGCTGACGAACTAACAAAGAAAGGAGCTACCCAGAACACTAAACTGTCCGGAGAGAGTCAGTTGTCCAATTAGTACCGTTAAGGAACAGATCCTTTCTTTGTATATAGCGAAATCACAAAATAGGTGGAGCAATCTGAGCAATTACACGATATTGAGAACATTGCGGCCCACATACAACAAAAGGAGATCAAATGCGTTGATATCCAAATCTCGCACAGACATAGCCAGACTAGTGGCAATCATCACAGACTACTGGCCTTCTTTATAATACAATTGGTAATTCATCTAAATTAAAAACAATATACTTAACCTAAGTTAAAAAATTTAATTTGAACACTTTTTCACATTTGAATAAAAATAAAAAGAAATACATATTGGAATGGAGAAGGAAAGGAAAAAAGATAGAAAAATTAAGTTTATTTTCACTTTCATAAAATTTCTTAGAATAATTACATTAAATATCATTTAAATAATAATATAAGAAAATAAAGTAAAACAAGAGAAAAAAAAATTTTTTTATTTGAAGAATATTTTAATATACTTATAAATGAACTAAAAGAATACAAATTTTGACATTCTGATAAGATATCTCATGTTCGATTATATAAATAAATGTAATGTTGCCATTGCGTATTAATTCAAATTCAATATTGAAAACTTAATAACTAAATAACTTAATAACTAAATAAAATAAAAATAATACAAAATAAAAATAATTATTTTATTAAAAATTAAAATTTATTAAAAAAAAAAAAATAAATTAAATAAAACAATATTTTCAACTTTTAAATACTTAATACTAAAAATAAAAAACAAACAAAATAAAATAAAATAAATAATAATTAATAATCACAAATTATAACATAAATTAAATCCGATTTGTTCAAGGTAATTTTGTTACACCAAAAATTATATAAAATTAAATAAAATTAAAAATTAAGAAATTCAAATAAATTAAAAATAAAATAATCAACATGTCAAAACAATGTGTTTCCTGCGGAAAAAACAAAACTTCGAAAAATAATAGAGAACTACACTGCAGTGGAGATTGTAATGAATTGTATCATCTCAAATGCGCAAATATCCCAGAAAACCTTTACGAAAATGTGATCACAGGCAAACAATTGTGGACATGCCCAAAATGTCCATCTTTACCTCCTAATCAATCCATCGGAGCAACCAGTTTTGTAGAGAGAAATGATGACAGTTTTCGTGAAGAAGATGAAAAAATTATTGAACAATTTGAACAAGCATCTATCACTCTGAGCATCCTGGATACAAAAACTTGTTCATTACAAAGCGTAGCCGACTACCTTAAAACTTTAGGTCCTATAGTGCTCTAAGTATTAAAATCCCAAAATTTCATATCAACAAAAATAGACGAAATAATGGATCCCAGTAAGGAGTTATTAGAAAAAAATCAAATTCTAAATGAAAAACTGCTCTATGCGGAAGACAAATGCAAAAAGCTGGAGGAAAAAATCAACATCCTAGAATTTAAAATAGATGAACCAGTAAGGAAAAAAAATAACAAAAATATAGTTGTATCTGGCATCCCATCCTGTGTTGATAATATCGAAGAAGCACTCATGCAAATGGCAACAAAAATTAGCTTGAACCTAAAAAAGGATGATATAGACGAAATTTCTTCTTTTAAACAACTATCTTATAATATTCCCAACAAGAGGCAACGTAAACTATTCGTGGTTAAATTCAAATCCGAAACGACTAAAAATGAATTTATGGATAAAAAAAAAAATCATCATCTGTTTACAGCTGAAGTTAATATGTTACAAGAGGGCAATAAGGAAATTTTTTTTCAACACCAACTCACATTTCTACAAAAAAAATTGTATTATGAGGCGAACAAATCAATACCAAACACAATTACAAGTACTTCTGGTTTAAAAACCATACAATTAACTTGCGTGAAAAGAATGGTTCTATTGTTTCAAGACTTTCTAATTTTAACGATCTCATCAAATTTAAATATAAGAATAATTACTAACAATAATAAAAATTTTCTTAAATACTCATTAAAATTAACAACACTAACAGTTAACCTAAAACTAACATTGATAAACTTTCAAATAAATAGTACAATAATAGATTCGTCATTTAGTCATATTTTAACTTTTACATTAATCTTATTACAAAATCTAAATTTTTTCTTAATTTTGTATTGTAACATTGTTTCAAATAATACACCTTACTTTTGAAATATTTTTAGAATTAACACTAACAATTATTTGTTTTATTTGAAAGATCTTTCTTACTCAGCTTAAATTTGTTTGAATATCTAAGAAACTTTTACATATACAATTCACTCTTTTACTCTTATTAACTCTTAACTCTTATATCGCTTAATTTTTACATCTCATTTAATTTTTTATTGTTCTACATTTATTATTTGTTGCCTATTTTATATAACTATTTTCCATTCCTAAAAAAATGATTGATTTTTTCGACAGTCTTAAAATAAATTATTCTACAACACTGGCAGATAATTTAGCTTCAGAATATAAAAATAAATTAAATATTATTTACTTAAATATTCAAAGCATAAGAAATAAAATTTAAAATCTGGAATCATTTATTTATTCTTTCAAATCAAAAATAGCAATTATAGTCCTAACAGAAATTTGGATAAGCAAAAATGAAAATAAATTTTTCAATCTTCCTGGCTACACGGGCTACTTTTCAAACCGGGAAAGGTTCTACGGTGGTACTTATCTTAGCTCTACCCAAATTCTTGATGAGGAATTTAATCAATCAAATATTCTGATGGTAAAATTACTCCGACACAATACAAACATCGTAGCGGTGTATAGATCACATCAAACGAATATCGATGACTTCATAAAAAAAAGTAGATGATATTACAGCTATAAACATTCGCTAATACTCGGAGATTTTAACATTAATCTATTAGACAAAAAGAATATTGATGTATTGAATTACAATAACACTCTTTTGAGCAATGGGTATATAATTGGAAACAAAATTACTGAAGAATACGCAACACGAATCGGGAAAACTTCAAAAACCGTTATTGATCATTTTATTACCGACATCCTAAACTATAAATATCATTTCCTTATAACAGATACTCCTTTATCAGATCATCATTTATTTTTAATTAGTGCTGATCTAACCCCAACCAAAGAGCCCACAATAGAGACAAAAACGGTCTTGGACTATGACAGACTCTCTAGAGACTCTTTCAGGGATACATTAGGAGTGTACAATACTATTGATGATCTCGTCAATAGCTTAACATTATAAATTAAAAAATATACCACGACAACTCATTTCACAAAAACGATTAAAAAATATGAATGGATGACTAATGACATACTCAACATGATCAAAGTTCCCGACTCTTTTTTCAAATATAAACGAAAGTATCCCAATCTCGACGCCAAAGTTAAATTTTGTACTGATGAAATAACAAAAAATCCGAGCGACAGTAAAAAACTGTGGGTACTTTATAAAAAGATCATGTTCAACAAGGGTGGGAAGGATTCGAAAACACAGGTTAAAGTCCTAGAATACAATAACAATATAATCACAGATCCACAAAACATATCAGAGTGCATGAACGACTTTTTCACGAATGTGACAAGTAGTCTGAAAATTTCAAATGCTTGCATTGATCACAATTTTTTTAATAACCTAAGACGGAATATACAACGCACATTTTTTCTTACACCAACTTCAACAACAGAAGTGGAAATTATAATTAGAACGAAATTCTGCGACCGGCTACGATAACATCTCCACAAAATTTGTAAAAAAATTTGTTGCCAGACTTCTACCTACACTGGTAAAGTTTATAAACATTTCATTCCAGACAAATAATTTTTCTGAATGCCTGAAAACTGCCATTATAACACCGATATATAAAAAAGAAAACGCGACCAATCCAACAAATTACCAGCCTATATCAGTTTTGAGCACTTTTTCCAAAATCTTTGAAAAATTTATAAAGACTAGATTAAATGATTTTTTAACCCACAATAATATCCTGTATTGTGAACAATTTGGTTTTGAACAAAAGTCAAACACCACTGCAGCTTGCCTATCGCTTACCGATTTTATAACAAAAAATATGGATAACAGAAAGTTCACTGCGTGCCTTTTTATTGATCTCCAAAAATCGTTCGATTGCGTAGACCATGATATATTACTGCTTAAACTTAAAAAACTAGGTCTCTCACACGAACATATAGCGTTATTTAAAACATATTTAATAGGTCGATCACAAAAGGTTAAATTAGATAATGTTTACAGTAATCCAAGATTAAGTAAAAAAGGTGTTCCTCAAGGATCCATTCTAGGCCCCGACCTATTTAAAATATATATCGATGACTTGTCACAAGTTAATCTTAAACGGTCTCTGCAATTATTCGCTGATTATGCAGCAATAAAATACTCGGCAAATAATGAACCGGAATTAAAAACAACTTACAAGATTTATCATTAATTGATGAATGGTTAGACAAAAATCGGCTAGTAATAAATTTAAATAAGACGAAAATACTATTATTTGGAAACAAGCTGTTTCATAATCCATCCTTTATATATAATAATAGTCAACTCGGAGTAGTAAAAAACTTCAACTACCTAGGCATGATCATTGATTATAACCTTAGATGGACAGACCATATTGATTTTGTTTGTAAGAAAATCTCTCCTTACATCTTTATATTAAAGAGACTAAGAAGATTCTTTGACAAACAAACTCTAAATATTATTTATAATTCATACATGCACTCTAATATTATATATTCAAAACCCTATATGGAATAGGGCTTCAAAAGTTCATTTGGGCAGACTATATGTTCTTCACAAGAAGGCAATAAAAATAATTCACAACTATCCAATTACACATCCAACTAATCAACTATATTCTATTCAGTAACCAAGTCTTGATTTTTTTGGCAATAGAGAGCTGTAACTACTAGCATTCAAAATTATATACAATATGATTAAGCATAACTTTATACTCAATAGAAATATAGATATTCACACACATAACACTAGAAATAAATTAAATTATTACCTTACCTGATTTAGAACGGATAAACAAAAAACAAACTGTTTATATCAATGTTTAAAATATCCTTGAATTTTTTCAACCGTAAGTTTGTGGAACATCTTAATTGGATTTATCTTAATATTTATATTTTGTGGACAAAAAGTATAAATAAAAAACAATTTTTTACTCAATAAATCTAATGTTTAAAATGTTATGATGATCTAACGTCTAATCTTAAATCTATTGAAGAATTAAGCTACTTCAAAAAAATTATATACTAAATTCATGCAGGAAACAAATTTATAAACAAACCAACTAATTTAGAAATTTTATCAAAACAGAAAAATGAAATTCAAGCAAATTTAACTGAAAACAAAAAAATTAAAAAAAGAAAAAAAATAACTTTTAATAAAAATAAATTTTAGTAATTATAAAATAATTTTTAATATTGAATAAAAGAAACAATAAATTAACAAAAGGAAAAAAAAAATAAAAAAAATAAAAAATAAAAAAAGAAAAAAAATTATATAAATAGGTATATTATATAAATTACACAAATGGACCAGACAGCTTCGGCTTGGTTTCTAACACTCTAATTGCATAATATCATTTCTTATTTTTTACTAACAATTTTATATTTGAAATAAAGAAAAAAAAAAAAAATATACTTCAACTTTTAAATCGATAACCTTATTTCTTTTATAGATATTTCTAAAGTTAATTAAATATTATAAAAAACTCGCTTCACTTCGAAAATTTTAGTATTTTTATAAATTAGTTGTAAATTCGCAATATAAATATAATAGTATCAAATACTAATGGCATATGATCGCATATGGTATGCATTTCTTAGCAATGTATAAAAGCAATAGTTAGATGAGTACTTATAATATTATAATAAACAAAAGTTTAAAATATACATAATATACCATATATACTTTAAATTTAATAACCGACAATTTTTGTAATTAAAAATTTTAAACTCATTTAAGTAAAAAATGAATTTAGAAAACAGAAATTGGAAAATTTGTAGTTTGCAACATTGCAAACAATCAAGGAAGGAACATCTTAATCTAAAATTTTTTAAATTGATCATCTGATTTATTAGTCTGAAATCCATCATCTAATTTATTAGTCTGAAAGGTTTGGAGAGAAAAATGTTGTTTTGATGAAAAAAAGGATAAAGGATACCTACATTGTAGCATTCTTAAATCGTAAGTGCATAGTCTTTATAACAATAAAAACAGAGCCAAAATAAAAAATTACTATTATACAAAAAAAAAACCGTTACAGAGAGAAATTACGCAGAGAATACAAAATACAGAGAGAAAGGCGATCTTATGTAGTAATTTTTTTTTGTTTTAATTTTTGGGTAAAAATAATTTTTATTTATGTGAAAAACATTTTCCAATTTAATTTATTGGTAGAAAATACTTTAAAAAATAAGTCTCAACCCTCATAAATTTAATAACTGGTAACACTCAATAAATTAAATAACCGGTAACTGCAGCAATAATGAAGAAGACATTGTATTCAAATCTCCTAGAAGATACCATAATGAAAGTGATGAAACTGAAAATTCTTTTAAAAATAATGATTGCTTCTATTGTTTGAAAAACGAAAAATTGTTATTGTTGTATTTAATAAATATCACAGAATGTTTATTATGCTTAAAAAGGAGATATAATAAATGAGCCTATATAAAACCATCTAAGAAGAATGTTTTGTTGCATCACATAACATTTATAATTAAATAATAAACTTAATTTTAAAGACTTAAAATTAAATAACAAATGTAGAATAATACTTTTATTAACTATTTTATATATAAATACTGTGAAATAATTTAAACCAATTGCAAAAAAAAAAAAACAAAAATAATTCATGAATAACCAATGAAAAAATCCAACATAAGTGCATAAAAACCTTTATATTAAATAAACAAATTAAATTACAACAATTATTATTCAAAACAAAAAACAACAATAGTAAACCAACAAATATATAACATCAATCAAGAATGCCAACATCATCTGGTCAGTTTATTATTTTTAATATTGAAAAAATTTTTATATAAAGGGTTTTTCAAATTAAATTTTCAAAAGAAAATAATTAAAAGATATAGAATATAAATTGAAACTGAAAAAGTTTTTATTTATTTGTGAACTACAATGTTTGCCATTTATACTCTGAAAATTATATCTCCCATGTGACCACCTCTTGCATCTCTACAGTACCTGATTCTTTTATCAAAATTTTCCGGTACCGTTAACGGTTATGGCTCTTCCAGCATAATTTTCGAAAAAGTTCGGACGAATCGCACCACCAGACCACAATGCACATGTAACAGTGACTGTTTGTGGATGTGTTGGCTTCCCTTGGATCACACGACGTTTTGCTTCGTCGTTGTTTCTCGTCAGTATCCAATTGGCAAAGTCCCGACACATAGAATTATATTGTGACAGCAATTCTTGTGTCAATTGAACTTTGTAGGCTTTCAACGCTAAATCTTTGTGCATAATACGCCATACAATACAATACACGGTAATATTCTGGAGATATTGTCAAGGGACTTTATACCAACCCTGACCGACTACACTGTTCCCAAACTAAATTTCGGGAACAATTTAACAGTAGAATTTCCGTCTAGAGCGGAATGGAGGGGCTGAGTTGTGACAAAGAACTTCGATGTCACTATCTTCACCGACGGATCCAAGATGAAGGAAGGAGTCGGTGCTGGTATTTTCTCGGAGAAACTCAACATTTCAAAATCCTACAGACTCCCCGCCACAGCTACCATCTTCCGGGCGGAGGTACTAGCAGTTAGAGAGGCTGCTCGAATTCTGAACGGAAACAACACACAGATGAGAACGGTCGCCATTTGTGTGGACAGTCAATCGGTGATTAAGGTCATTAACGCGAACATTACAACCTCAAAGCTTGTTAGACAGTGCCAAGAGGAACTTGCCCTAACAAGCGAAAGGTTAAACATAACCTTCTTGTGGGTGCCTGGGCATAGTAATATTGAAGGAAATGAAAAAGCTGACGAACTAACAAAGAAAGGAGCTACCCAGAACACTAAACTGTCCGGAGAGAGTCAGTTGTCCAATTAGTACCGTTAAGGAACAGATCCTTTCTTTGTATATAGCGAAATCACAAAATAGGTGGAGCAATCTGAGCAATTACACGATATTGAGAACATTGCGGCCCACATACAACAAAAGGAGATCAAATGCGTTGATATCCAAATCTCGCACAGACATAGCCAGACTAGTGGCAATCATCACAGGCTACTGGCCAGTGGGCACGCACGCAGCCAAATTTGGAATCCCACACAATACTTCCTGCAGGAGTTGCAAAGAATCAAAAGAAAAGTGATAATCTGGAGCACTTTCTTTGCAGATGTCCGGCCCTAGCTAGAGTCAGACTTCTCTCACTCGGTAAACCGTTCTTCCACAACCTCAGCGAGCTTTCCAAAAACAAAATCAAAGAACTGATTTTGTACCTGAACCGCTCAGGCTGGATATAAAACTGCAAACAATCTAAAAACACAGGTCACGTGAGTGCAGTGGTATCAAAATGGCACTATCTAGTGCTAATTGAGACCTTCACGCAGCATCGTGAAGGTCACCACCCTACCTACCTACCTACGCCATACAATTGACACAGAAAGTCCCAATTGTTGTGAACGTCGGGGAATTGATATGGTGGGGTCAGCTGTAACACTATCACTTGCAGCAACCGGCAATGAGCATACTGATGTCTTTCTCGATCTTGTACTGCACCATTCTCTTGAAATTTTCGCACAATATTACCAATTTATTGCTCAGTTGGACGATTATGTCGACCATAAACATAGCGTAATTTGGGAAATACATTTCTTACAGAACGACCACTTTCATAAAATAATTCAATAATTTCAACACGCTGTTGTAATGTATAAGACTCCATTTTTATAAATGGCAAACCTTAAACTGTGAAAATGATATACAATGACATGCGTTCAATGACATGCGTTCAATGTTTGAAGTGTGTTACACAGGCGCCTACTTTTCAAAACTCAATTTGAAAGACCCCTTTGGTACGAAAAAACTTAAACTTATTTACTTATTGAAACATTTAATTACTTATTGTTTTGATTTATCAATTTTATTTGCTACTACTATTTTATTTTATTTGAGTAAGTTTTATTTGATTGAGAAAATATGGACGTGGAAAAATTAAAAATTATGCTCGATGTTGTGAGCAAAATTACTCCCTTCACGGGTAAAAATACAAACGGTTTGCCGGAATTTGCCGAACGAGTGGATGCGCTAGTACCTTCGTTCAATACATTTGACGTGACGAATCAAAACCTAATAACAGGGTACATAAAAGATAAAGTCATCGACTACGTAAGGATTTCATCGAGAAAAAATGGAAATCGTAATTCTTGGAACGAAATAAAAAAAATATTAATAAAAAACCTTAGTAAGAAATTATCGGCAGAGACCCTTCAAGATGAAATGTGACTTTGTCTTGTGACCACAGACATTGAAAACTTTTATAACAGAATTAACAACTACTTATATAGATTAAATAACATCTCTATTTTAAATGAAAGCCTAAGTAGTGAAGATAGAAAAAGTAATAAAAGAATAGCTTTAAAACATTTTCAAACTAACATACCTGAAACCGCACGTAGCATTTTATATAGTAGACAACTCAAAGATTTAGACGAGGCATATGAAATTATCAAAGAGGTTAATTATCAACATATATACGTAAATAATTCTAAATCAAATTTTAATCATTATAATAGCAATTTAATTAAAAAAAGCCATTATGAAAAAAAATATCACATTCAAATCAAATAAATTCCAGCGTTAATAAAACATATTATCAGAAAGATTTAAACAATTTTAATAAGAACAATTCAAACCAAACAAACTTAAATTTTAATAGGAAAAATTACCAAAACTTAGGCAACTTCCATAAAAACAATTCAAATAACCAAAGCTTTTATAATGACACTAGAACAAACCAATCTAGAATATCCAGAAATTTTATGGGTGGATATTGCAACTAATAAAACAATCCACACTAGACTACCCAGAAATAATAATAGCTCTAACGAAATGGATATCGCATCCAACCAAGGCTGGCCAATCGCTTGCCTAAAACAAATATAATTATCATATATAATTATATAATTATTATTACTCTTATATAATTATTAATACTTCTTTAAAAGTATTGAGATTTATTATCGACACAGGTGCTGAATTCAGCATAATAAATCCAAATTTGTGTCATACTAAATATAAAATCAATTCTAATGTCTAAGAGCTTAAAACTTTAAAACACAAAGAACAAGCAAATACCAAATAAAAGTTCAAAATTTTTGAAATCTTTAAAGAAAAGCTTTCAGTCAAATTTCCCGAAATATATTTTCACAACAGTTTTCACGGTTTTACCGGCAACAATATTCTTGAACCTCTAAATGCAATTATCGACTATAAAAATCGAACTATTAAAACTAACAACGCGATTCTTCCTTTCTTTTTAACAAGAGATGAGGAAATTATCTTGCCAGAAGTTTTCAAGATAATCCTATTGAACTATTTTCAAACGTAGTTAATAAATTTAACGTTCTTGATCACATAAATATATCACATTTAAATAAAGAAGAGCAAAATTTATTAAGAAAAATTATACTGAATAATAAAAATGTTTTCTATAAAGAAAACGATAATCTTTCATTTACTAACAAAATCAAACCCAAATACATATATATACCAAACTATACAAATACCCAGAAATTTATAAAGACGAAGTAAACAGACAAATTGATGAAATGTTGAAGGATAACATCATTCAGTACTCAAATTCTCCCTACAATTCTTCAATTTGGGTTCTTCCCAAAAAAATTGACCGCAGTGGCAAGCAAAAATGGAGAATTGTGATCGATTACCGAAATTAAACAACATTACTGTCGATGACAATTTTCCAATTCCTAATTTAGAAGACATTTTTGACAAACTAGGAAAAGAAAATTATTTCACTACTTTAGACCTGTCCAAAGGGTTTCACCAGCTAGAGAGTTTCAACATTGACGGGGCATTACGGGGAATTCATGAGGATACAATTCGGGTTAAATAATGCACCATCTACATTCCAAAGACTTATGAATAAAGTTTTGGAAAAATTTATGAACAAAATTTGTATAGCTTATATGGATGATATCTTAATTTTCTCTTCATCTTTGCAAGAACATTTAGATTTTTTGCATAAGATATTTCAAACACTATCCAAAGAAAACCTAAAAATTCAATTAGATAAATGTTAGTTTTTAAATCCGAAATCGAATTTTTGGGGCACATCGTAACGAAAGAAGATGTTAAACCCAAACCAAAAAAAAATAGATTCTATTTTAAAAATTTCATTGCCTACGACGCAAAAGGAAATAAAGAGTTTTCTCGGCATCAGGGGCTATTACAGAAAATTTTATAAGTGATTATGCTAATGTAGCGTATCCGTTAACAAAATATTTAAAAAAGGGAGCTAAAATTAATTTGAAAGATAAAGAATATTCAAAAGGTTTTGAAATAAAAAATTTTTAATTATAAAAATGAAAAAATATGATATATTGAAATAAAATTATTATTTATTTTTTTTTTATAATTGTTTTTTGAAAACCATAAAAACCACTTTTATAAGTTAAGTATATAATTTTTTGAATATACTAAAAATGTTTATGGCATCTTTAAAGTTTTACATAAAATATGAATGAAAGAAAAACTTTCATTGTTGAGGGAATGTGTTTCAACGTGATATACATCATTAAAATCATCATTAAAATTCTTAAATTTTTTTTTAGCTTCAAAATGAAGTTAATTTAGGAATCTTTCATCCATCCAAACACTACTTGACTCCTCAGTAGGTAACTTGTAGTGTTGGACTACCTAGACAACTCCAACTAAATTTTTATCCACCGCAGTGCTTTATAAAAAATTGTAATAAAATCAACTACGAGATGTTAAAATAGAATAAACATTTAGATCTATATTGTTTTAAATTTTTATTCTATTTTTACATCTCGCAGTTGATTTTATTAAAATTTTATAATAATAGAATAAAAATTTAAATCTAAATTCTTCTCCAAGAAATGGAAGTCACACCGTTATTCGGAGACCTGAACCCGCACGTAGCATTTTATATAGTAGACAACTCAAAGATTTAGACGAGGCATATGAAATTATCAAAGAGGTTAATTATCAACATATGTACGTAAATAATTCTAAATCAAATTTTAATCATTATAATAGCAATTTAATTAAAAAAAGCCATTATGAAAAAAAAATATCACATTCAAATCAAATAAATTCCAGCGTTAATAAAACATATTATCAGAAAGATTTAAACAATTTTAATAAGAACAATTCAAACCAAACAAACTTAAATTTTAATAGGAAAAATTACCAAAACTTAGGCAACTTCCATAAAAACATTCAAATAACCAAAGCTTTTATAATGACACTAGAACAAACCAATCTAGAATATCCAGAAATATTAATGGATGGATATTGCAACTAATAAAACAATCCACACTAGACTACCCAGAAATAATAATAGCTCTAACGAAATGAATATCGCATCCAACCAAGGCTGGCCAATCGCCTGCCTAAAACAAATATAATTATCATATATAATTATATAATTATCATTACTCTTATATAATTATTAATACTTCTTTAAAAGTATTGAGATTTATTATCGACACAGGTGCTGAATTCAGCATAATAAATCCAAATTTGTGTCATAATAAATATAAAATCAATTCTAATGTCTAAGAGCTTAAAACTTTAAAACACAAAGTACAAGCAAATACCAAATAAAAGTTCAAAATTTTTGAAATCTTTAAAGAAAAGCTTTCAGTCAAATTTCCCGAAATATATTTTCACAACAGTTTTCACGGTTTTACCGGCAACAATATTCTTGAACCTCTAAATGCAATTATCGACTATAAAAATCGAACTATTAAAACTAACAACGCGATTCTTCCTTTCTTTTTAACAAGAGATGAGGAAATTATCTTGCCAGAAGTTTTCAAGATAATCCTATTGAACTATTTTCAAACGAAGTTAATAAATTTAACGTTCTTGATCACATAAATATATCACATTTAAATAAAGAAGAGCAAAATTTATTAAGAAAAATTATACTGAATAATAAAAATGTTTTCTATAAAGAAAACGATAATCTTTCATTTACTAACAAAATCAAACCCAAATACATATATATACCAAACTATACAAATACCCAGAAATTTATAAAGACGAAGTAAACAGACAAATTGATGAAATGTTGAAGGATAACATCATTCAGTACTCAAATTCTCCCTACAATTCTTCAATTTGGGTTCTTCCCAAAAAAATTGACCGCAGTGGCAAGCAAAAATGGAGAATTGTGATCGATTACCGAAATTAAACAACATTACTGTCGATGACAATTTTCCAATTCCTAATTTAGAAGACATTTTTGACAAACTAGGAAAAGAAAATTATTTCACTACTTTAGACCTGTCCAAAGGGTTTCACCAGCTAGAGAGTTTCAACATTGACGGGGCATTACGGGGAATTCATGAGGATACAATTCGGGTTAAATAATGCACCATCTACATTCCAAAGACTTATGAATAAAGTTTTGGAAAAATTTATGAACAAAATTTGTATAGCTTATATGGATGATATCTTAATTTTCTCTTCATCTTTGCAAGAACATTTAGATTTTTTGCATAAGATATTTCAAACACTATCCAAAGAAAACCTAAAAATTCAATTAGATAAATGTTAGTTTTTAAATCCGAAATCGAATTTTTGGGGCACATCGTAACGAAAGAAGATGTTAAACCCAAACCAAAAAAAAATAGATTCTATTTTAAAAATTTCATTGCCTACGACGCAAAAGGAAATAAAGAGTTTTCTCGGCATCAGGGGCTATTACAGAAAATTTTATAAGTGATTATGCTAATGTAGCGTATCCGTTAACAAAATATTTAAAAAAGGGAGCTAAAATTAATTTGAAAGATAAAGAATATTCAAAAGGTTTTGAAATAAAAAATTTTTAATTATAAAAATGAAAAAATATGATATATTGAAATAAAATTATTATTTATTTTTTTTTTATAATTGTTTTTTGAAAACCATAAAAACCACTTTTATAAGTTAAGTATATAATTTTTTGAATATACTAAAAATGTTTATGGCATCTTTAAAGTTTTACATAAAATATGAATGAAAGAAAAACTTTCATTGTTGAGGGAATGTGTTTCAACGTGATATACATCATTAAAATCATCATTAAAATTCTTAAATTTTTTTTTAGCTTCAAAATGAAGTTAATTTAGGAATCTTTCATCCATCCAAACACTACTTGACTCCTCAGTAGGTAACTTGTAGTGTTGGACTACCTAGACAACTCCAACTAAATTTTTATCCACCGCAGTGCTTTATAAAAAATTGTAATAAAATCAACTACGAGATGTTAAAATAGAATAAACATTTAGATCTATATTGTTTTAAATTTTTATTCTATTTTTACATCTCGCAGTTGATTTTATTAAAATTTTATAATAATAGAATAAAAATTTAAATCTAAATTCTTCTCCAAGAAATGGAAGTCACACCGTTATTCGGAGACCTGAACCCGCACGTAGCATTTTATATAGTAGACAACTCAAAGATTTAGACGAGGCATATGAAATTATCAAAGAGGTTAATTATCAACATATGTACGTAAATAATTCTAAATCAAATTTTAATCATTATAATAGCAATTTAATTAAAAAAAGCCATTATGAAAAAAAAATATCACATTCAAATCAAATAAATTCCAGCGTTAATAAAACATATTATCAGAAAGATTTAAACAATTTTAATAAGAACAATTCAAACCAAACAAACTTAAATTTTAATAGGAAAAATTACCAAAACTTAGGCAACTTCCATAAAAACATTCAAATAACCAAAGCTTTTATAATGACACTAGAACAAACCAATCTAGAATATCCAGAAATATTAATGGATGGATATTGCAACTAATAAAACAATCCACACTAGACTACCCAGAAATAATAATAGCTCTAACGAAATGAATATCGCATCCAACCAAGGCTGGCCAATCGCCTGCCTAAAACAAATATAATTATCATATATAATTATATAATTATCATTACTCTTATATAATTATTAATACTTCTTTAAAAGTATTGAGATTTATTATCGACACAGGTGCTGAATTCAGCATAATAAATCCAAATTTGTGTCATAATAAATATAAAATCAATTCTAATGTCTAAGAGCTTAAAACTTTAAAACACAAAGTACAAGCAAATACCAAATAAAAGTTCAAAATTTTTGAAATCTTTAAAGAAAAGCTTTCAGTCAAATTTCCCGAAATATATTTTCACAACAGTTTTCACGGTTTTACCGGCAACAATATTCTTGAACCTCTAAATGCAATTATCGACTATAAAAATCGAACTATTAAAACTAACAACGCGATTCTTCCTTTCTTTTTAACAAGAGATGAGGAAATTATCTTGCCAGAAGTTTTCAAGATAATCCTATTGAACTATTTTCAAACGAAGTTAATAAATTTAACGTTCTTGATCACATAAATATATCACATTTAAATAAAGAAGAGCAAAATTTATTAAGAAAAATTATACTGAATAATAAAAATGTTTTCTATAAAGAAAACGATAATCTTTCATTTACTAACAAAATCAAACCCAAATACATATATATACCAAACTATACAAATACCCAGAAATTTATAAAGACGAAGTAAACAGACAAATTGATGAAATGTTGAAGGATAACATCATTCAGTACTCAAATTCTCCCTACAATTCTTCAATTTGGGTTCTTCCCAAAAAAATTGACCGCAGTGGCAAGCAAAAATGGAGAATTGTGATCGATTACCGAAATTAAACAACATTACTGTCGATGACAATTTTCCAATTCCTAATTTAGAAGACATTTTTGACAAACTAGGAAAAGAAAATTATTTCACTACTTTAGACCTGTCCAAAGGGTTTCACCAGCTAGAGAGTTTCAACATTGACGGGGCATTACGGGGAATTCATGAGGATACAATTCGGGTTAAATAATGCACCATCTACATTCCAAAGACTTATGAATAAAGTTTTGGAAAAATTTATGAACAAAATTTGTATAGCTTATATGGATGATATCTTAATTTTCTCTTCATCTTTGCAAGAACATTTAGATTTTTTGCATAAGATATTTCAAACACTATCCAAAGAAAACCTAAAAATTCAATTAGATAAATGTTAGTTTTTAAATCCGAAATCGAATTTTTGGGGCACATCGTAACGAAAGAAGATGTTAAACCCAAACCAAAAAAAAATAGATTCTATTTTAAAAATTTCATTGCCTACGACGCAAAAGGAAATAAAGAGTTTTCTCGGCATCAGGGGCTATTACAGAAAATTTTATAAGTGATTATGCTAATGTAGCGTATCCGTTAACAAAATATTTAAAAAAGGGAGCTAAAATTAATTTGAAAGATAAAGAATATTCAAAAGGTTTTGAAATAAAAAATTTTTAATTATAAAAATGAAAAAATATGATATATTGAAATAAAATTATTATTTATTTTTTTTTTATAATTGTTTTTTGAAAACCGTAAAAACCACTTTTATAAGTTAAGTATATAATTTTTTGAATATACTAAAAATGTTTATGGCATCTTTAAAGTTTTACATAAAATATGAATGAAAGAAAAACTTTCATTGTTGAGGGAATGTGTTTCAACGTGATATACATCATTAAAATCATCATTAAAATTCTTAAATTTTTTTTTAGCTTCAAAATGAAGTTAATTTAGGAATCTTTCATCCATCCAAACACTACTTGACTCCTCAGTAGGTAACTTGTAGTGTTGGACTACCTAGACAACTCCAACTAAATTTTTATCCACCGCAGTGCTTTATAAAAAATTGTAATAAAATCAACTACGAGATGTTAAAATAGAATAAACATTTAGATCTATATTGTTTTAAATTTTTATTCTATTTTTACATCTCGCAGTTGATTTTATTAAAATTTTATAATAATAGAATAAAAATTTAAATCTAAATTCTTCTCCAAGAAATGGAAGTCACACCGTTATTCGGAGACCTGAACCCGCACGTAGCATTTTATATAGTAGACAACTCAAAGATTTAGACGAGGCATATGAAATTATCAAAGAGGTTAATTATCAACATATGTACGTAAATAATTCTAAATCAAATTTTAATCATTATAATAGCAATTTAATTAAAAAAAGCCATTATGAAAAAAAAATATCACATTCAAATCAAATAAATTCCAGCGTTAATAAAACATATTATCAGAAAGATTTAAACAATTTTAATAAGAACAATTCAAACCAAACAAACTTAAATTTTAATAGGAAAAATTACCAAAACTTAGGCAACTTCCATAAAAACATTCAAATAACCAAAGCTTTTATAATGACACTAGAACAAACCAATCTAGAATATCCAGAAATATTAATGGATGGATATTGCAACTAATAAAACAATCCACACTAGACTACCCAGAAATAATAATAGCTCTAACGAAATGAATATCGCATCCAACCAAGGCTGGCCAATCGCCTGCCTAAAACAAATATAATTATCATATATAATTATATAATTATCATTACTCTTATATAATTATTAATACTTCTTTAAAAGTATTGAGATTTATTATCGACACAGGTGCTGAATTCAGCATAATAAATCCAAATTTGTGTCATAATAAATATAAAATCAATTCTAATGTCTAAGAGCTTAAAACTTTAAAACACAAAGTACAAGCAAATACCAAATAAAAGTTCAAAATTTTTGAAATCTTTAAAGAAAAGCTTTCAGTCAAATTTCCCGAAATATATTTTCACAACAGTTTTCACGGTTTTACCGGCAACAATATTCTTGAACCTCTAAATGCAATTATCGACTATAAAAATCGAACTATTAAAACTAACAACGCGATTCTTCCTTTCTTTTTAACAAGAGATGAGGAAATTATCTTGCCAGAAGTTTTCAAGATAATTCTATTGAACTATTTTCAAACGAAGTTAATAAATTTAACGTTCTTGATCACATAAATATATCACATTTAAAAAAAGAAGAGCAAAATTTATTAAGAAAAATTATACTGAATAATAAAAATGTTTTCTATAAAGAAAACGATAATCTTTCATTTAATAACAAAATTAAACACACAATAAATACCCAAATACATATATATACCAAACTATACATATACCCAGAAAATTTATAAAGGGGAAGTAAACAGACAATTTGATGAAATGTTGAAGGATAACATCATTCAGTACTCAAATTCTTCCTACAATTCTTCAATTTGGGTTCTTCCCAAAAAAATTGACCGCAGTGGCAAGCAAAAATGGAGAATTGTGATCGATTACCGAAATTAAACAACATTACTGTCGATGACAATTTGCCAATTCCTAATTTAGAAGACATTTTTGACAAACTAGGAAAAGAAAATTATTTCACTACTTTAGACCTGTCCAAAGGGTTTCACCAGCTAGAGGTTTTCAACATCGATGGGGCATTACGGGGAATTCATGAGGATACAATTTGGGTTAAATAATGCACCATCTACATTCCAAAGACTTATGAATAAAGTTTTGGAAAAATTCATGAACAAAATTTGTATAGTTTATATAGATGATATCTTAATTTTCTCTTCATCTTTGCAAGAACATTTAGATTTTTTGCATAAGATATTTCAAACACTATCCAAAGAAAACCCTAAAATTCAATTAGATAAATGTTCGGTTTTAAATCCGAAATCGAATTTTTGGGGCACATCGTAACGAAAGAAGGTGTTACACCAAAACCAAAAAAAATGGATTCTATTTTAAAAATTTCATTGCCTACGACGCAAAAGGAAATAAAGAGTTTTCTCGGCATAAGGGCTATTACAGAAAATTTTATAAGTGATTATGCTAATGTAGCGTATCCGTTAACAAAATATTTAAAAAAGGGAGTTAAAATTAATTTGAAAGATAAAGAATATTCAAAAGGTTTTGAAATAAAAAATTTTTAATTATTAAAATGAAAAAATATGATATATTGAAATAAAATTATTATTTATTTTTTTTTTATAATTGTTTTTTGAAAACCGTAAAAACCACTTTTATAAGTTAAGTATATAATTTTTTGAATATACCAAAAAATGTTTATAGCACCTTTAAAGTTTTACATAAAATATGAATGAAAGAAAAAACTTTCATTGTTGAGCGAATGTGTTTCAACGTGATATACATCATTAAAATCATCATTAAAATTCTTAAATTTTTTTTTAGCTTCAAAATGAAGTTAATTTTGGAAATTTTCATCCATCCAAACACTACTTTACTCCTCAGTAGGTAACTTGTAGTGTTGGACTACCTAGACAACTCCAACTAAATTTTTATCCACCGCAGTGCTTTATATAAAATTGTAATAAAATCAACTGCGAGATGTTAAAATAGAATAAACATTTAGATCTATATTCTTTTAAAATTTTATTCTACTTTTATATCTCGCAGTTGATTTTATTAAAATTTTATAAAAATAGAATAAAAATTTAAATCTAAATTCTTCTCCAAGAAGTGGAAGTCACACCGTTATTCGGAGTCAACGGTTATACAATCATAAAACTAAACGAAATGCAACTTGTAGACAGTTATTCAAAAATACTACACATTGTAGACCTAGATCAATACCAAAATTTAATTATTACAATTGAAACAAATATTAATTCGTTAAACTTGCAAAAACAAATCCTAACTCTTTACTATTTGGTAAAGAATTGGAGCATTTGAAACAAAATTTTGAAACTATTATCCCCAATCCACAGAAATAAAAGGAAATGTATTTGGCTCGGGATTAAAATTTATCGCTGGTACAAAGAACGCAAACTACGCAAAACAGATTTCTGACTACATGGATAACTTAAAACAGAAAACGCAACAATTAACAGAGCAGTCTAACAAACAAATAACCATAAACCAGAAACTAATAACCTCAATAGATAACATAAAAACGCATTTTAATAATCAACAACAACAGATTTAAAAATATTTATCTAAAATTATTACTGAAACAAACAATATAATACAAGATGATTCAAAATGCGTATTACAAATATACGTAAACATAGCACATATGAACAAAGAAATCGACGGAATCAAAGACATAATACTGCTTAGTAAACTGAACTAGCTCATGACATTCTTTCGCCTAATGAAAGTAGCGTAATTTTAAAAGGAAAACAATTTATTCTAGCAATTTTAATTCCAAAATTCACTATTGAAACATATTTTTGTGCTATTGTGACTCCATTTCCCAATCAAGTAAACCAAGAACTAGATATAAGTAATGAAAATATTATAGTATCTGAAAAAAAAAGTAATATTTACATTTGAGAAGCAAATTGTAGAAAAAAATAATTGTATTTCAAATTTATTTAATAAAAACAATACATGTACTTTAAAATTAACAATAAGCCATCTATTAAAGAAATAGATTCGGGCTTGTTAATTACAAAAAATATTGAACAATGTAAATTATCACAAAATTGTCAAAAAAAAGTTGTTATAATTGAAAAACATAATTTAATAAAATTTATAAATTGTGATGTAACAATTAATGATATAATATTTGTAAATTGAACGTATCAAATATAATATTTGAATTTAAACATATCAAAACAAAATTATGTTACTAATGTTGAACCTAAAAATAAACAAAATAATAAATAATTTAACTTTAGACAATGTAAATTATATAAGAAAATATAGAAAATGGGAAAATTATTAAATACATAGATTTTAAGAATAAGATATTTCAATATTCGCTATTATAACTACAACCTCCTATACTATAAATTTATAAATTCTTTCTTTTCATTTAAATTAGACAATCTAATTTCCCTTGTTACGAAATTAGCTCAGCTTTAATCTTTTAAATGATTTAACTATCTTAAAGTAGCATTTCAGCACATAAATTAAAGTAAATAACTTTATCGTATCGTTTTACTGAATATCACAGAATGCTTATTGTTGTATTTAATTAAATATTCATATTATCCATTTTGTGTTCAGTTAATTTTTAAGTTTTAAGTATGTATAGGTATCATTTTAATTTTAATAAAAAAAGACTTTTTTTTTGAAATATTAAATATATTTTTATTTTAATTTATTACAAATAGGTTCCGGTTAATAATGAAAAATTATGTCGGCCAAGTGGCCCCCTCTACTACTTCGGCAGGCTTCCAATCTTTTACCAAAATTCTGAATCACGTTGTTCAATAAACTGTTCTCAATGGTTGAAATCTGCTCGATAATGTTGTTTTTAAGCTCTTGAATTATTGTGGGATTATTGCTGTACACTTTCGATTTCACAAAACCCCACAAAAAAAAATCCAACGGTGTCAAATCAAACGATCTTAGTGGCCACATCACTCCTCCTCTACGAGAAATAATGCGATCTTCGAACTTTTCCTTCAAAAGATCCATTGTTTCTCTTGCTGTGTGGCAAGTGGTACCGTAATGTTGAAACCACATATTCCATTTGCGTTTTCAAAAAAATATGGTCCGATGATTGCTCCTGACCACAAACCACACCAAACCGTAACTTTTTGTGGATGTACTGGTTGCTCTAGGATAACCCTTGGATTCTCTTCACCACAAATGCGGCAATTCCGTTTATTGACGTAGCCATTGAGCTGGAAATGAGCTTCGTCGGTGAAGATTATTTTGTAAACAAAATTCTCAATTTCTTCTTTTTTTTTTTTTTTCTTAAGGGAGGTGGGAATCTTCCAACGACACCAAGAATTTCCCCTTGGTAGTGTCAGATTTTTACTGACTAAACCCACCTCCCCCTTTAGCCAATACAGTGGGATGAAACCCTTACCTGCGAACGCAGTATATTGGCTAGGGAGTAGGGATAGGAAAGGATAGGAAAATGGATACGGAAACATTGAATTGGGAGTGGGACTGTAATGAAACAATGAATCCGCCTATTATTATTATTTTGCTAACAGTGACTAAAGCTGTCACAACAGTTACAACATGTAGTAGTAGTATATATTACTACATGAGGCAACTATTGAAGGCAACCCCCACTGTCACTGTAGCGGCTGTTATTATTGGTATTAATATTTTTATTAATATTATTATTATTTTACTACAGAGTCAGCGCCATCAGTGGATTACAACGTGCAGCAGTATATAACACCTTACTTGCATGATATAACCAAAGATAGCCCCACTGTAGTAGCTATTATTATTATTACTATTATTATTATTATAATTATTGTTATATTATTATTGTACTATTTATTATACTATTTAATTGTACTATTATTATTACTATTATTATTATTATTATTATTTTACCACAGAGTCAACGCCATCAGTGGATTACAGCGTGCAGCAGTATATAACACCTTACTTGCATGATATAACCAAAGATGGCTCTACCGTAGCAGCTATTATTATTATTATTATTATAATTTGTTTTACTATTACTATTATTAGTATTATTATTATTATTATTATTATTATTATTATTATTATTATTATTATTATTATTATTATTATTATTATTATTATTATTATTATTATTATTATTATTATTATTATTATTATTATTATTATTATTATTATTATTATTATTATTATTATTATTATTATTATTATTATTATTATTATTATTATTATTATTATTATTATTATTATTATTATTATTATTATTATTATTATTATTATTATTATTATTATTATTATTATTATTATTATTATTATTATTATTATTATTATTATTATTATTATTATTATTATTATTATTATTATTATTATTATTATTATTATTATTATTATTATTATTATTATTATTATTATTATTATTATTATTATTATTATTATTATTATTATTATTATTATTATTATTATTATTATTATTATTATTATTATTATTATTATTATTATTATTATTATTATTATTATTATTATTATTATTATTATTATTATTATTATTATTATTATTATTATTATTATTATTATTATTATTATTATTATTATTATTCTTATTATTATTATTATTACTATTATTACTATTATTATTATTATTATTATTATTATTATTATTATTATTATTATTATTATTGTTATTATTACTAATATTAATTATACGATATACATTATTACGATATAAAAGTACTACATATTTTTTATTTATGACCTGACCGGGGTTTGAACCCAAGACCATTCGATTGAAAGGTTGGCGACTTAACCACTGCGCCATGAGTCAGATTTTTCGATTGCCCAAGAAACGAATTGCCGACGTAATGCATGGTCAGTTGGTTTTAATTCTTGCGTCAGCTGGATCTTATAAGCCTTTAAATGGAGATCACGATGCAAAATGTTGAATAATGTGGATGGTTTGATGTTTAATTGCTGCGAACGATGACGAATGGAAGTTTTTGGGTCTTCTTCAACGCTTCTGCTCACAGCTGCTACATTCTCGGTTGAACGGCCACTACGTTGATAAATGTTGCCTCTGTTATCAAGAACAGATCTAGTTTCTAGAAATTTATCAACCATCAGCTTGATGTCACGATTTGTTGGAGCATTTTCTCTACCAAATTTTGTTCAAAATTTCCTAATTACATCTTGAAAACTTTTACCATTTTCAAAAAATGTTGTAATAAAATGTTGTTCCTTCGTGTAACGTTCCATATTAACTAACCGGAATGTATTTAGAATATACCTAAAGAAACCTCGTATAAAAATTCCAGGTAGAAAAATCAAAATGATACCTCAATTTTGAACACCCTATATAAGTACAGTAATTATAAAAAGGAGATATAATAAATTAGTCTATATAAAACCATCTAAGAAGAATGTTTTATTGGATCACATATATACTGGAGAATACTATGTGATCCAATAAATTATACAATTGGAACAAATATACTATGGAACAAATATACTATTGGAGAACTCTATACATATTCGTGAATATTTTTTTTTTTGGTGAATTTTAAATTATGCTTAGAAAAAAATTCTCATAAAAAATGCAATTATTTAAAATCGGTGGACTTTTTTGTTTAAAAAAAGTCTGTTATAAAAGTTATTATGAACATTCTGTGGAATTTGTAGAAAACTTCTTTTATTGAACCTGTGTTATAAGTGACAACACATGAAACCCTCAAAAACCTAAAACGGGAAGTATAATATAACAATTCTCTGTATACTTCCAATCTAAAAATATTGTTCTTACTTTTTTTAGCGTTCTAATATTACGAACAAAATTAAAAAAATAATTAAAAGAAAAAAGTACTTGAAAAGTATAAAATAATAATATTTTTTTGCTTATTCCTATTTCATGCCACACAATCATTTTTTTTGTTTAATGCAATGTTCTGACCTACATTATATATGAAGAAATGAAAAGTAATTAAAAACATGTGGTCAGCACATTACACTTACTTTGAGGTATATACTTAAATATAGAAAAAAAAGAAGGTGAAACAAATAAAATTTTTTTTTATATTCCAAAGATAGATTCCAAAATCATTTCCGATTTCGAAGCAAATATTTTGCCAACAATAAACATATAATACCTATATACCTTAAAGCATGGCGTTACATAAAACATATATATAGTACAAAATAAGAAAACACGCGGCATTGGAGTTCTACATTACCAGTTAGTCTGAGGCGCGAAAATATTAAAATAAATTATTAAAAATGGTAATATGTACAGTTATACATAGTTTAATAAAATATATACATTATGTAAAGAAGAAGAAGAAAGTTATTTTGTTTTTTTTGCAAATTAAACTGGCGCAGTCGGTAGGATGTGTCAAGTAAAATATAATAACTATAAAAATTAATTCTTCCCATAATTTATGAAAATTAGCGGAACATTTTTTTATATAAATTTTCACTTATGTTTTTACATTTAATGACGTATACAAAGTGATAATAAATTACCAGAAGAAGTGGTAAAATTAAAAAACAAACAAAAAAAAAACATTATATTAAATCTTCTTTAAAAAATATCAGTGATTAAATTATCTAAGAACAATAAAAATATAATAAAAATCGGAAGGGAGAACTCAAAATATATAAAACAAAAAGATCTCTAACAAATAACATCTATTAAATAAAACTGAAAGTTAAACTTAACAAAAAAGAAATAGTGATATAAAAAAAATATTTTTTGTGACTATCAGTGCACAGGGCAAAGAGAGTGCACAGGGCAACAGCAAACCAGAGCATCAACATTTCAGAGTTTCATCTTGATCCAGAGAATTCACACTCAGCATTTACACATTTAAATTTCAAAGTGAGCTTGTTTTAATTTTTTTATTATTAGTTTGCAAATAAAAAAAAAAAAAACATTTTTATAAAAAGTAATTTTTCTTTTACATTATTACCTATATTGCAATAAATAAAATAAGAAACAAAAAATTTTGTATCATTTACAATTTTATCAAAGAAAATTTTTATACCTTAACAATATAGAGAATTTTATTGTATATGCACTATTATATTGCACTAAGTAGAAGAAAAAAAGAAAGAAAATAATAAGAACAAAAATATATGAATAAAAAAAGAAAAAATGATATCATTTGCAAACTATCTTTAAGAAATATTTATATTTTAACAAATTATATAGCATCAAATTTTTTATTATAGTACATTATTAAATAAATTACTTATTAAATAAAAAAAAGAAAAGTATAGAAAAATTTGCTTCTTTCCTTTCTTCAGCATTTCCTTAGTATAATAATTTCAATATTGGTAAACCTTTAGTTCTATTTATTAAGATTTTTGGATTGGATTTTTGAAAAATAATTCGAGAAAATTTTATCGTAATCAATATATCTATAATATGTTTCTTTTTTGAATACTAACTTAAAAAGTAATTAAAAATTCATAATAAAATATCTATTGTCTAATGTCAAAAAACATTCTTGTAGACGAATTAACAAGTTTACTGACAAATATCTCATTACAACTAGGCACATTGCTGATAGGAATCACAATAATATTAGTAATATAATTAACAATAACAATAGTCAAAATTCAATAATGAATCCAAATCCAAGACAAAATTACCCTCAATTCCTTACTCTTAGTATTGACCCCCTAAAGTATATAGGGAAATGACCCTATTGAAGATTTTTATGAAGATTTCGGGGAACTACAGAACTTCACAAATCTTATAGAGAAAATACTTCCGTTATTGTTAAGATACGATAATTTAAGTCAGAGTATCTTCTCCGATACAATAAAATCCAAATTAAAAGGGCAAGGGAAGGGAAGTAGTCGAAATAAATAACCACGTTACAGGTTGGTTAGAAATTAAGGAAATACTAATCAATAATTTCGGGGATCGTACCAGTTTGGAAGAATTATTTGACGAATTACGTGGTACAAATTTCAAGACAAGTTGTATAGAATTCTATAATGAAATAAAAACTGCCCTAAGAAGACTCAACGTAAAGACAAAATTCTCACTTGGAGGTGATCTCCACGCAGCAGAACAGGCAATAAATAACAATAAAACTTCAGCATTGAATATATTTAAAAACAAGATACCAGAACCTATGAGGTTCATTTTATATTGTATGAAACCAGAAAGATTAGAAGAGGCAATGAACATTTTACACGAAGTCGGAAACTTTGGGAATGTATATAGAAACTTTGGGAATATCAATAATAATATGAACTATAGTAATCAAAATATTCAAAAAAATAATAACAATACCAATACCAATAGTTGGATTTCCCAATTTGAGTGATATGATTTCTTTAAAAAAATACGGACCGATGATTCCACCAGACCAAAAACTACAACAAACTGTCAATTTAGGTGAATGTAATGGTTGTTCATGAATAATTTGTGGATTTTCTTCGCACCAGAATCGACAGTTTTGTTTATTTACCGCACCACTCAGATGAAACTGAGTCTCATCGAAGAAGACGATTTTCTTAAAAAAATCGTTGTCGTTTTCAAGTTGTTTAGCAAATCGTTATCGTTTTCAAGTTCTTCCAAGACAAAATCAGCAACTTCACGACGTTTACGGTGGTCCATGATGAAATTGTAAACATTACTGAATACAATGAAAAACAAAAAACAGATCATGTCATACCACAAATGGCCGAAACGTCACTTAGAATAACAATACAATTACAATAATAAGAATAATAATAATAGCAGATTTAATAATTATAATAACAACAAAAATAGACACAATAACTATAACCATTACAGTAATAATAATAGTAAATTTAGTTAAAATAGAAATAAGTACTTTCAAAATAGAAATAATTACAATAATTCCAATAATATAAATATTTCTCACATAAATCAAAGAAATCAAAATTCAAGAAAAACTGACAAGAACAACTGCCATAAATATTAAATATTCCCCAAAACCCTTATAGGAACAACTTTTATCCTTATAGAAATTCAAATACAACACCAGAACCAATGAATACTAATATTAATATGGCCCCTCAAAATAATCAAAATGAGGAATCCCCGCAAGCCCAAAATTTTCACTTAGCGGCCTCAACTACCAGCTTCCCCATATAATAGTTGACAGCAATAAAAGACCGTTAAAATTTGTTATAGATTCTGGAGCTACGCATTCTATAATAAGCCCCAACCTCTGTCAACCAAAATATTTAGAAAATAATAATATTATACTAAAAACAATTCAACAGAAAATCCAAATAACTCAAAAAGCCGTTATCCCGTTATTCAAAGAATTCCCAGATACAAAAGTTGAATTTTACTTATTTCCTTTTCACGAAATATACTATTACCATTATTAAAATGTTATTTCCTATTAAATCATAGGAAATAACATTTTAATACCCCTTCTGGCAAAAATAGATTACGAAAAATAAATATTAATAATAAATGATATTAAAATAAAACTACATTTTTCCCAGCCCAGATACAGAAGTTGAATTTTACGTATTTCTATTTCACAAAATATACGATGGTTTAATACGAAATAACATTTTAATGCCCCTTCAGACAAAAATAGATTACGAAAAAGAAATATTAATAATAAATTATATTAAAATAAAACTACATTTTTCATATAAACAAGAAAATTCTAATTATAAGGCAAATTCTAATTATAGCAAAAGGAAACTATAAATTGTCTATTACAGTCCAACAGAGAGAAGGTCTAGCTTATCTAAAGGAGCAGAAGTCCTTAGATGGCACTGTGACCCTTTGTGAGAGCATTTATAACGTTGAAAACTTTAAAGTAGAAGCCAATTTTAATGTCAATAATAATAATGACAATTTTATCAATATAAAACCCATAAAAACCAAAATAGTAAATTCAGAAAATTTTAATATAATCGAAAAACCTGAACACAAAAATATATTTGACCAACTAAGAACTGACCATCTAAATAGCCAAGAAGTTCAAGCACTGTATAAAATTGTTAAAAAATTCTCAAAAATCTTTTATCAAGAAGAATCAGATTTATCTTTTACAAATGTTATAAAACATGGAATTCGTACAATAAATAATGTCCCAATTTTTGCAAGATCAAACCGGTACCCACAGATTCATAAAGAAGAAGTTCAGAAACAAATTTCAGATATGTTAGAAAAAGGTATCATAAGACACAGTAGTTCGCCTTACTCAGCCCCCGTATGGATAACCCCGAAGAAGGAGGATGCCAGTGGAAAAGCTAAGTGGAGACTCCTCATTGACTATCATAAATTACATGACGTCACAATAGACGACGGATACTGTATTCCCAATATAGATGACATCCTGGGAAAGTTGGAAAGATGCCAATACTGTACAACCCTGGATCTGGAAAAAGGGTTTCATAAAATAGAGATTGATGTAAAGGACGTTTACAAAACATCTTTTAGTGTTCAATATAGACACTACGAGTTTGTAGGTATGCCATTCGCGTTGAAAACAGCTCCGGCAATGTTCCAAAGACTAATAAACTATATTCTCAAAGACTATATAAACAAAATCTGCCTTGCATACATGGACGATATTATAATTTTCTCTTCTTCACTCGAACAACACATAGACTCCTTAACCAAAATTTTTAAAAGTTTAAAAGAAGTAAATTTGATGGTACATAAATCTGAATTTCTCAAAAGAGAAACAGAATTTCTAGGGCACGTTGTCACCTTAGAGGAGATAAAATAAAACCCTAAGAAAATACAATGTGTGAAAGACTATCTAATTTCGAAAACTTCGAAACAGATAAAACAATTTCTTGGCTTAACATAAAAGTTTAACACAAGTTTATAAAAGACTATTCGCCCATTACCAAAAAGCTAAGCTAAGCCCATTACGAAATATCTTATAAAGAACTCAAAAATAAATATAAATGACACTGAGTACAATTCTAGTTTCGGATTGCTAAAGAAAATGCTAATTCATGATCCAATTCTAAAATATCCGAACTTTAGCAAAAGATTCACTTTCACAACGGATGCGAGTCAGTACGCTTTAGGTGCCATACTTTCTCAAGAAAGGCATCCAATATGTTATGCAAGTCGCACACTTAACGAACATGAACAGAACTAATAGTACTATTGAAAAAGAATTATTAGGTGTGATATGGGCTACAAAATACTTTCGTCCATATATATTTGGCCGGAAATTTGTTATAGAGACGGACCACAAGCCATTATAATGGCTGTTTTCAATTAAAGAACTAAATTCAAAACTCGTTAGATGTCGTCTTAAACTATCAGAGTTCGATTATGAGATAAAATATAAAAAGTGAATTCAGAACGGAAATGATGACGCACTATCACGTATCGAAATCAATTTAACAGAAAAAACTAACGAAAACAATTTTCATATAAGTAAATCTGCTCTAAATTTGTTTAAAAGGCAAATAATTATTCAAAAAAGTAATTTATGGTCCTTAACAATAAAAAACTTAACAATTTTCAAAAAACCTAGAAGAATAATTCGTACTAAAAATTCAGATAGAGAAACCACAATAACTGTACTAAAAAATCATTTTGACGCTAAGTTACTAAATGCAATACATGTAGAACATCAGGAATTTCTCAAAATAATTCAGGGGGTTCACTATGACCACTTCCCTCAAACGAAAATAATTCAATGTTGTAAAATTTTAGAAGACATTACAAATGAAGAGAAACTGGTCGAATTAATAAAGAAAGGGCATCTCAGAAACAACCATAGAGGAATCGTAGAGGTTTTTAAAGAAATACAATTAAATGATTACCACCCTAAGCTGATGACAGAATTACTCAGTGCATAAATAACTGTGAAATCTGTAATATAGAAAAATACGATAGAAAATTTAAAATTACAGAAACAACTTCACGTCCCAATCAGACAGTACATATCAATGTCTTTTATAGTTTAGATCAAACTTTATTTGTAACTTTTATCGACAAGTTTACAAAGTTTGCACAAGCAATCAAAATAAACTCATGAATTTAAAATAAAATTAATAATATTTTCAATAAAAACAAAAAACATTTTAATAAACTCTTCAATAAATTTCATAATGATCATATTTGCAATAGCTATATTATTCGTTTTATAAAAATTAGTATGTAAGAAACACTTCATAATAAATACTTCATCTGAGTCACAGGCTAACGGCGGGGGTGTTATAAGTGACGACAACACAAACGACCCTCAATAACTTAAAACGAGAAGTATAATATAATACTTCTCTATATACTTCCAATATAAAAATATTGTTCTTACTTTTTATAGCGTTCTCATATCAAAATTTAAAAAAATAATTAAAAGAAAAAAAAACCTTTTCAAGTTCGTGTACTTGTAAAGTATAAAATAATAATATTTTTTTGCTTATTGCTATTTCAGGCCACACGATCATTTTTTTTTGTCTAATTCAATGTTCTGACCAATGTTCTGATCAATTTCACTTTCGTTTTCAAACCATCAACACGTTAATTAACGGTAACGCGCATTATACTTTTTAAAATTTTTTTCTAAATAAAGAACTTTAACAAAAAACATAATTAAATTTTTTTTTTTTGTTGTTTTATTCTTGTTTTTTTAATTACATGATTAACTAACTTTAAATTTCAATACTAACTTTTCATAAAGTGCTGACTTTCAAAATTCAATATTTTAATTTTTTTACTTTTGGATTAATAAAAGTTATAAACATTGTGAATCATTTTGCAAATTTTTTTTTTCTTTTTATTAACTGTTGTTGTTAACATATCATATTTCTATTTGGGTCATTTAAGTTTGTTTTTTACATTTGCTTAAATATTAACTGTATAAATTCAAAAAAAATTAAAAAAGAAAAAAAAAAAGAAATATGTATAATCAAATTAATAAAAATCAACATAAATGCAGTGCCGCACTATGTACTATTACAGATTCCAAAACTGAACTCATTGTTTGTAATAGGATCTGTAAAAGAAAGTTTCATGTTGTTTGCATTAATGCCCGTAGAGGGTGGTAATCATGCTCCTTGTTCATCTCGCATCATTTCGATTACGACAGTTGTTTGGCTAAAATACTTAAAGACGAGTTGATGATGCGTTAATACGTTAAAAAATAACTCGTTGTGTTTTAACGATTTGGTTAAATGTCATGACAATTTTAATCATACGCTTTCCAGTTTTCTGTCTGGCCGTGAAAAACATTTAAAAGAAGATTTTACTGTTCTTTTTAATGACTTAAAAAGTGAAATTCTCTCAGCAACATCAAATGAGCTGGGTGGCATTCGTGATGACATTAATAATGTTAAAGACGATTAAACCCGTATGAAATTATCCCTTCATACTATGGGAATAAAGGAACAATTATCAAATTACAATAAGGAAATTCAATGCGAGTCAATTAACAATAAATCTTTATATATGGAATTATCAAGCAGTACTACGGATATGTCGAATTCTGTTTCAAAAAAGAACTCATAGAAACTAAGAAACGGGATTTACCACCTACTTCATCAAGGGAAATAAAATTCGGCTCTACTAATTTTCATACTATAAAGGTAAAATCGAAACCAAAAACAAAACCAGAAAAAAAACTCAAAAGAGTAGATTTCTTACTTCCTGCCTCAACAAAGCACACAAATTCCAGCTCTGCCAGTGATAGTCATCTGCTTTATTTTTCAAACTTTCCAGCCAGATTAAATACAAAAAGTATTAGTAAGCTGTTAATTGATAAATTTAATTGTTGTAATATTCATGTTACAAACATTACACCTAAAAATTTAAAATACCGACCCAAATACAAATTAAAATCTTTTATTTATTTAATTTCTTTTAAAGTTATGGTACCTAAATCTAAAGTTAATGTAATAACGAACACAAAAAATTGGGGTAAAAGTACCTTAATTCAAAATTTTATCCAAAAAGACATCCCAATATTAACTTTAACATAGCACCATCACAGAAAAAGTCACCTCTTTTAAATCCTTTTGCCACTTGCTCTAATAAAGTAAATGTACATACTCAGCCACTATCAAACTTTCTGTTGATTCTGTTTTATCTAGTAACAATTTTACTTTACGTAAACTACCTCTTTAGAAAAAGCACTGTTTACTTGCCACATTTAATAAATTCACAAATTTCTCAAGTCAATTTCTCACATTACCAATTAATACAGATAATGATGATAATGACAATATCGATGATAATTGTATTAATGTTAATGTTAATTAATTAGTAATAATTACAGTAATAATAATGATAATGACAACGTTAATAATAATAATAATGATAATATTAATAATGATAATAATAATAATAATAATAATAATAACGATAATAATAATGGTGATAATAACAGTAGTAATAATAATGATAACAACAATAATAATAATAATAGTAATAATAATAATAATAATAATAATAATAATAATAATAGCAATAGTAATAATAATAATAATAGCAATAATAATAATAATGATGATAATGACAGTATTGATCTTGATAGCATTAATGTTGTTAACAATAATAGTAATAACAATAATAACATTAATAATAATAATAAAAATTGTAATAATAATAATGATAATAACAGCAATAATACATTAGAATTAAAACAAAAAATGTCATCTTTATTTGATATAAAATTTAACACTTCTAACACATATTCAGATAATTCCTTGAGTAATGGTAATAATGCTAATTCTATGATTAATAATAAAACGACTACTATTCATAAGTATGATAATTTTATTAAAGGACCAACACAAATTTCGGATGTTAAGCTGGGTGATAAATGATAGAAGTACTAAAACATTAGTCTTTGTTCAACCTTTAGTGCCACCAATAGTTAGAATGACTAAAAAATCGTTAAATGAACAAGATAAAATGTATGCCCTCTCAAGATTTAGAGATGAAAGAATATATAATTATGAGATTATACCTCTCTTCCTTGCATGACGACTCCTATAATTGTGTTATCGAGATAAAAACAAAGACTAATGTTTTAGTACTTCTATATAATGAAGGGCTTCCAATGAATTACGAAGCTCTTTATGACCTCTTTGTAAACTATCATGAGTCTATTGGCGTGCCCATTAAAATGATGCAAGAAAACTTAAAAGCCTTTCGTAGTTATTGTAATAGTAACTACTATAATCACTTACAGCAATCGAGAGAAAGTTATAATAAGTTTTTTCTTGCCAAAAGTTAAAAATAACTTAATCACTGTATCAACAATAAAGCATAAAGATAGGACAAGTAATATCTCATTATATTATCAAAATGTACGAGGATTACGTACTAAAACAACACAAGTGTTTAGTAATCCCAAAGTACTAAACTCGGATATATTTATGCTTACTGAGACTTGGTTATCTCCTTCTATTAATTCTATTGAATTATTTGACAATTCCTACTTAGTTTACAGGAAAGATAGATATCAAAATGATATTGATATTTTAAATAATTCATTGATTCTAAAAGGTTGACGTGTTCTTATATCAGTTAAGAATAACTTTAACTCTTCACAACATATTCTATGTTGCTACATTCCTCCAAATAGTAATATAAAAGTTTACCAAGATTTCTGCTCAGTTGTTGATTCTTTGAATAATAAATTAAATTACCTTGACGAACTCATAATATGTGGAGATCTTAATTTGCCAAATGTTAATTGCCAACTTCATGACGAGGAATTTTCTACATTCCGACTAATTTCACCTCTAATGTCGAATCAACAGTTATAGATAGTTTGCTTGCATGCGGACTTCAACAAGTCTCTTCAACTAAAAATCTATTGAACAAACAATTAGACCTTCTTTTTACTTCTGACTGGGTAAATGTAACTAGAATATTGACGGCAACACCTCTTTTAAAAATTGATTGTCATCATCCCCCTTTCAGTTTTCAATTTCATTATAATTGTTTATAATAAATAAATCGTCATTAAATATATCATATAAATTTAATTTTTCCAAAACTAATTTTTATATGCTTAACAATTTTTATACCCGTACGATAGGATCGGGTATAATAAAATTACTCCTCCGTTTGTTACACCTCGAAATAAGCCAGCTAGATATACCTTCAAAGGTATGGATCGGATCAGAAACAAATTCTAAGTTGATTGAGCCATGTCCGTCCGTCCGTTCGTCAGCATGCTAACTCAAAAACTAAGAAAACTAGAATCTTGAATTTACACAAAATATGCTAGGAGCAATTTGTAGGTTCCGACCAAAACTTCGGGTAGCTCTCGAACACCTAACTTTTAGATCCCCACATTTTTTTTGAAATAGAGCTATGAAATTTTAACTGCTGATAGATGTCACAAAAATATTAATTTTATTTTTTATAACTTTTTTTTGTAGCAGCACCCGTTACGGAGCAACAGCTCCCCAAAGGTTCAAAAAAGCTCTATATTTAAATTATTATAGCACAAGTTTTATAAGGTATATCTTCATTTTGGAAAAACGATTACTGCTTTTATTAGCTTTAAAAGTATATATACAATAAATATATAGTTGTGGCATACGGTGTCTTAATTTACCGTTATGCGAAACTAAAATTTTGCAAAATCCTTTAACCCTTCTATCTTCTAAACGGTTTAAGTTGGAAACTTGAAATTTTGACAAAAGTTAGATCTTTGAAAATAAGTCATTTCAGAAATTTATTTTGTATCAAAATTTTTGTATTTGAAATTTATTTAGGAGCTGTAAGGGGTCAAAAACTGAAAATTTCCTATTTTTAAACACCTGTAACTTGAACACCTGTTAAAACATTATATTCTTATTTCTGTTAACAACTTTTTTTAATAATATAGGATTATTTTATAATTGATGAAAGTGTTACTTGATTTTTTCAAATTTTCTAACAAATTTCTGTAACGATTTTTTTCCATTTTGTTTTACTTGATAATTTGAAATTGTTGAAGATAATGCGTAGTACAAAAAAATATAAATAAATAAACAACATAACGGTTGCTTGAAGAATTTTTAATTATATGATATTGATATACAATATACATATATAGTTTTATAATATCATGTTTATTTACATATCGTATATGTCACTGATGAATGAATGATAAGAGTATAGATGTATATTATATAGCACCGTATTTACATACATATATGTATTTTATTGTACTTATAAGAAATTATTCTATGAACGGAAATATTTTTAAAGAAATATTGCAATGTATGGCGATATACTTATAACAATATAAATATACTATGTGCGCATTAATATAATATAATATTTAAAATTATATTTACTATTTTGTACTTAGTAAATTTAATATACATTTACCGCTTATATTAAATGGTACTATAGAATATTTGAAAAAGTTTTGGATTGATAATCGTTATGTGGAAGGTTAGAATCTGCTTTTGAAGAATGTATAAACATATAATTTGAATATATGTACAACCCATAGTTCTAGAAATTATAAAATTCACCCATATTATTTTAAAATACTAAAATATTAAAAAAATAATATTGTAAGCAGAGTGACAGCCTGTGAACATACTAACGGTTCGTACGGGTATCTAAGAGTTGACAAAGGCAACTGTCTTCTTCCTCGTTTTCTTTCAATTGACTTTAATTCTTTACTAGACATAAATGATTTAAATAATACGATTGATAAATTTTACAAAGTAATTTACCATGGATTTGACTTGTATGTTCCTCTAGTTCGTGATAGAAATATAAATTCAAGCCCACCATGGTATGATGGTGAATTAAAAACTCTTAGAAATAAAAAAAATAAAGCGTGGAATGCATATTTAACAAAGAGGGATAATATTTCTTATTCAAATTTTCCAAATTTATTTGCCGTATTCAAATCCTTACTAAGTCTTAAATATGAAGCTTACATTAGTAAAATTGCTTCGCAACTTCGTACAAATCCTAAATCTTTTTGGAAGCTTGTAAATTCAAAACGTAAATCCGATCAATATCCAAATTATATGTCTTACAAAGATCAGAATTCTAACGACTCAATTGTTATATCTAATTATTTTAAAGATTTTTTCGCCGGTAGTTATTCTACTTCTTCTTTCGATATTGATGAATCTAATTTTAACCATTTGGAAGACATTCCAAGTTTACCTCTTCAAAATATTAATTTTACACCAGCCGCGATACAGCTTTATCTAACTAAATTGGGTGATAACTCTGCTCCTGGACCAGATAACCTCCCAGAAATTATTTCATCTTGGTGTACAATATACTGCACCAATATTAAGGTCTTGTTTAGTAAATGAAATTTTGATCATAGAAAGCTGTATTTCTTCAGACTCAATTTTGAATTCTTCATTATGTTTTATAGTGCCTTTTATTAGAATTGCACTACCTCCTCTCGGCTGATTACTAGGATGAACTGCCTTATAGCATTCATAACCTAGTATCTTAAAGTTTGAGTTTATTGTCAAATGAGTCTCTGATATCAGACATATATCAATATTGCTAGACCTTAAGAAAATTTCTAATTCATGTTTTTTATTTAGGACACCATTCGAATTCCAAGTTACAATACGTATTTTATCTAAATACATTTTTTACAATTCTTTTAGGGGTTTTATGAGATACATTAATGTGTTTCTTTTCTATTTTATTTAATTTTATGGAGATTTCATCAATATTTAGCAATAAGTTTTGCATCATGTGCATCACATCCTTGTCATTACTTTTAGATTTCATAACCTTAGATTGTTTCTCTGTAAGAATATTTTCTTCTGTTTTAGATTTTAAGGCTTGGGAGTATAAAACTCCATTTACAACTTTATTAGATATAAACGGTGTAGTTTTTTTCGGTGTTTTTATTGCATTTGAATGTTTGGGATTGCGCATATTCAATCTTCTTTTCTGTAATTCTTTTGTTACCAAACAACCACGATAACTAGCAGGGTGTGCCTCATTGAAGTTTACACATATGGCTTGGAAATTTTCTTTTTTACTACATTCTATTGTCATATGATTTCCAGCACATTTTACACATTTAGCCTGTCTTTGGAAGAATTTTTGTGTATGTCCAAAACTCTGGTATCTTTTGCATTGAGGAATGGACTTACTACTTCTGAGAGCCTTCTGAGAGTATCTTTTGCATTGAGGAATGGACTTACTACTTCACTCTCATGTGCTGTTAATATTCTATTTTGTATATTTTATTTATTTCCTCCGAATGTTCAAAAGATAGCATAAACAGTGGAAGCTTTGTTACAATCTTTATATTTTTATCTTTAGTTTTTTTAATTTTATTTGTCACATCTAGACATTTACAACCTCTATTAAGAAGTTCTTTTTTGATATCTTCTGGCTCACAAGATGGGTGAAGATTTCTTACTATAACTTTAATTGGTCTAGTCAGTTGGTTTTCATACGTATGCCATTCCAACTTCGCTTTATTTATAGATTTTGTTAAAACTCTATAATCATTTTCGTTGTCAACATTAATTTTTAGTTGATCATTATTCATCATGTTGACTTTAACATTTACATTTTCTTCTTTTATTATTTTTATAATATGAGAATAGTTTTTTATATTATTCAAAATTACCGGAGGAGGTTTATATTTTTTAGTGACCTTATTGCTTTCTTTAAATTTTTCCTCTTGAGATTTACTTTGCGGTTCCAAAGATGTGTGAACATCTGGAGACTTTCGCTTTCGTTTCTTCGGATTTCTTTTCGTATTTGGAATCAAATCAGTTTCTCTGATTAGTTCTTCTTCATCCGTTTCGTATGTCCCAACTTTAGTATCAGTGGATACATTTGGCACACTATTTTTTTCCTTTTTTAATTTTAAATTTTCTGCCTTAAGTTGAGAGATTTCTGTCTTCATGGATTTGCCTTTCATGGAAGATTTGCCTTCATGGAACATTATTTTTTTTTTATTACCCTCTCCGGTTTTCTTATTTTCGTTACCTTTTTTAGGTGGACTTCTTTGAATTTTCGAGCCCTTCACAAAAGGGTTTATTAATTTATCATAATTATACATGTTATTATTATTATTATTATTATTATTATAAACCACTGGCGACTCATCTGAACGTCTTAAACCCGGCAGCCGTGGTCTCTCCCGACACTTTGGTAGATATCCCTACCGAAGTTTTACTATTATAAGAAATTATATTATTTTTTATTTTAATATGCTTTTTATACCTACAGCCAGGGTTTCTTACTGCCGCCCCTCTGGGATCAGACGCAGACCAGGTAGCCGTCCATTCTGGAACAGTCGCTCCTGGATTTTTCATTGGATTTTAGTGGACTTGTACCACAACCCTACCTTACTGAGGGTATTTCTTATCCCCTACCCACCGGGGCAAAATTTAATGACCCATATATTATAAAATCTCTTTACCCGACTTTAGTTCGTCGTAGTATTCTGGAGTATGCAAATCAGGTCTGGTCTCCGCACTATCATCAACATATTGTTAGAATTGAAACAATACAAAGAAATTTTCTAAGATTCGCCTTAAGAAACCTAAATTGGGTTGATCCCCTTATATTGCCTCCATATGTCAATCGTCGCAAATTATTTGACATGAATACTTTAAAATGCAGACGAACAGTCATGGGTATTGTTTTTATTACTCAGGTATTTCATAACTATATAGATTCAGACTACATTAACAACATATTAATCAACTCAATCAGCACACGAACACGTTTCAGGTCCGAAAACACATTTTCGATTAGATATCATATGATTAATTACGGTAAATACGAGCCGATAGAATGTTGGTAAATGTGAATCAATACAAAACTATAATAAATATAAACATGAGTAAAGATGTGATAAAAAAATCACTATTCAAAATAATTCCTTAATTGTTCTTCACTATTTTTGTTGTAAAAATTTTGTGAAATATTAAATATAAGTGAATATAAATTTTTTTTAATAAAATAAATTTTGCTTTGTATAACTTTAATATTAATTTTAGATTAAAAAATAAATGTAATATGTAAATACTTATACTAAATGTAATATGTGAATACTTGAATTAAGTAATAAATAAAAAATAAATAATTAAAAACATTAATAAAAAACATGTGGTCAACACATTGCACTTACTTTGAGGTCTATACTTAAATATAGAAAAAAAAGAAAGTGAAACAAATAAAAAAATTTTTTATATTGATTCCGAAATCATTTCCGATTTCGAAACCAATATTTTGCCAACAATAAAAATATAATACATATATACCTTTAAGCAAGGTGTTACATAAAAAAGTATATATAGGACAAAATAAGAAAACACGCGGTATAAGAGTTCTACATTACCAGTTAGTCTGAGGTGCGAAAATATTAAAATAAATTATTAAAAATTGTCATATGTTCAGTTATACATAGTATAATAAAATATATATATTATATAAAGAAAAAGAAGAAAGTGTTTTTTTTTTTTTTGAAAATTAAACTACTGGTCATAAAAAAAAATTCTAAAAGTAAGATATCTAATTATTGTCCAATCGCCAAGCTATTTAATATTCCTAAATTGACAACATGAGTTTTTAAAATGTAGATCCACCGTTACAAACTTGATAGAATCGGCTTCATAATTTTTTAATACTATGAAGATGGGGGCTCAAAAAGATGTTATTTATAGTGATTTAAGTAAAGCATTTGATATACTGCCATACTCTTTGATTCTATTTAAATTAAAACAAGTAAATGTAAATTATTTAAATTAAAACAGTAAGTCGATGATACCGACTTATTTATACCCTAAACCTAAAAAATTCAAATTAAATTATAAATCCATTAGTTATTTTAGTTAGGTTTTAATATACCTAAGCTAAAAAAATAAATGCTTTTAAAACCTTTGTACAAAATTTCAGATTTCTACCTTTATTAAATTAGAAGATATGCTTGTTAGGTCTTGGGAACAGTGTGAAGGCACCCGGACCACCTCCCCAATTAATCCCAAATTTTAGAGACATTATCAGAACAGGGTAGAATACTGTTATATCAAATTTCAAGTTTTTATATTTATTAATTTCGAAGATATGCTTGTATGATCTTGAGAGTTGTGTGGCAGATACGAACAACCATTCCAATTCATCTGAAACTTTAGACAAATCAGGGATTCAGAAAACAACATCCTCGTATCAAATTTGCAGTTTCTATCTTAATTAATTTCGAAGATATCCGTATTCGATTTTGGGAGTTGTATGGAAGGTACCCGAACCCATGGTCCGATTTCGCCTATATGCAATCCCCTCCTTACTTTAGTCATTGTTAACCTACAGTATAAATTTCATCAAGGTAGGATTATTATTTTTTGAGTTATTGTGCGTACGAACGGACATCGCTAAATCGACTCAGGAGGTGATCCTGATTCAGAATATATATACATGTCCATATCTAACTCGCTTCCTTTTGGTGGTTGCAAACACCATAACAAAGTTAATATACCCTATACTTTAAGTTTATGTTATAAAAATAGACTTTCCTTGTTATATCCGTATGAACTATGTTCAAGAGTATAATAAATTTGCCATTACGTTTGTGACACTTTAAAGAAGCCGAGCTAGTTATAGTGTCAAAGATATGGATCGGCTCAGAACCGAATTTTGAAGTCTATTGAAGCTGGCTATCTGAGATTTAGTGAAAAGGTGTCGAGTTATATGCCAACAATTTTTGTAAAATTTGGTTGGTCTAAAGTAGCCGATTCAGACTTCTTACACATCTTGGAAATTAATGAAGCTAGGCGCCTGAAATCTTACAAATGACGATCCAGTTTTATGGAAACAATTTCTGTAAAATTTGGTTCTGCTGGTGCAAGAAGTTCGGATAGCTGCCATACAACTTCTCTTTTTAAATGAAAATAACTCAGTGTTCGTCCGCACCATAACTCAAAAAATAAAGGAACTAGGAGGCTGAAATTTTTTTACACACCCCCGAGGAAATATTTTTAATTTTTCTGTTGAACTCCAGAATCTTTAGCCACCACGTTCTAGTAGCTGTCATACAACTTCTTTCTTTAAATGGAAATAACTCAGTGTCTATTCAAGCTAAGTATCGAAAATTTTGCAAATGATGATCAAGTTTTATAGTAATAACTTCTGTAAAACTTGGTTGTGATGGTACGACAGGTTCGGGTAGCTGCCTTACAACTTCTCGTTTTAAATGAAAATAACTGAGTGTCTACTGAAGCTAAGAACCTGAAACTTAGTAAAGAGGTGTCGAGTTACATGCCAACAACTTTTGAAAAAATTTGGTTGGTCTAGAAAAGCCGGTTCAAGGTTCTTCCACCTCTTGGAACTTAATGAAACTAGGCGTCTGAAATCTGCAAATTATGATCAAGTTTTATGGCAACAACTTGTGTAAAATTTGGTTTTGTTGGTGCAATAGATTTTGGTAGTTGTCATACAACTCCACAATTTACATAAATATATCTCGGTAGTTATAACGTAAGTACTAGAATATCTGAAATTGTTTAAAAGATTATCAAGTTATATAGAAACAGGATATATTACCTTCATACGGGTATCCCAGAGTCGACATAGTTTGCTCTACTGCAATATTCCTCGTTTTTTTTGTTAAATGGATTAAATCCTATTTAGTCAACCAAAGTTATAAAGCCAAATTTGGAAATGTAATTTCAGATTCTTTTATCTCTAATTCTGGTGTACCTCAAGGAAGCCATCTTGGACCACTTCTTTTAATACTTTCAATAGATGATGTTACTAGAATTATAAAACATTGCAAAATTATTATATATGCTGATGACATGAAAATTTTTAAAATTATTTGTTCTGTCAGTGATACTTTACTTCTTCAAGATGATTTTAACCCTTTTTGGAACTGGTGTGTTCTTAATAATCTTAGCTTAAATGTAAATAAATGTACAGCAGTTTGATATACTCGAAACATTAATCATAATCTTAAATTAAAAAAAAATCTTCATTTAATGATTTGAGTAATGACTTACGTTTATTGATCATTATGATAAAATTATTTAGAGAGCTAATTCTACATTCTTAAATCATCATATACCACCTTGGTTCGATAGTTTTGAACATGCATGTTCTGTTTGGTCTCCATTATATAATTACATATAAATAGAATCGAAGCTTTTCAAAAGGACTTTCTCAGATTTCGAAGATTTCTAATATTTAACGCCTAATATTTTGCCTATTTTTGTTGTGGTATTTGAATGCCATTTAAATAACGCTTCCTTTTATGGTAAAACTGCTAGTATTGAATAGAAGTCGGATCGAGCTTCTTCATGTGCTACTCTACACGCCACAGGTTATTCGGTAATAATTTACTTAATTTATAAATGAGACCCTCATGCCAGACTCTATCAAACACTTGTGATACATCAATAAATACGGATGAACAATATTTCTTCTCTTCAAAAGCCTGTTCGATTACTGAAGGGATTCTGTGTATTTGGTCAATGGTGGTATGTTTCTTTCTAAACCCAAATTGAAAATCTGGAATGTTAATCAATGGTCTTATACGTTTCAGTACTAATTTTTCAAACATTTTTGATATAGCTGGTAACAAATATATTGGGCGATATGATGAAATTTCATTCGGTGGTTTATCCGGTTTTTTCAGCATAATGATTTGGGGTACCTTGAAACATAATGGTACATGTTTGAGGCTAAAGCAGGCGTTAAACAAGTATGTCATCAAAACAATATCCTTTCGTGGTAATTCTCTAAGAAGACCAGGTGAAATTTCATCAATTCCAGGAGCTTTTTTTGAATTTATTTTTGTATCTATTTCTTGTGCAATTTCAAGGGGTGTAATTGTTTTAAAGTTTTTTTCAGCAAGAAACATATTTGTTGTATTGATGTCTGATTTCATATCATGAGGTTTAAATACGGAAGTCAAGTGTTGAGCAAATAACACTGTCTTCTCATCATTGCGCCTCGCCCATGTTCCTCGTAGAGTTTTTATAGGTGGTACATGCGTATCTGGTCTTTTAAAACATCGTGTTGCTTAGAAAATTATCAATACCGTCCTGTTTATAATTTTTGATTAACCTATTTAATTTGTTACTGGTCAGATTAAATATTGTTTTGTCAGCAGGATGTCTGGATTTATGCCAAACTCTTCTTGTTCGACGTCTCTCCTTGATTAGTCCCCTAATTTTAAGAGGAAAACAAATACTTTTCGCAGCAGTTTCTACATGAACAGGGGTCGAAGGTTGTCTAAATAAATCCCAGTCAGTGTGCTTATTAGTCAAAGTTTGTTTTCTCTGCTTTTTTATGACTTTTGAGCTTATATCCATTAATACTGGAGTATGATCTGATGACAAATCCGCCATTCCTTCTACTTTAATATAACTTGGCACTATACCTTTCGTTATATATATAAAAATCAAGCACATCTGATATTTTATTGGAATCAGTTGGCCAGTATGTTGAACTGTTGGATGAATGGTATTCACAAGATGATAGCTTAATAGCATTTAGAAGTTCATTACCATTTTTGGGTGTAATTAGCCGAGAACCACATGATGTATGCTTAACGTTAAAGTTACCGGCAATGATATATCGTGATCCCAGCTACTTAAAGATTTCCATATACTATTTCTTATCAGTTTTGTGAGATGTTGGACAATATGCTGCTGTTATATTCAATTCTGCATCATTATGGTTCACAGTTAGTATTGTGGCTTGTATATAATTTTCTGTTATGTCATATTGTTTGAGATGTTTTTAATTACTGCAGTTCCTCCTCGGGCACGTTCACTTGGCCGTGCGGTCCAGTAACTCTTATACCCTTGCAATTTTATGTAGTTTTTATTTGTAAAATGCGTTTCAGAAATGATTGCTATGTCTATATGATTTGTGTTGAGGAACACTTCTAGTTTTCGAGTTCTTTGATTCAGGCCGTTTGCGTTCCATGTTATCATTCATAAAGAATTATCTGTCATTATTGTTTTCTATAATCTAGTATGATGTTGATGTTTTATTTTGTATATCATCTACACGCCTTGCTAACTGCCAAAAGTTTTGTTTAGCTTCAGACTGGAACTTTATTATTAACTTCATAAGGTCATTTATTGTTTTTCATTCTCTGTTATAGGATTTTGTGTTTGTTCATTTGTTTTATCTTCTACTAATTTTATAGCCTGCGCAAAAGGTTTATTAGCAGTCATTTTCTCTGCCGGCTTAGCTTGTACAGTTTGAACTGCTGATCTTTTTCGGTGCTAGGTTTTTTGCTAAATTTCGCATCCCTTGTAGTTTGCCGGGTGTCTGATTTTTCCAAACTAAATAGAGCACATTTAGGTTGGGCATCAGGGCTTTTATCCACTTGATAGTGTGATGATCTTCGGCATATTTTACACATCTGGGTTGTCTTTGGCAATAGTTTTTGCTATGTCCTAGAGATTTGCTGTTGCTAGAGATTAATTGTCATTTGAAATACCCCTTTATTATTGCTTTTTGAGGTGGTAACAGTTGGAGATGGTAACAATTTTCTCTTTTCTTTAGGTGCAGGTTTATTTGTGCTCCCATCTCGTTAATTGGTTTGTCTACATGCTTCTTTTCTATTGTTTTCTTTGCCTGTAATGGACTACTATCTTGTATTATTTCAGGTAAATTTTTCATTTTCTTTTCTTTCGATCTTTTTTGTGGTTGATTGCTTTATCTAGCTGTTCTTCATCTGTGAAATATTAATTTTTCTCGTTTTTCTGATCTGTAGATAACCACATAATTTTGTTGTGGAGTTCTATAATTTGTTGATTTAATTTTTGAACTGCTTCCTTTTTTTTAACTTTGCCGCTTTTCATATATTAATTTCATGTCTTCTGCTGTGTTTTCTTGTTGAATTTTTGGTGTGCTTTCGACGTTAATTTCTTTGTTTTCATTTGTTGGTAATTGATTAGATTGCACTGTAGTTGTTTCTGGCTTTCTTACCTCAGGTGAAGTTCTAGCCGTCAGCTTCCTCCTATTGCGAGAATCCGCTTGTAATTTTCCAGTAGTATAGACTGTAACATCAGCCTGGTATCTTCATTTATTCACGTGCATCTTTGTCACGAGCCCTTACATGGTGCTATCAGCCGGGCCAGCTGAACCAAGGTTTTTTAGCGAGGTTGTTACTCCTCCCCCTCCTCCTTTTCCATTTGATGTATGATGGAAAAATTTAAGAAGATCATTAAAAAATTGGAATTAAATCTAAGAGGTTATTATTTACATCATTGCCGAAATGGTAAAAAATGTAAATGCGAAATATAATAAAAATTAAATTAAATTAAAAAAAATTGTTATTTATTTATTTCTTTTTATATTTTACAATTAAAATAATAAAACATTACATTTAAATAAAAAGAACCTTATGATAACTATGTACTGACACTTAAGATATCAAATCACTGAACGAAATGTGTTTTAAGAGATACAGTAATTAATTATGTTGATCATATATGAATCACGTTGCAATTAACGTGCTGGGCAAATTACCAAAAGTACCGTCCCAAAATATTTATTGTTATTAAATGCATTAACTAATTACGGTAACATGAGATAAAAATAATATAGAATAAAAGTGAAGAATGAATGAAACAAAAATACAAACGAGTGTAAAATACATGTTGCGCGAGTTGATAAGTTATTGAAACATATTATTTTGTTGTTTTCATTACTTCTATAATTCACCCATCTTTCGGCTGAGGCTTCGACGAAGTTATCGTAATGATTTTTTTTTTTATTGTAACATTTAAAAATATAAAATATTATTAAAGTAGTTATAATTACAATTACTTCTACAGGATAATTAATAAATTTTTCAATTTTATTAGTACATTGAATTTCTCTTATATATTTTCTATTATTTCTGACTTTTTCTAAATGAAATTTTTCAAAAGTTAATTCAAAATTATCTATTTTTTCGGATATTATAATACTAGTATTTGGTGGAATTATATTTTCTTTTACTTCGATTTAAAAATTTGTATATGTAACATTTTTTATAATTATTTGACATTTTTCCAATTTAATTAAATTTGAACCTTCTATGAAAGTTTCAAATGTATTACAATTATGATAGAATTTACTTTTCTTTATATTTTTGTTATTACTAGACCATTTTTAATTTCTTTTACAATAGATTTTTTAAATACTTTAAAATTACAATTAGCTTATTTTTCATTGATCACTTATTTCTTTACAATTTTCTTAAGGTTAGTACTACATATTATTTTTTCTTCATCAACCAAAATTTCTTTATCTTCTATGTCTAAAGTTTTGTTTTGTTTGTTAGGGAAATGTTCTATTAAAATTTTTGTTAATGATTTATACGAAAGTTCGGGTATCATTAATATAATAATTATTTATTTTCCAAATGTAGCTATATTAATTTTGATATTTGCTAAAACTTCAAGATTTGGTATCATTTAAGGATGGATGGGATAAGATTGACATTTTCCAATTTTATGTTTATATACTAGTTGTTGTTATTATTTAAATCTTCTATTTCAATCAATTGGGCTGTTAAGATCGTTGAGGAGCTAAGAATTATTATTACAACTATAATTTTATAGTGGTCTCCAATTATTGTGGATTTTGATCCTAAAGAGAGGTAAAATAAGAGAGTAATGAATATGATGAGTGAAACTGTTTTAAATATTTTCTTTTTTCTTCTTCTTAACCCATTTCCGCCGGCTCCTAATCCAGTTGAGTTATCTGCTTCAAATTTGAGTTGTAGGCTGTCTTTGATTATTTTATTGCACTTTGAAAATATTTTTTTACTGCGCTTCCTGGTTCACCCAGTAGCCACTGGGTGCATTTTTGAAATGCAATTTTTTTATGTTGTTTTTTTAATAATTTAATCTTTTATTCATTTTTTCTCTCATGCTTCTGTTTCATCTTTAGTTTAGTTTTTGTTGTTGTTGTTACTGTTTTTGAATATTTAAAAAAAAGTGTTAACAATATATTAATCAAGTAGGCCTTTGCTTTGATAATTATTGTTGATGTAATAAATATTACATCAGAATTAGTAGTAACCTAATTGAGGGTGAGTTTGCTTTATTTTACGTACAAATTGTTATTTATTGTATTAGAAATTGAATTTTTATTAAAAATGTATAAAACGAGAAAGAATACAGTTGGTTTTATCAACTCTTAGATACCCGTACGAACCGTTAGTATGTTCACAGCCTGTCACTTTGCTTACAATATTATTTTTTTAATATTTTAGTATTTTAAAATAATTTGGGTGAATTTTATAATTTCAAGAACTATGGGTTGTACATATATTCAAATTATATGTTTATACATTCTTCAAAAGCAAATTCTAACCTTCCACATAACGATTATCAATCCAAAACTTTTTCAAATATTCTATAGTACCATTTAATACTAAGCGGTAAATGTATATTAAATTACAAAATAGTAAATATAATTTTAAATATTATATTATATTAATGCGCACATAGTATATTTATATTGTTATAAGTATATCGCCATACATTGCAATATTTCTTTAAAAATATTTCCATTCATAGAATAATATCTTATAAGTACAATAAAATACATACATATATGTATGTAAATACGGCGCTTATAATATACATCTATACTCTTATCATTCATTCATCAGTGACATATACGATTTATAAATAAACATGATATTATATAAGTATTTATATAAATAAAAATTCTTCAAGCAACCGTTATGTTGTTTATTTATTTATATTTTTTGTACTACGTATTATATCCTCAACAATTTCAAATTATCGAGTAAAACAAAATGGAAAAAATTCGTTAAAGAAATTTGTTAGAAAATTTGAAAAAATCAAGTAACACTTTCGTCAATTATAAAGTAACCCTGTATTATTAAAACAAGTTGTTAATAGAAATAAGAGTATAATGTTGAAGCTTTAATTTTTGTGTATTACTTGAAAAAAATTTTAACAGGTGTTCAAGTTACAGGTGTTTAAAAATAGGAAATTTTCAGTTTTTGACCCCTTACAGCTCCTAAATAAATTTCAAATACAAAAATTTTGATACAAAATAAATTTCTGAAATGACTTATTTTCAAAGATCTAACTTTTGTCAAAATTTCAAGTTTCCAACTTAAACCGTTTAGAAGATAGAAGGGTTAAAGGATTTTGCAAAATTTTAGTTTCGCATAACGGTAAATTAAGACACCGTATGCCACAACTATATATTTATTGTATATATACTTTTAAAGCTAAGAAAAGCTATAATGCTTTGGCGTTTTCAAAATGAAGATATATCTTATACAACTTGTGCTATAACAATTTAAATATAGAGCTTTTTTGAACCTTTGGGGAACCTTTTTCCTTGGTTGGAACGGGGGAGGCTACAAAAAAAAGTTATTAAAAATAAAATTAATATTTTTGTGACATCTATCAGCAGTTAAAATTTCATAGCTCTATTTCAAAAAAAATGTGGGCATCTAAAAGTTAGGTGTTCCAGAGCTACCCGAAGTTTTGGTCGAAACTCAACCAAAAAAAATAGGGAACCTACAAATTGCTCCTAGAATATTTTGTGTAAATTTCAAGATTCTAGCTTTCTTAGTTTTTGAGTTGGTATGCTGACGGACGGACGGACGCACATGGCTCAATCTTAGAATTTTTTTCTGATCCGATCCATACCTTTGAAGGTATATCTAGCTGGCTTATTTCGAGGTGTTACAAACGGAGGAGTAATATTATTATACCCGATACTTATCGTACGGGTATAAAAACATATCTAAGTCAAGTTGATATTGAAGAGCTTATGAATAGTAGTGGTGATGAGAACGAAAATGCAAATCTTATTCGTAATGCAGATGAAGGTGATTTTATAATTTTGTCACCGAATGGTGTTGACGGTATTAGTGATAGTGAAGATATTGACGAGGACATTCAAGTATTAAATGATGTCACTATTTGGACACTAAACGATAAAGATGGCTCCACAAATGAACCTGCAATAGTTGAAGAGGACGAAGAATATGTGCTAAATGAGCCAACAACATCAAAACGGTCTCGTTTGAATAATAATAAAAAAATGAAACATCCAAAGTGGAGCAAAACTAAAAAAAATTTATTCTGTAAGCAATCAGTCAATTTGAAAAAGAAAAGATTTCGGAGCTTTACTATAAATGAGGTAGGTACTTGTTATGAATTTTGGAAATATATAATACCTACTTATAACAACTACATCTAAAATGCTTTAGGAGATAAAACGCCAATTAAATTATTTAATATATTTATTGATTCAGAGGTTATCGATTTGGTTGTTGATAGTACAAATAACTATGCATCCATTGATTGTAATGATGTAAATTTTTAAACAAGTACAGAAGAAATTTAAAAATTCATTGGAATGCTATTCGTAACTGGATATAATACTCAGCCAATGATAGAGCATTTTGGTCATGAAATCCTACACTAAAGTGTCCAATTGTAAAAAAATCTAAAAATATTTTCACGTTTGCGATAATCGCAGTTTGAACCAGTCTGACAAATTTCATATGATTTGCTGAATAAAAAATGTATACAATTTGGTATATTTACGCACAATTTGTCAATTACCGAACAAATGATAGCGTACTATGGAAAACATTCCTGCAAAATGTTCATAAAAGGAAAGCCGATTAGATTTGGTTCACGTATTGGAATTTGTGTTCTTCAAATGATTACTTATATTTGTTTCTTCCATACGCTGGTGCACGAACTGAAAAACATAGAGACTATGGTTTAGGAAAGAATGTTGTAATACAATTACTGTCAAAAGTGTAATATCCAAATCAACATTGCGTTACTTTTCATATCTTTACTTCTCATAAATTGCTTTGCAATTTATCAAACCTGGGATATGCCACTGGTTCGCGTACTGGAAACGCTAAACTCACAAAGGTCAAATCAATGAAAAAAAATGATAGAGGAACGTTTGATTATTGTTTTGACAAAACTAATGAAATTATGATGGTACGTTTGAATGACAATTCAGTTGTCACTGTGGCTTCTAACCATGAAAACATTGAGCCCATGCATCGTGTCCAACGTCATAGTCGCAAGGAAAAAAAAATTTTTTTTTGAAATGCCCAATATTGTTTACGTCTACAATCAAAACATGGGTGGGGTGGACTTATTTGATAACGCTGTAAATAATTATCGAATAAGAGTGCGTGGAAAGAAATGGTATTGGCAGTTGTTGACAAATGCTCTGGATTCAGCAATGGTCAATGCGTGGGAAACAGATGGCCTGCTTAGAAAATTTGAAAAGAATAGCAATATTGATCCAAAATCCTCCACAAAAGCGCAAATTGAATTTCAAAAATAAGCAAAAGAATATTTGTTGCGCCAATCAAATTTACCAAGTCAAGTGCAGCAACCAAATAATCAAAAACACAAGCAATCACAGTTCTTTGATTGAAATTCGTGCTAATAAAATTGGACACATTATAAAACGAACTGACGGAACGCGAACCAGGTGTCGGCAATGTAAAAAACGTACTTTTTATAGATGTTTCAAATGTAATTGTTCATTGCATCCAAAATGTTTTATTTCATTTCACAAAAACTAAATTTACGTATGTATTTGATATACTTATGTTGAATTATATTTATTTGTTTATTTGAATTTGGTTTTTGTTGTAATACATAAGTGAAAAAATGTAACAATATAATAAAAATAAAATTATATTTTTGTTAAAATGTTTATACCATTTTCAGCTATTGGTGCAAAAATGCACCAAGCTACTTTGGACGTAAACCTTGGGCGTAAGGGCTGGTCAATCGGAACCATCAGTTTTTTTTTTGAAAACATACCGTTTTCACTATTTACTGTCGAAATAATATGTATATATATATTTTGCTTTTAGTTTTTAGACAATCATTTCTTACATATATTAGTTTTCGTCTTAAAAAGCTTAATTGAAGTTGATCTCAAAATACAAGAATAAGGTACAATAGAATTAAAACAAAAATTTTATAAGAAAAAATCTACAAAATGTAGATTAAATGTACAATCTAAGAAATGTTTTGCTAGAGCATTCAGTTTGTTGTTTATTTCGGTTTCATCGTTACTGTCCATTACGCCTGTTAGCAGCTTTAAAATTTTTCCCGCGACATTAAGTCCTCGTTTAGTTCTGTTGATTGGATGTGAGAGAATATTATCAATTTTAGACATTAGAGCGTTATTATTATGAAGTACAGTATTGAATATGGGCTCTGTATGTTTATCTTGAAATCTTTGTAAATTGTCCCATAATAATTTAGTAGTTTCATGATACGTTGTTGTATTAATTATATGAAGATTTTTAAATGGGATTTAAGGATGAATGGGATAAGATTGACATTTTTCAATTTTATGTTTATATACCAGTTGTTGTTACTATTTAAATCTTCTATTTCAATCAATTGGGCTGTTAAGATCGTTGAGGAGCTAAGAATTATTATTACAACTATTATTTTATAATGGTCTCCAATTATTGTGGATTTTGATCCTAAAGAGAGATAAAATAAGAGAGTAATGAAAATGATGAGTGAAACTGTTTTAAATATTTCCTTTTTTCTTCTTTTTAACCCATTTCCGCCGGCTCCTAATCCAGTTGAGTTATCTGCTTCAAATTTGAGTTGTAGGCTGTCATTGATTATTTTATTGCACTTTGAAAATAATTTTTTGCTGCGCTTTCTGGTTCACCCTGTAGCCACTGGTGCATTTTTGCACCACTAGCCAAAAATGATACAAAAAAAAATCTAAAAATGCACTTTTTTTATGTTATTTTTTAAATAATTTAATCTTTCATTAATTTTTTCTCACATGCTTTTTTTTCGTCTTTAGTTTAGTTTTTGTTGTTGTTGTTATTGTTTTTGAATATTTAAAAAACGTGTTAACAATTTATTAATCAAGTAGGCGTTTTATTATAGTCGAATAAAGATATAAATAATTCACATGGATGTATTTTATTTCGTAAAATATGGAATAAAATACATCCATATGAATTGAAATGGATGGATACACATGGATGTATTTTATTCCATAAAATAGTTTGGTTGAATTATTTGATTTGGAATGCTTGGCGTTTCAGATATTTTAAGTTGAATTTTAGGAGGCTTTCTTTCATATTTCTCTAATATACATACTTCACAATTATTTATGAATTCAGTAGTTTTTTGTTTAAGATTTGGACAATAAAATTCATTTTTGAGTTCTGCGTATATTTCATTGATTTCATGGTGATTATTTTCTGTATGTTTGAATTCAATTAAATTTTCTAATTCTTTTTCATCGGTAATATTTTTTAAGATTTTTGTACATCTTATAACTTTACAATTAGACATATTCTTTAAGTAGACGTTATGAAGTTTTTCAAATATTTCGTCAGACATAAAAATAGCATTGGTTAATTTTGGATTAAAATGGTTTTTGATTATTGATATCAAAGATGGCTCATCAAGAATTTTTAAAAATATTACTTTGCAAGTATTGTTAAAATTGTATGTGTTTTAATATGAAGAGAACTGGAATTAATTTTCTTAATTATAATTCTACTTAGAAAGTCAGCTACTTTATTTTCTTGCCCTTGTTTAAGGACTAGCCGGAGTTTAAGGACTTGTTTAAGGACTTAGGACTACTAAGAATATTTCATAATCATATTCTTGAATTTGGAGAAGCCAATGCATTAGTTTCCTATTTGGTCCTTTAAGATTATTAAGCCACAATAGAGGCTTTTGATCGGTATAAAGTTTGATTTTTCGACCAAAAATGTAAGGTCAGAATTGCTTAAGACACCATACCAAACTAAGAAGTTCCCTCTCAATTGTGGAAGGGTTAGTTTCATGTTCATTTAATGTACGTGAAATATACGAGATTGGTTAGTTTTTTGCGATAGCACGCCACCAATTGTATATTGAATGGCGTCTTTTGTTACTTCGAAGGTTTTGCCGAAATCTAGATAAATCAGTATTGGCGCAGAGATAAGTTTACTTTTCAAAATGTTAAAACTTTTTGTGTAATTTGGATTATTTACATCTATTTTGCAATTTTTTTTTCAGAAATAACATCATTGGCTTAGCTATTTAAGCGAAATTTTTAATAAATTTCCTGTAATATCCGGCGATGCCGAGAAATAGTTTTATTTCTTTAGCAGTTTTTAGGATTTTTAATTTTTTATTACCTGAGTTTTCCTTTGGTTTGGCTGTATATCAGCTTCGTTTACCACATGACTAAGAAACTCAACTTGTTGTGATAGAAATTCGCATTTATCTAATTTTACCTGTAGATGTGCTTGTTTGAATTTTTTAAAAATTTTTTTTAAATTTTTCATGTGTTCGATCAGACCATTGGAAAAAACTAAATACTATGTTATCCATATAAGGGATACATTCTTTTCCTTTATTTTCTCTTAGAATATTAACCATTAATCTTTGAAAAATACTAGAGGCATTTTTAGCCCAAAGGTCATACGGTAGAATTCGTAGTGCCCATTGTCTACCGAAAATGAGGTTTTTTCAATATCCTTCGAGTCCATTTCAATCTAATGAAAACCGGATTTCAAATCAAGAACTGTAATGTAATTACTTTTTCCTAATTTATTCAATATTTCTTCAATATTGGAAATAGGATAAGAATAATTTATGGTTTTATCGTTCAACTTGCGATAGTCTATAAGTAAACGATATTTTTGTTGACCAGAGGCGTTCAGTTTTTTTTCGAACAACCCACAACGGACTGTTATAAGGACTAGCGCTGGGACGTATTATTCTGTTTTGAAGTAATTCTTCAATTTGTTTTTGAATTTCAATTTTGTGGATGTATGGATATCTTTAAATTTTTGTTTTTATTGTGATGTTATCAGTTGTATTTATTTGATGTTTTATTTGATTTGTAAACGAAAGTGGCGATTGCTGTGAAAATATTTCTTTAAATTCGAGTATGAGATCTCTTAATTTAGTTTTATCTTCTTTATTTAAATGATCGGTTCTAATTTTGTCAAAAACATTTTCATTCTCAATGTCTTTATCTAAATAAGATTCGCTCAAATGATAATTGTTTAAATCAATGATGTCTTCAATTTGAGATGAAGGGAATGTTTTATCAAAATTAAAAATTTTTGGTTGGTTACTCGTGTTAAGAGTTTTTGCTGTGGCTTTAAAATCAGATATTTCATATTCGCCTTCTAAAATTTTAACATTGGGACTTAATTGAATTTGATTAATAATAACATTTCCGTTGCGTTCTTTAACTGGAATTTTGTAATAGTATTCGCCTGGATTTCTTTGGTAGATGGTATTTTCAGGTTGATAACTAAAATGTAATTTTATCGGAATATCGTTTAGAATTAAAATTTTATTTTTATAATCAATGGTTGAACTACAATTCATTAGAATGTCATTACCAATAAGTCCATGATAATTTTCATGAAAATTGTAAACTAGAAATTGAAATTTTTGATTCAAATTGGGTTTGAATTCTTCGAAAACATTTACGAAAGTAGTTTGGTCTATTACAGTATACTTTTTTAATAATTTTAGTATTTTATGGTTTTCTAATTTAATTTTTGGTACAACTTTAAAAAAATCGGATCGAGTTATTGGGTTTGAAGCTCCACTGTCAACTAGAAATTTATAATTTTTGATTTTTATGTAGGGAAGTCGGTTTGTCCCGTTTCCCGAAAATTTTTAACTTCAATAACCTGTTGGTTGTTTATATCCATAGGTTCTATTTGAGACTGATTATTATTATTATTCTGCAAATGTGGATTGTATTCAAAATTATGCCTTTGATTTTGTTGCCAATTATTATTAGTACGAAAGTTGTTATATGAATTGTTATTTGGGTGGTAACTGTGATTTGTTGAATTTAAAAAATTATTAATATTATTGTTTCGATAAAAATTATGATTGTTGTTGCCTTTTAAATGACTTGAGTTATGATTGATTTTGTTGTAAGGGTATCTATTGTTAGAATTACTATTATTAGAGGAATTTCAATATGAGTTTGCATTGTTATTACGGTACGAATTTTGAGAATTTTTACGTAAGTGTACGCGATTATTGTTATTATTATAATTATTGTTGTTATTGTTATTATTGTGGTTGTTATTGTTGTTGTTTCTACGATTGGGCATATTATTACACTTATTGTTATTAAACAAGTAAATGTAACAGTAAGTCGATGCAACCGACTTATTAATACCCTACACCCGAATAATTCGAATTAAATTAAAAATCCATAAGTGTTTTTGGCAGCTGCTTGAACTTCTTCCCTTTTCTGTCTTATTCAACTCGAATTTCAAGAACGTAAAAGAGGCATCCGCTTGGGATATGCTTGACACCCTTGTATTAAATTTTAAGTTTCTATCTTAATTATTTTCGAAGATTGGTAGTCCTTGGGAGGTTTGTGTCAGCTACCCGAATTGCCACTCCAATTCATCGAATCCATCTCAGGAACATAAAGAAAACTTGCCAGAACACCATTCTATTAAATTTAAAGGTTCTACTTTTGTTGCTTTTGGAGATATGCTCGTTGCTCTTGTGCTCATCCGGAAGTTTCCAAAATACGAACCCATGGTTCAAATTCTTTCAAATGTCAGTTTCCAATTTTACAGAAAAGGAAACATAACAGAACACCTTTGTACTAAAAATAAAAGTTCTATCCTTGTTGGTTGTGGAGATATACTCGTTTGCTCTGGGGCTCGTCCGGAAGCTTCCAAGATTTTAACCCATGGACCAAATCCTCACAAATTTCAGAAACATAAATCAAACATGAAGGAACACCATTCTGCCTAATTTAAAGGTTATATCTTTGTTGCATTTGGAGATAATATAATTTGCTCTGAGGCTCGTTCGGAAGCTTTCAAAATCCGAACCCAAGGACCAAATCCTCTTAAATTTCAGAGGCCTAAATCATACATGAAAGAACACCATTCTGCCAAAAGTAAAGGTTATATCTTTATTGGTTTTGGAGATAATCTCATTTGCTCTGGGGCGCGTTCGGAAGCTTCCAAAACCAAACCCATGGACCAAATTCTCTTAAATTTCAGAGACATAAATCAAACACGAAAGAACACCATTGTACCAAATTCAAAGGTTCTACCTTTGTTCGTATTGGATATAATCTCATTTGCTCTGTGACTCGTTCGGAAGCTTCCAAAATTCGAATCCACGGTTCAAATTCTTTCAAATTTAAACCCATGGCCAAATCCTATCAAATTTCAGAGACCTAAATCAAACATGAAAAAGCACCATTTGGCCAAATTTAAAGGTTATATATTTGTTGTTTTTGGAGATAATCTCATTTGCTCTGGGGCTCGTTCGGAAGCTTCCAAAATCCAAACCCATGGACCACATCCTCTTAAATTTTAGAGACATAAATCAAACTGGAAGAAACATCATTATAAAAAATTTAAAGGTTCTATGTTTATTGGTTTTGGAGATAATCTCGTTTGCTCTGGGGCTCGTTCGGAAGCTTCCAAAACCCAAACCCATGGACCAAATCCTCTTAAATTTCAGAGACATAAATCGAACGGGAAGAAACATCATTGTACAAAATTTGAAGGTTCTATCTTTGTTGGTTTTGGAGATAATCTCGTTTGCTCCGGAATCATCCGGAAGCTTCCAGAATCCGAACCCATAGACGGATTTTGTCCAGATTCGAACTTAGCCTTTCTTTCGTAATTAGTAACCTACTATATAAATTTCATCAAGATAGCATCATTATTTTTTGAGTTATCGTGCGTACGGACGGACGGACGGACATCGCTAAAACGACTACGGCGGTGATCCTGATTCAGAATATATATACATGTCTATACCTAACTCGCTTCCTTTTGGTGGTTACAAACACCATACCAAAGTTAATATACCCTATACTTTAGGTGTAGGGTATAAAAAGGCATACCCTGATTCATGTAAAATTTTCTTTGCGTTTTCTAATGATGTAGAGTTTCTACAAGATAAAATTGATTTTAAGGGTTCTGGTACTTTATTTTTGAAAACATTTAATGTACTATTAGCATTTGCATCCAAATGTCGTTTTAAATTAATACTATCGTTTTGCAATTCTTGTTCAGTTTACATATTAAGTTTACGTAATATATTTTTAATGTCATTGTAAAAATCTAGAGCAATAGTTTTAAATGCCTGACTCCTTAGTTCATCGAAAAGTTGTTCTACAGATAATCTATCACCAAAATTGTTATTTAGTACTACTTTTATATCCTCCCATGAATGAACTTGATTATTTATTTCGATAACTTCTCTGGCTTTACCAGTAAGTTTCGATTTTATTATGTGTTTTAGAATTCCCTTAGAGAATTCGACGTATTGTATTATTAAAGGAATGATTCTGTCAATTAAAGTTATAAAATTTTGTAATATACCAAATTTCCCATTCTGGTACACGTTCTAGATATTTCAGAGTGTCAATAGAGAGAACTCTTGGAGTAGCCATATTTTTATTGTTATTTAATTGCAAAATAGATAGTGCTTGTATTAATGAATCAATATTTTTTTCATCTGTCATACAAAATTTAGTAAAAGAGGGAAAAAAAATTTAGGATTTGACGAAAAAGAAATCCTAATTGATTTTTAATTTTATTGTTTTTATCTTAACTTTTAATTTTAAATATTTTGTTTTTTTTAATAGTAAAAATTATTATTATTTTTTTTTCTAAATAGAAATAAGGATTTAAAATTTTACACAAAAAGTTAATGATTTATATGTTAACTTTAAAACAGATCCTTTTTTTTATTTTTTATTTTATAATTTTATTTAAATTTACTCTTTAATATAAAAATAATTTTTATATTAACTTTAATATAAAAATAGAATATACAAGAAACTTTTCATTAATTTGGGTTTCATTCCTAATTCATTATCAGTTATAAGCTTTTTGAAGTTTCCGTATGTTCTAGTATATTTCATAATTGCTTTTCTAAATTCTGGTTCGCTACGATTTTCTATTTTGGAAATTATTGGAACTATACTGAACTTGTCAATCATTGTAACGCATAAAGATATAAATAATTCACATGAATGTATTTTATTTCATAAATTATGGAATAAAATACATCCATGTGAATTAAAATGGATGGAATCATAATATGGAATAAGGATTCCATAAAATATGGAATAAGGTACATCCATGTGAGTTATTTGATTTGGTTTGCTTGGAGTTTCAGATACTTTAAGTTGAATTTTAGGAGGCTTTCTTTCATATTTCTCTAATATACATACTTCACAATTATTTATGAATTCAGTAGTTTTTTTTTTAAGATTTGGGCAATAAAATTCATTTTTGAGTTTTTCGTATATTTCATTGATTCCATGGTGATTATTTTTTGTATGTTTGAATTCAATTAAATTTTCTAATTCTTTTTCATCGGTAATATTTTTTAAGATTTTTGTACATCTTATAACTTTACAATTAGACATATTCTTTAAGTAGACGTTATGAAGTTTTTCAAATATTTCATCAGACATAAAAATAGCATTGGTTAATTTTGGATTAAAATGGTTTTTGATTATTGATATCAAAGATGGCTCATCAAGAATTTTTAAAAATATTACTTTGCAAGTATTGTTAAAATTGTATGTGTTTTAATATGAAGAGAACTGGAATTAATTTTCTTAATTATAATTCTACTTAGAAAGTCAGCTACTTTATTTTCTTGCCCTTGTTTAAGGACTAGCCGGAGTTTAAGGACTTGTTTAGGGACTTAGGACTACTAAGAATATTTCATAATCATATTCTTGAATTTGGAGAAGCCAATGCATTAGTTTCCTATTTGGTCCTTTAAGATTATTAAGCCACAATAGAGACAAAGTTTGATTTTTCGACCAAAAATGTAAGGTCAGAATTGCTTAAGACACCATACCAAACTAAGAAGTTCCCTCTCAATTGTGGAAGGGTTAGTTTCATGTTCATTTAATGTACGCGAAATATACGAGATTGGTTTATTTTTTTGCGATAGCACGCCACCAATTGTATATTGAATGGCGTCTTTTGTTACTTCGAAGGTTTTGCCGAAATCTAGATAAATCAGTATTGGCGCAGAGATAAGTTTACTTTTCAAAATGTTAAAACTTTTTGTGTAATTTGGATTATTTACATCTACTTTGGAATTTTTTTTCAGAAATAACGTCATTGGCTTAGCTATTTAAGCGAAAGTTTTAATAAATTTCCTGCAATATCCGGCGATGCCGAGAAATAGTTTTATTTCTTTAGCAGTTTTTAGGATTTTTAATTTTTTATTACCTGAGTTTTCCTTTGGTTTGGTTGTATACCAGCTTCGTTTACCACATGACCAAGAAATTCAACTTGTTTTGATAGACATCCGCATTTATCTAATTGAACTTGTAGATGTGCTTGTTTGACCATTGGAAAAAACTAAATACTATGTCATCCATATAAGGGATACATTCTTTTCCTTTATTTTCTCTTAGAATATTAACCATTAATCTTTGAAAAATACTAGAGGCATTTTTAGCCTAAAGATCATACGGCAAAATTCGTAGTGCTCATTGTCTACGAAAATACGGTATTTTCAATATCCTTCGAGTCCATTTCAATCTAATGAAAACCGGATTTCAAATCAAGAACTATAAAGTAATTACTTTTTCTTAATTTATTCAATATTTCTTTAATATTTTGAATAGGATAAGAATCATTTATGGTTTTTATCGTTCATCTTGCGATAGTCTATAAGTAAACGATATTTTTGTTGACCAGAGGCGTCCAATTTTTTTTCGAACAACCCACACCGGACTGTTATAAGGACTAGCGCTGGGACGTATTATTCTGTTTTGAAGTAATTCTTCAATTTTTTTTTGAATTTAAATTTTGTGGATGTATGGATATCTTTAAATTTTTGTTTTTATTGTGATGTTATCAGTTGTATTTATTTGATGTTTTATTTGATTTGTAAACGAAAGTGGCGATTGCTGTGAAAATATTTCTTTAAATTCGAGTATGAGATCTCTTAATTTAGTTTTATCTTCTTTATTTAAATGATCGGTTCTAATTTTGTCAAAAACATTTTCATTCTCAATGTCTTTATCTAAATAAGATTCGCTCAAATGATAATTGTTTAAATCAATGATGTCTTCAATTTGAGATGAAGGGAATGCTTTATCAAAATTAAAAATTTTTGGTTGGTTACTCGTGTTAAGAGTTTTTGCTGTGGCTTTAAAATCAGATATTTCATATTCGCCTTCTAAAATTTTAACATTGGGACTTAATTGAATTCGATTAATAACAACATTTCCGTTGCGTTCTTTAACTGGAATTTTGTAATAGTATTCGCCTGGATTTCTTTGGTAGATGGTATTTTCAGGTTGATAACTAAAATGTAATTTTATCGGAATATCGTTTAGAATTAAAATTTTATTTTTATAATCAATGGTTGAACTACAATTCATTAGAATGTCATTACCAATAAGTCCATGATAATTTTCATGAAAATTGTAAACTAGAAATTGAAATTTTTGATTCAAATTGGGTTTGAATTCTTCGAAAACATTTACGAAAGTAGTTTGGTCTATTACAGTATACTTTTTTAATAATTTTAGTATTTTATGGTTTTCTAATTTAATTTTTGGTACAACTTTAAAAAAATTGGATCGAGTTATTGGGTTTGAAGCTCCACTGTCAACTAGAAATTTATAATTTTTAATTTTTATGTAGGGAAGTCGGTTTGTCCCGTTTCCCGAAAATTTTTAACTTCAATAACTTGTTGGTTGTTTATAGCCATATAGCCATATAGGTTGTTTATAGCCATGGTTGTTTATAGCCAGGTTCTATTTGAGACTGATTATTAGTATTATTCTGCAAATGTGGATTGTATTCAAAATTATGCCTTTGATTTTGTTGCCAATTATTATTAGTACGAAAATTGTTATATGAATTGTTATTTGGGTGGTAATTGTGATTTGTTGAATTTAAAAAATTATTAATATTATTGTTTCGATAAAAATTATGATTGTTGTTGCCTTTTAAATGACTTGAGTTATGATTGATTTTGTTGTAAGGGTATCTATTGTTAGAATTACTATTATTAGAGGAATTTCAATATGAATTTGCATTGTTATTACGGTACGAATTTTGAGAATTTTTACGTAAGTGTACGCGATTATTGTTATTATTATAATTATTGTTGTTATTGTTATTGTTGTGGTTGTTATTTTTGTTGTTTCTACGATTGGGCATATTATTACACTTATTGTTATTAAAAAAGCATACCCTGATTCATGTAAAATTTTCATTGCGTTTTCTAATTTCTACAAGATAAAATTGATTTTAGGGGTTCTGTAGATCTTACAAGTAGAATTTCTACAAAATAAAATTGATTTTAGGGGTTCTGGTACTCTATTTTTGAAAACATTTAATGCACTATTAATATTTGCATCTAAATGTCGTTTTAAATTAATACTATCGTTTTGCATTCTTATTCAGTTTTTATATTAAGTCTACGTAAAATATTTTGAATGTCATTTATAAAAATATACAGCAATAGTTTTAAATTCCCGACTTCTTAGTTCATCGAAAAGTTGTTCTACAGATAATCTATCATAAACTTCAATGAATGAACTCGATTATTTATTTCGATAGCTTATCTGGCTTTACCAGTCAATTTCGATTTTATTATGTCTTATAGAATTCCTTTAGAGAATTCAAAGTTTTGTATTATTAAAGGAGTGATTGTGTCAATTAAAATTATAAAATTTTGTAATGTACCAAATTTCCCATTGATTTCTGGTACACGTTCTAGATATTTCAGAGGGTCAATAGAGAGAACTCTTGGAGTACTTATACCCTACACATTAAGTATAGGGTATATTAACTTTGGTATGGTGTATGTAACCACCAAAAGGTAGCGAGTTAGATATGGACATGTATATATATTTTCTGAAGCATGATCACCTCCTGAGTCGATTTAGCGATGTCCGTTCGTCCGTCCGTTCGCACGATAACTCAAAAACTAGTAAAGCTATCTTGATCAAATTTATACAGTAGGTTACTAATTATGAAAGGAAGGCTAAGTTGGACAAAATCGGTCCATGGGTTCGGATACCTCCCATACAACTCCCAAAACCGAATACTTATATCTTCGAAATGAATAAAGATAGAAACTTAAAATTTTGTACGAGGATGTGTGTTCCTGAATTTCTGATATCCCTAAATTTTGAAAAGAATTGGAGTGGTTGTTCGGGTACCTTGCACACAACTAGAAACTTCAAATTTCATACTAGGGTAGAAATAGAAACTTCAAATTTCATACTAGGGTGTTGTTTCCTGAATCCCTGAATTGTCCAAAATTTGAGATGAATTGGAGGAGCTGTTCGGTTACCTCCCACACAACTCCCAAAACCGAACAAACATATCTTCGAAATTAAGAAAAATAAAAGCTTCAAATTTGAATACGAGGGTGGCGTTTCCTGAAAACCTGATTTGCCTAAAATTTGAAATGAATTGGAGTGGTTGGTCGGGTACCTCGCATACAACTCCCAAAACCGAACAAGCATATCTTCGAAATTAATAAAGATAAAAATTGCAATTTTGATACGAGGCTGTTGTTTCCTGAATCCCTGATTTGCCTAAAGTTTCAGATGAATTGGAATGGTTGTTCGGGTATCTCCCACACAACTCCCAAGACCGAACAAGCATATCTTCGAAATTAATAGATATAAAAATTTGATATAAAAGTATTCTACCCTGTTCTGATAATGTCTCTAAAATTTGGGATGAATTGGGGAGGTGGTCCGGGTGCCTTCACACTCTTCCCAAGACCTAACAAGCATATCTTCTAATTTAATAAAGATAGAAATCTAAAATGTTGTACAAAGGATGCAAAAGGTTGCATTTAATTTTTTAGCTTTTGTTAAATACCTAACTAAAATAACTTATGGATTCTTAATTTAATTTGAATTTTTTAGATGTAGGGTATAAATAAGTCGGTTGCATTGACGTACTGTTACATTTACTTGTTTTATTGTTACTTACTTGCAAAATAGATAGTGCTTCTATTAATGAATCAATATTTTTTCCATCTGTCATACAAAATTTAATAAAAAAGGGAAAAAAAATTTATGATGTGACAAAAAAGAAATCCTGATTAATTTTTAATTTTATTGTTTTTATCTTAACTTTTAATTTTAAATATTTTGTTTTTTTATAGTAAAAATTATTGTTTTAATTTTTTTTTCTAAATAGAAATAAGGATTTCAAATTTTACAAAAAATGTTAATGATTTATACGTTAACTTTAAAAAAGACCTTTTTTTTTCATTTTTATACCCACACTTAAAGTTTAGGGTATATTAACTTTGGTATGGTGTTTGTAACCACCAAAAGGAAGCGAGTTAGGTATAGACATGTATATATATTCTGAATCAGGATCACCGCCGGAGTCGATTTAGCGATGTCCGTCCGTCCGTCCGTCCGTACGCACGATAACTCAAAAAATAATGATGCTATCTTGATGAAATTTACATAGTAGGTTACTAATTACGAAAGAAAGGCTAAGTTCGAATCTGGACAAAATCCGTCCATGGGTTCGGATTCTGGAAGCTTCCGAATTATTCCGGGCTTTTGGAGATAATCTCCGCAAACGAGATTATCTCCAAAAGCACCAAAGATAGAACCTTCAAATTTTGTACAATGATGTTTCTTCCCGTTCGATTTATGTCTCTGAAATTTAAGAGGATTTGGTCCATGGGTTTGGGTTTTGGAAGCTTCCGAACGAGCACCAGAGCAAATGAGATTATTTCCAAAACCAACAAAGATAGAACCTTTAAATTTTGTATAATGATGTTCCTTCCCGTTCGATTTATGTCTCTGAAATTTAAGAGGATTTGGTCCATGGGTTTGGATTTGGAAGCTTCCGAACGAGCCCCAGAGCAAATGAGATTATCTCCAAAACCAATAAAGATATAACCTTTACTTTTGGCAGAATGGTGTTCTTTCATGTATGATTTAGGCCTCTGAAATTTAAGAGGATTTGGTCCATGGGTTTGGATTTGGAAGCTTCCGAACGAGCACCAGAGCAAATGAGATTATCTCCAAAACCAACAAAGATATAACCTTTAAATTTGGCAGGGTGGTGTTCTTTCATGTTTTATTTAAGTCTCTGAAATGTGAGAAGATTTGGTCCATGGGTTCGGGTTTTGGGAACTTCCGAACGAGCCCCAGAGCAAACGAGATTATCTCCAAAACGAATAAAGATAGAGCCTTTAAATTTTTTATAATGATGTTTCTTCCAGTTTGATTTATGTCTCTAAAATTTAAGAGGATGTGGTCCATGGGTTTGGATTTTGGAAGCTTCCGAACGAGCCCCGGAGCAAATGAGATTATCTCCAAAAACAACAAATATATAACCTTTAAATTTGGCCGAATGGTGTTTTTTCATGTTTGATTTAAGTCTCTGAAATTTGAGAGGATTTGGCCATGGGTTTAAATTTGAAAGAATTTGAACCGTGGATTCGAATTTTGGAAGCTTCCGAACGAGCCGCAGAGCAAATGAGATTATATCCAATACGAACAAAGGTAGAACCTTTGAATTTGGTACAATGGTGTTCTTTCGTGTTTGATTTATGTCTCTGAAATTTAAGAGGATTTGGTCCATGGGTTTGGTTTTGGAAGCTTCCGAACGAGCCCCAGAGCAAATGAGATTATCTCCAAAACCAATAAAGATATAACCTTTACTTTTGGCATAATGGTGTTCTTTCATGTATGATTTAGGCCTCTGAAATTTGAGAGGATTTGGTCCTTGGGTTCGGATTTTGAAAGCTTCCGAACGAGCCTCAGAGCAAATGATATTATCTCCAAATGCAACAAAGATATAACCTTTAAATTAGGCAGAATGGTGTTCCTTCATGTTTGATTTATGTTTCTGAAATTTGTGAGGATTTGGTCCATGGGTTCAAATCTTGGAAGCTTCCGGACGAGCCCCAGAGCAAACGAGTATATCTCCACAACCAACAAAGATAGAACTTTTATTTTTAGTACAAAGGTGTTCTGTTATGTTTCCTTTTCTGTAAAATTGGAAACTGACATTTGAAAGAATTTGAACCATGGGTTCGTATTTTGGAAACTTCCGGACGAGCACAAGAGCAACGAGCATATCTCTAAAACCAACAAAAGTAGAACCTTTAAATTTAATAGAATGGTGTTCTGGCAAGTTTTCTTTATGTTCCTGAGATGGATTCGATGAATTGGAGTGGCAATTCGGGTAGCTGACACAAACCTCCCAAGGACTACCAATCTTCGAAAATAATTAAGATAGAAACTTAAAATTTAATACAAGGGTGTCAAGCATATCCCAAGCGGATGCCTCTTTTACGTTCTTGAAATTCGAGTTGAATAAGACAGAAAAGGGAAGAAGTTCAAGCAGCTGCCAAAAACACTTATGGATTTTTAATTTAATTCGAATTATTCGGGTGTAGGGTATTAATAAGTCGGTTGCATCGACTTACTGTTACATTTACTTGTTTATTTTACAATTTTATTTAATATTTATTCGTTTTTTTTTTTATATAATTGTTCTTTATTATAAAAATCGAATATTCTTTATATCTTCAAAATTCTTTTTTTTTTTAAAGTTGTTTGAAATATATTAATTGATGATATATATATCTTATGATTTTTATATATATATAGGTAGTAATAATTTTTTTGTTTTATATATAGTAAATTTTTTTTTTTTATAATATAATTTTTTGTTTATATATAATTATTAAACAAACATTTTTTTTTATACAAGAGCAAAATGTAACTTTAAGAAAATACTAAATTTAATGAAAGATATGATATAGCAAATTTTAATTCAATACATTTATTTTAATAAAAAAGAAATTTTGTATTTTTTGTTCTGTTTTTGCTTTTATTATTTTTCTTTTATAAAAAATTTGAACTGATAAGACTTACTTATTTTGCAAATGCACAGCAAATATTGTCTATTTTGATCCGGTGCTGATGTTCAATGTAGTTTTGCTGTAATATAATGTTGTTGTATAGGTGGTGATTTTGTTAAATAATATTTCACAGTTTAGAAAATGTTCATTTTAACGCCAATTTTATAATTAATTTAAAATGTGCGTTTTAGTAGTATATTGAAATACACAATTAGAAAGAAAAATTGTTTTTATTTAGAATTTTAACTAATTAAATTATGTGATTTTCATTCACAAATTATTTTTATTAGATTAAAATTTTTTTTTTAACAAATTTTTGTTGAAAATAAAGTTTTATTTTAAGTTAACAAATTTAACGTATACACAATTTTTTTAAAATGTTTCTAATAACAGCATCCTACCGACTGCGTCATTTACATCATTCGCGAAATGATGAAAAATGTAAATGCGAATAATAAATTAAATTAAATTAAAAAAAAAGTTTTTTTATTTATTTCTTTTTATATTTTCTTAATTTACAACGTTTAAATATAAAGAACCATTTAAATAATAAAACATTACATTTAAATAAAAAGAACCTTCAGATAACTATGTGCCGACATTTAAGACATCAAATCAAGACATCAACCGAATGAAATGTGCTTTAATAGTTACAGTAATAATTATGTTGATCATCTATGAGTAGGTATAGGGGCACTTTGGCATGGGAAAAACTAAGCCCATATCGCATGACCTAGTTTTTAATAAACCATATCGCACGCCCACGCAAAATAACCTATATTTGAATGACCTTGAGTTTTAGAGAAACCGGAAGTGTTGTGACCTGGATTCTGTTAGAAGTTGGGGTAAAACAAGTCTTTTAGAGCTCTTTGATTGTATATTATAATAGGTCAACATGAAAATAGTTAGCAAAACTATTATATGTAAATATTAAAGCACGTGTTATTTAATGTTGGTGAACTAGTTTTAAAGTGTATCTTTAAGGAATGCGTGTTTTTTTTTTGTGTTGGTTAACTAGTTTTACTATAGGAAGAAATACAAAATAACAATTAGCATCTTCGTTTTTTTTTTTTTAGCAGAATATCTGGTTTAGATTACTATGTAGTATTTTAAAAAGGTAGAAAAAGAAAGAGGCAAGAAAAGTTGAATGCAAAATAGATTGGTATAGTATAGTATAGTAAGAACGTAGAATATATATCTACATATATATGTTGCATATAAAAAGGTTAAAAAGAAATTCGAAATAGAAATTAGCGTCCACATGTACCTTTTTCTTTTTTTCGTTTGATTAAATCTGGTTTTGTTTACAATATTTGTATATTATTTAAAAGATAGAAAAAAAGGTAAAAGAATAAATTGAATTATCAAGATAAATTTATTAAGAATATATTACATTCTTAAATTTCTGAATACCTGGTATAGGATGGCTTGTATATTATGAAATTAGAAGGTCAAAACAAAAAGGAAAATCAAAAGGGTATTAATTTCTATGTAGAAAATTCTAAAATAGAAACTATGTAATCAAAAGATTTAAATTGAAATTTGTAATTATGTCATACAGATGGTAGACAAATTACGTTTTCGTTATGTATTAAGTTGAGTATGCTTATTTTTTCTAATTTTCATTTTAAAAATAAATTTCTCGTTTTACTTTGTTCGTTCTAATTAGGTGATACGAAATATAATAGTACATTGCCTACTTATATTGAATCATCTATTCTAATTTTTTTTTTTTGTGTTGGTTAACTCTTTTTACTATAGGAAGAAATACAAAATAACAATTAGCATCTTCGTTTTTTTTTTTTAGCAGAATATCTGTTTAGATTACTATGTAGTATTTTAAAAAGGTAGAAAAAGAAAGAGGCAAGAAAAGTTGAATGCAAATAGATTGGTATAGTATAGTAAGAACGTAGAATATATATCTACATATATATGTTGCATATAAAAAGGTTAAAAAGAAATTCAAACTTTATTAACTTTAATGTACAAAATATAAAGTGCATTTTATTTTTAGAGTATTACAAAAATCTCTTTTTAAATATGTTTTTACGATTACTACTACTTAAAATTGTAGATATGATGGGTTCAATGATCTTTATTCGCCTTTGAAATCTCATTCTATCAATTGCATATTGTTGCCAATGATTTTTCCGAGAAGAATTGTAAGCAAAGCTTCATACATACATAACTTTAATTTGTAAAGTTGAATTAAATCGTACTTTTTTAGTTGGATTATTTAATTCCATATGAGCTATATATTTATGTTACAAATAAAAATTATTGTTTTGTTTTTTTTTTTGTTTTTTATTTTAACACGTTTTCTTTAAATAAGTACATATAGATATTAAAACTATTTTTAATTGCACATCTTAAACTTGAACTTACATTATGTGTTGGAATAGGACACATAGATTTAAAATGTTCAATTTTTAACAATGATGGCATTGTATTGGTTAAATCATTTATTTTAGTACTGTCTATGTATTTTTATTTTTCAAGAAAATTTTTTTTCTGCTTTCCTTTAACGTAAATTATATCAGCTGATTGTAAATAGTACTTAAGTATATCCCTCAAACATAAGTATTCTACTGTACCACTATTCCATTTTAATCCATTTATTTTATTTTCAGAATATTGAATATTGTATTTTCTTTCATGATTAAGTTCTTCTTCGGGGTAAGGCGCTTTAAAATGATATACAATTGGAATCAAACTCCCCTTTTTAAGAATAGCCAATTCCTTTATAAAATATTAAATATTGCTTTGATGAATGAATAAACTTTTGAGTGAATGAAGCCGGACTTTATATTCTCTTTCTGAGTGTACATTTTGGTATAAATATAGGTTTGCTATCATGAATAATTAATTATTTAATTATGTTTTTTCACCCATTTACAATGATGGTGGCTGGGCCAACTTGTTGTGAAAAAACTACTTTTATTCATAACCTAATAAAATTAAAAAATAAAATCATACATCCGCAAATCAATGAAATTATTTGGTGTAACCCAGATAAAAATGCAGTACCGAATGATATAACAGATCTTGAGTATAGCAACAGTATTCCTGATTTTAGTGATAATAGAAACTCTGTATTAATTGTGATAGATGATATGATGTTAAATTCTTGTGATAGACATGTCTGCGAACTATTTACTAGAGGATCGCATCATAGAAATTTATCGGTAATATTTGTAACCCAAAATATATTTCATTAAGGTTAATTTTCCAGAGATATTTCACTGAATTGCAAATACATAATTCTTTTTAAGAATCCTAGAGATAAATCACAGATATTACCATTAGCCCGTCAAATATATCCGAATCAGGTCAAGGAATTTGAGAAAGTATATAATGAAGTAACATCTAAGCCATATGGTTATATATTAATAGATCTTACTCAAGAAATTAATGATTTATTTAGATTGAAAAGTGACATTTTCGAGCAAGATTTGTGTTATTGTACAACAAATCAGTTGGAACAATATGCAAAAGAATATGAAACGATTGAAAATCAACCGACATATATTGCACTTGTTAAAAAATTCTAAACCGAAATTCCAAAGAGTTATTATAAAACATTGTGAACCAGATGTAATTAAAACAATTTGTGAAATATCGTTAAATATTTTAAATGGTAACTGTAAGTTGAATAAAAAAACAAAAAATCAATTAAAAAGATATAAATGGGAGTTAAGATCACTCTTTTGTTATAAAAAATCAATAAATAATAAACGAAAAATTATTGTTCAAAAAGGAGGATTTTTACCTACTCTTCTTGGTGCAGTTCTTTCAGAGTTGATTGGAAATCTTATAAAATGAATAATTCATCATTTAATAAAATGATAATTCTCAAACCGGAAATATATGAAAAACTTAAACAAAATTCTAATCTTGAAATTAACCAGTTGGATAAAAATATGAAAAAAATTATGTTAAATAAGCATTTGACTGATATCCAAAAATGGTATTTCTTACGGCAAAACTTGTTTAAAAAACAAAATCAGAGCAGAACTCTTCCACAAAACAGAGAAAAAGGAAAAACGATACTAATGGAATCAAAAAGTACTGCAACACTTGTAAAACCATTACTTAAAGATGCAAAGGTACAATGAGATTCTGTTAAATATAGAGACATGGTGATACTCAAACACAACTTAATTTTCCAATTCGTAAAAATAAATCTATAAGTTCATGGGCAACGTACAAGTAAATGATGAATTTTACGTCACATTACTCAGTGATTCATTTATGAATTTTTAACCCGAAAACACATTATCAACTTTTACGAATAAAATGGATAAATATATGATCGATTCTAATTGGAAAGTTGGTGTATCTGAAATATATGCTAATGATTTTATTCCAAATGTCTATGGTGAGGAATGGGAAAAAAGTACTCAAATATATATCACTGGTATGCAGACAAACCGTATTGGTGTTGGGACTACTTATATACCATATAGTAACGATCAAATGATATGCGATTGGAAGGTTCTGTTACTTCCTACTTTAATTCAAAATATTCGACCATTATTAGGATTTTCAAGAAAAGAAGTTTTACGTCAACTAATTTGGAGTATTTTTAACTTTATAAATGACGATACAAACTATGTAATACCAAACAAAGCTGAGGAGTTTCCAAAAACTTTATTATACACTACTATCTGTTTAAGTAAGCCAAAAGTTAACATCAACTTAAGAACAAATTTCACTTACAGCTTAGATGGACTTTTAAAAACATGTTTTAATCAAGCTTCCGTAAAATTAACTGACCCTAAAAAATATAAACCTCGTGTAATTGAAGTTTTTAAATTGTTTATTGATAGCGTGAATTTAATTCCTGTAGAGAAACCAGATATGTTTTTTATATACACTGATATTATTGAACCACAAAATATAGGTGGTAAAAATGTAAGATGTTTAAGAACTGTTAATACAGAAAATGCTTTTACTAACACATTAAAAGAATTTAACATAATTGAATATTGTAATGTTGAAAAATCATTTGATAGTATTTCAATGCTCTTATGTGATAAATATGGTTATAAAATAAATTTTAGTGATAGTAGTATTCCTACAAAAAATGTATTACATTTTAATAAAGTATAAATAAATGTCAGTTTGTAAATTTTAATATTAATTTTATTTTAAACGTAATGGAGAAAGTGTATTACAGATATGATTTAGTACAATCCGGAAGAGGTCTTGATGACATTGGGTCTTTATTGCATTCTACCATACCTTACCAAAGAGGTCGCGGATTAGGAAGTTTTTTTGGAGGTCTTTTTAAGTATTTGAAACTTATATTTGCTTCAGGTGCTAATATATTTAAAAAAGAGGTCATTAACTCTGGTATTAGCGCTTTATCTGATATTGCATCAGATAAACGTAAAGGAAGTTGTTCAAGATAGAGGTAAAGAAATTATGAAAAATGTAAGACGCGGAGTTGTTAGGAAGCTTAATGAAATGTATGGATCTGGTAAAAGAAAAAGGAAAACTATAAAAAGACTTAACATTAGCAATTCAAATTATTCTATGTCAAAACGGCGTAAAGTTAATAAGAAAAAGAAACGAAAAGATATTTTTAACTAATCATGGTGAAATCTGAATTAGATATTTTTAAAACTCAACCTATTCAATCCAGTATTTTACGATCTGAGGAGGTTTCTTACAATCCAATTGCTTCCCTAGACAATCCGTCAACAATTGAATTTTTATCATTAGGTCATGGTGATACATATAGAGATTTATCTTCTGTATATTTACGATTAAAAGTACAAATTTTAAAAAAAGATGGAACTCATTGGAATAATGATAAAGGAACTGATGGAAGACTAATAGCACAACTAAGTGTTGTTAATAATCTTCTTCACTCTCTAATAAAACAGTGTAATGTACAGTTAAATGGTAAAAATATAACCCCCTCAGACGGTAATTACCACTACAGAGCTTACATTGAATCATTATTAAATTATGGTACAGATGCAGCAACAACACATTTGGAATGTGCCGGTTGGAATCTGGATAAACCAAATATAGCAAAATTTGACAATGTTAGTTCAAAGGAGCGCCAAAAAGCTTACCAAAATAGCAATGTTGTAGAGCTTATGGGCAAATTACATCTAGATATGTTTAATCAGCCAACTCTTCTGATAAATAATGTTGATGTTAGAATAGTTTTAACATTAGAAAAACCAAATTTTTTCTTTTTCGGAGATGATTCTGATGAATCTCAATTAAAAATTGTAGAAGCAACATTGTTTATGAGACATGCAACTATTAATCCTAGTGTATTATTAGCACATAATGCTGTTATTGAGAAGTCGAACGCCAAATATAATTATAAACGGGTAGAAGTAAAAAGTTTTACGATTCCTTCTAATAGTACAACTATTTTGCTTGATAATGTATTTATTGGGCAGTTACCAAACACGATATTATTTTGTATGACAGAGAATACCAATTACTCTGGAAAAAGATCAAAAAATCCATTAAATTTTAAACACTTTGATATTTCTCAATTCATGTTATATGTAAATGGAGTACAAATACCTAATACAATAATTGAAACCAGTTTTACGGAAGAAAATAATTGTTATACACGTGCATATCATACGCTATTTTCTGGTACAGGCATATATCATAATGATAAAGGTCATCAGATAACAAAATCTATGTTTAGTAATGGATTCTTTATATTAGCTTTTGATTTAACTCCAGATGCATCAGGAAATGAAGTGTGTCATGGATTACTTAATCAAGGCACTGTCCGAATTGAAGCAAGGCTATCAAAACTGCTTCCATCAACTCTATCTGCTATAGTTTATGGAGAATTTGATGCAAGTTTACAAATAAAAATCGAAATGTGTTCACAAATCTATAAATATATTACTTAAGACTTGAATTTGCGTATTTGTTAAGATGTCATTAACCTGTGCACTTGTAGATGTAACATTTTGTTGTGATGATAAAAACAACTTATTCGCGAAAGATATTTGCTTATTTGGAATTAAAGAACCTTGTAAAAAATTAATAAAAGAGTTTAATTATGAAAATTATGCTTTTGGAACTGTTCACAATAATAAAATAAATAACGATCTTAGACAGATATTGGAAAAATTTGATATTATTATAACAAATGAAAAAATAAAAAAAGATTTCTTAATAAATTACACTAACGAAATAAGTTAAGTGTATGATTTAAGTAAATTTGATTCATGAATACTTTAGAATTAACTAATATATTAAGATGTAACAAATACACAAACAAATTTTGGAAAGGAGTTTTTGCTTTGGATAAATTACCTAATATAGTTGAAAGGCCAACATCCATGGTTGTAAACACTAATAAAGCCAAAGATCCTGGAACACATTGGTTAGTTATTTTTATTCCAAAAGATGGTTGTATAGAATATTTTGATTCTTACGTGGCACACCAGATAAACCAGAAATTCATAATTATTTAAAAAACCAATGCATAATATTTAATGATAGTCAATTACAAAGTAACTTTTCAGATGTATGTGGACAATATTGTTGGGTTTACGCTTGGTGTAAGTGTAATAATATAAGTATGAATAAATTTTTAACACAATTTAGTACTGTTAGTTATTTCCATAATGATAATCTATAATGATAAAAAATTTCTGAAATGACTCATACTTATTTTCAAAGATCTAACTTCTGTCAAAATTTCAAGTTTCCAACTTTAACCGTTTAGAAGATAGAAGGGTTAAAGGATTTTGCAAAATTTTAGTTTCGCATAACGGTAAATTAAGACACCGTATGCCACAAATATATTTTTATTGTATATATACTTTTAAAGCTAATAAAAGTAGTAATCGTTTGGCGTTTTCAAAATGAAGATATGCCTTATACAACTTGTGCTATAACAATTTAAATATAGAGCTTTTTTGAACTTTTGGGAAGCTGTAGCTCCGTAACGGGTGGGGCTACGAAAAAAAGTTATTAAAAGTAAAATTAATATTTTTGTGAGATCTATCAACAGTTAAAATTTCATAGCTCTATTTGAAAAAAAATGTGGGGATCTAAAAGTTAGGTGTTCGACAGCTACCCTAAGTCTTGGTCCAAACTCAAACAAAAATAACAGGGAACCTACAAATTACTCCCAGAATATTTTGTGTAAATTTCAAGATTCTAGCTTTCTTAGTTTTTGAGTTAGCGTGCTGACAGACGGATGGAATGACATGGCTCAAACGTCTTAGAATTTTTTCCGATCCGATCCATACCTTTGAAGGTATATCTAGCTCGCTTATTTCGTGGTGTTACAAACGGAGGAGTAATTTTATTATACCCGATCCTATCGTACGGGTATAAAAACCAAAACCTTTTCTAAATATTTGTTTCATTGTATTTACTCTGGACTCCCAACATGATTAACGTTTGCTGGCCTAATTTCTTTCAGTTGAAATTTTGTCATTTCCATATTTTTTGCTAGTTTGCATATCTTAGCAAAATTAAGTTGAGTGTCATTTAATAATTATTGCTGAATATTTTCATTGCAAGAACCACAAACTAATCTGCCTTCAAAGCTTCTTTCAAGAAACTTTTAAAATCACAGGTTTGAGCAAATGTTTTTAACTCAACTATGTCATCACTTACTGTTTCGTGCAGTTTTGATGCCTTTTATAAAAATTCAATCTTCCTGCGATGATATTAATTTTGGGCTTGAAATATTTTTCAAAAATTTCAATTAATTCTTTATATGTTTTTTAATCTGGTTTCATGAGATCAGTTATTGATTTTAGAACCTTACATGAATCCGGTCCGATCAAGGTTATGAACTATGAAACTTTCGTTTAATCTTCCTTCACCTTATTAATTGTCAGAAAATGCTCCAATCTTTCCTTATCATCTTCCAAATCTTCTCCGGGTGTGAAATATTCAATTGTACCAATATGCCATGATACTATTTGAGGTTATTTTCTCCACGTTTTATTTATTTATTTATTTATTTTTTTAAATCTTTTCTTGTTTAATATTTTATTGATTACTTTTATTTTTTTTTTTTTAATATTACAATTTTTTTTCCATTTTGCCTTGTCACCAATTAATGTATTCTTAATTTTATTACAATAAAATATTGGTATCCATTTCTAATATTAAATAATTCTTTATTATAACACAAGCATGTACATTCTTCTGATTATTACAAACAACTGTCTTATCTTAACCTAAGATCTTAACATTAATATTTATTTTAGAGTTACCGTTACCCTAATATATTATGTTTAAATGAGTACATATTATATGCGATGCATTTACAAGCAAAGCTTTTTATCAACTAAAAACAATCTATTGTAGAACCATCTATTTTACAATATCCTAATTTTGTAAAACAGCTTTATTTAACCACTGATGCGAGAAACGAAACCGTCGGGCCCATACTTTCGTCACAATCTAAACTTCATAAACACAACTTTCCTATAGTATATGCTAGCAGAACCTCAAATAAAAGCGAAAGGAATTATTCAACTATAGAGACAGAAGCTCTAGCCATAGTATGGGTTGTTTCCCATTTTCGTCCACTCATATATAGTAATGAATTTGCTGTGATAACTGACCACAATCCATCAGTATGGATGTTTAATTTGAAAGATCCAACTTTTACAATTATGTTCTGGTGCTTAAAATTAGAAGAATACGCTTTCACTATTAATTACGAAGCAGGCTATTTAAACATAAACGTTCTTTCTCAGCTTAAAACTAATCGAGTAACAATTGTAACAAGAACCAAACCGAATGTTAAAAATAAGTTAAACAGTAATACCTTTTCCAATTATCTTAAAATGCCTATTAGTGAAAATATTGATACAGCGAATCAATCGCCAGATCTGGTAAATAAAAATTTAATTGAACTCACGAAAATTCTTTACAAATATCATGATGCTCCATTAGGGGGTCATCAAGGCATAGCTAGAATAATGCACAGATTGAAAACAAAATTCAAACGGAAATAATATTTGGTGATGTAAAAAATTATACTGCCTCATGCAATACATGTCAAAAGAATATAAAACTTATTCAAAAACATACACTTTGTCAGCCCTATACAAAATTCATATTATGGAAATTCATTTATTTTACATTTTAAGACAATTTAGCTATTTTCATTCAAGCTATACCTATGCCAAATATTGAACCATCCACTATAGCTCCACGCTTATTTGTATAAAATAGTGTATGTATTCGGAATGGCAAAAATACTTTTTACTGATCAAGGCTCAAATTTTCTAAGTGAATTATTATTTTAGTACAGTTATTTTCCATATTATAAATATATTATCCAGAGGTATATAAAATGCAGCGTCAGTGAAAACAATTGCATGACGTTTAATGGTTAAATAAATTTTACTTATTAGTTTTTACTAAGTTTTTAGTAAAACTTTTTTAATTAGTTTTTAGTAAGTCTTAAATTGTAACTTAAATTAACTAATATATTTTGAAAATTCCGCCCATCAAGAAACTATAACACCGTAATTTGATTTTGACATTCTTCAGTTAACTTTGACCAATGTATTCAACGTCTTCAATTTAGGTGTAATAAAAACTATGGTTTGGAGGTTGCTGATGGATTGCACTTAAAAATCTTGGTCTAAATTTTGCCATATACAGTAACACCTATTAAAAACAATAATATGAAAATGATGATGGAAATCAAAATGTATTCATAATGTTCTGTCTAAATATTATCGAATTATTTGATATTTTATTCAATTTGTTAGGTTGCATTTCTAGAATTTTTTGGATGTCTGATATATATATATATATCAAAAGTTGATTTTAGTTGACTAAACTTGAAATTTCCAACAAAGTTCCCAGGTCTGCCATATTGATTCCAGGTGTAACATCATTTTTAATCGAGATCCGTGACCGAACAGACGAGTGAGCTACTTCTGTATATGTTGGCTGGTTCACTGCACAGCTCGGTGTGATTCCTTTTTTTTTTTATTTAATTGGCTTTGAATGCTCTCTTCTAACAAATGTTACAATAGTTTTTGTGGTACTATTGTGACAAAAACATATTTTCCGTCATTAGAAAGAGGAATCCATTACTTCCTTTAACAATATTGAATTCACAGTCTTTTTTAAAATTCCGATGTTGTGTGAGCAGAGTAAATTTTTTGACGTTCTGACGAGTATTCCAGAAATAAAATAAAGAAATTTAAATAAAAATAAATAGTTAAAACTAACCTTGTAAAGTAAAATTTTAGTAATACGTATATAAATATTTAATTTATTGGAAGTCCGCTTGAATTTGATGAAAATAATGCGTAAAAGCAGAAACTTTTAATTTATTATTTTATTTAATTTTAAAAATTCAGGAAGGAAAACCGAAAAACAAATTATAGATACATAGGCTAAAAATTAACTAAATATAATTGAGCAATATTTAATTCATTAAGTTGTTCATAATTTACATTATTAAATTTTTCGTTATAATTACCTATAATTTTTGTTATTAAAATGTAATTTAACATTACAATATTTTTTTATGTAACCACTTTTACCTCATCTAAAACAAATAAGATCTTTTACATATTTTTAGCCTTTATTATTAATTCTGGACTGCATACTTGAATTATCAACTCTTGATTGACTTCTCCCTGGAAAATATTTGTGTCATTGCATTTACTCTGGACTCTTCCAACATGATTAACGTTTGCTGGCCTAATTTCTTTCAGTTGAAATTTTGTCATTTCCATATTTTTTGCTAGTTTGCATATCTTAGCAAAATTAAGTTGAGTCTCATTTAATAATTATTGCTGAATATTTTCATTGCAAGAACCACAAACTAATCTGCCTTCAAAGCTTCTTTCAAGAAACTTTTAAAATCACAGGTTTGAGCAAATGTTTTTAACTCAACTATGTCATCACTTACTGTTTCGTGCAGTTTTGATGCCTTTTATAAAAATTCAATCTTCCTGCGATGATATTAATTTTGGGCTTGAAATATTTTTCAAAAATTTCAATTAATTCTTTATATGTTTTTTAATCTGGTTTCATGAGATCAGTTATTGATTTTAGAACCTTACATGAATCCGGTCCGATCAAGGTTATGAACTATGAAACTTTCGTTTAATCTTCCTTCACCTTATTAATTGTCAGAAAATGCTCCAATCTTTCCTTATCATCTTCCAAATCTTCTCCGGGTGTGAAATATTCAATTGTACCAATATGCCATGATACTATTTGAGGTTATTTTCTCCACGTTTTATTTATTTATTTATTTATTTTTTTAAATCTTTTCTTGTTTAATATTTTATTGATTACTTTTATTTTTTTTTTTTAATATTACAATTTTTTTTCCATTTTGCCTTGTCACCAATTAATGTATTCTTAATTTTATTACAATAAAATATTGGTATCCATTTCTAATATTAAATAATTCTTTATTATAACACAAGCATGTACATTCTTCTGATTATTACAAACAACTGTCTTATCTTAACCTAAGATCTTAACATTAATATTTATTTTAGAGTTACCGGTACCCTAATATATTATGTTTAAATGAGTACATATTATATGCGATGCATTTACAAGCAAAGCTTTTTATCAACTAAAAACAATCTATTGTAGAACCATCTATTTTACAATATCCTAATTTTGTAAAACAGCTTTATTTAACCACTGATGCGAGAAACGAAACCGTCGGGCCCATACTTTCGTCACAATCTAAACTTCATAAACACAACTTTCCTATAGTATATGCTAGCAGAACCTCAAATAAAAGCGAAAGGAATTATTCAACTATAGAGACAGAAGCTCTAGCCATAGTATGGGTTGTTTCCCATTTTCGTCCACTCATATATAGTAATGAATTTGCTGTGATAACTGACCACAATCCATCAGTATGGATGTTTAATTTGAAAGATCCAACTTTTACAATTATGTTCTGGTGCTTAAAATTAGAAGAATACGCTTTCACTATTAATTACGAAGCAGGCTATTTAAACATAAACGTTCTTTCTCAGCTTAAAACTAATCGAGTAACAATTGTAACAAGAACCAAACCGAATGTTAAAAATAAGTTAAACAGTAATACCTTTTCCAATTATCTTAAAATGCCTATTAGTGAAAATATTGATACAGCGAATCAATCGCCAGATCTGGTAAATAAAAATTTAATTGAACTCACGAAAATTCTTTACAAATATCATGATGCTCCATTAGGGGGTCATCAAGGCATAGCTAGAATAATGCACAGATTGAAAACAAAATTCAAACGGAAATAATATTTGGTGATGTAAAAAATTATACTGCCTCATGCAATACATGTCAAAAGAATATAAAACTTATTCAAAAACATACACTTTGTCAGCCCTATACAAAATTCATATTATGGAAATTCATTTATTTTACATTTTAAGACAATTTAGCTATTTTCATTCAAGCTATACCTATGCCAAATATTGAACTGTCCACTATAGCTCCACGCTTATTTGTATAAAATAGTGTATGTATTCGGAATGGCAAAAATACTTTTTACTGATCAAGGCTCAAATTTTCTAAGTGAATTATTATTTTAGTACAGTTATTTTCCATATTATAAATATATTATCCAGCGGTATATAAAATGCAGCGTCAGTGAAAACAATTGCATGACGTTTAATGGTTAAATAAATTTTACTTATTTGTTTTTACTAAGTTTTTAGTAAAATTTTTTAATTAGTTTTTAGTAAGTCTTAAATTGTAACTTAAATTAACTAATATATTTTGAAAATTCCGCCCATCAAGAAACTATAACACCGTAATTTGATTTTGACATTCTTCAGTTAACTTTGACCAATGTATTCAACGTCTAAATTAATGTATTCAATTTCGGTGTAATAAAAACTATGGTTTGGAGGTTGCTGATGGATTGCACTTAAAAATCTTGGTCTAAATTTTGCCATATACAGTAACACCTATTAAAAACAATAATATGAAAATGATGATGGAAATCAAAATGTATTCATAATGTTCTGTCTAAATATTATCGAATTATTTGATATTTTATTCAATTTGTTAGATTGCATTTCTAGAATTTTTTGGATGTCTGATATATATATATATATCAAAAGTTGATTTTAGTTGACTAAACTTGAAATTTCCAACAAAGTTCCCAGGTCTGCCATATTGATTCCAGGTGTAACATCATTTTTAATCGAGATCCGTGACCGAACAGACGAGTGAGCTACTTCTGTATATGTTGGCTGGTTCACTGCACAGCTCGGTGTGATACCTTTTTTTTTTTATTTAATTGGCTTTGAATGCTCTCTTCTAACAAATGTTACAATAGTTTTTGTGGTACTATTGTGACAAAAACATATTTTCCGTCATTAGAAAGAGGAATCCATTACTTCCTTTAACAATATTGAATTCACAGTCTTTTTTAAAATTCCGATGTTGTGTGAGCAGAGTAAATTTTTTGACGTTCTGACGAGTATTCCAGAAATAAAATAAAGAAATTTAAATAAAAATAAATAGTTAAAACTAACCTTGTAAAGTAAAATTTTAGTAATACGTATATAAATATTTAATTTATTGGAAGTCCGCTTGAATTTGATGAAAATAATGCGTAAAAGCAGAAACTTTTAATTTATTATTTTATTTAATTTTAAAAATTCAGGAAGGAAAACCGAAAAACGAATTATAGATACATAGGCTAAAAATTAACTAAATATAATTGAGCAATATTTAATTCATTAAGTTGTTCATAATTTACATTATTAAATTTTTCGTTATAATTACCTATAATTTTTGTTATTAAAATGTAATTTAACATTACAATATTTTTTTATGTAACCACTTTTACCTCATCTAAAACAAATAAGATCTTTTACATATTTTTAGCCTTTATTATTAATTCTGGACTGCATACTTGAATTATCAACTCTTGATTGACTTCTCCCTGGAAAATATTTGTGTCATTGCATTTACTCTGGACTCTTCCAACATGATTAACGTTTGCTGGCCTAATTTCTTTCAGTTGAAATTTTGTCATTTCCATATTTTTTGCTAGTTTGCATATCTTAGCAAAATTAAGTTGAGTCTCATTTAATAATTATTGCTGAATATTTTCATTGCAAGAACCACAAACTAATCTGCCTTCAAAGCTTCTTTCAAGAAACTTTTAAAATCACAGGTTTGAGCAAATGTTTTTAACTCAACTATGTCATCACTTACTGTTTCGTGCAGTTTTGATGCCTTTTATAAAAATTCAATCTTCCTGCGATGATATTAATTTTGGGCTTGAAATATTTTTCAAAAATTTCAATTAATTCTTTATATGTTTTTTAATCTGGTTTCATGAGATCAGTTATTGATTTTAGAACCTTACATGAATCCGGTCCGATCAAGGTTATGAACTATGAAACTTTCGTTTAATCTTCCTTCACCTTATTAATTGTCAGAAAATGCTCCAATCTTTCCTTATCATCTTCCAAATCTTCTCCGGGTGTGAAATATTCAATTGTACCAATATGCCATGATACTATTTGAGGTTATTTTCTCCACGTTTTATTTATTTATTTATTTATTTTTTTAAATCTTTTCTTGTTTAATATTTTATTGATTACTTTTATTTTTTTTTTTTTAATATTACAATTTTTTTTCCATTTTGCCTTGTCACCAATTAATGTATTCTTAATTTTATTACAATAAAATATTGGTATCCATTTCTAATATTAAATAATTCTTTATTATAACACAAGCATGTACATTCTTCTGATTATTACAAACAACTGTCTTATCTTAACCTAAGATCTTAACATTAATATTTATTTTAGAGTTACCGTTACCCTAATATATTATGTTTAAATGAGTACATATTATATGCGATGCATTTACAAGCAAAGCTTTTTATCAACTAAAAACAATCTATTGTAGAACCATCTATTTTACAATATCCTAATTTTGTAAAACAGCTTTATTTAACCACTGATGCGAGAAACGAAACCGTCGGGCCCATACTTTCGTCACAATCTAAACTTCATAAACACAACTTTCCTATAGTATATGCTAGCAGAACCTCAAATAAAAGCGAAAGGAATTATTCAACTATAGAGACAGAAGCTCTAGCCATAGTATGGGTTGTTTCCCATTTTCGTCCACTCATATATAGTAATGAATTTGCTGTGATAACTGACCACAATCCATCAGTATGGATGTTTAATTTGAAAGATCCAACTTTTACAATTATGTTCTGGTGCTTAAAATTAGAAGAATACGCTTTCACTATTAATTACGAAGCAGGCTATTTAAACATAAACGTTCTTTCTCAGCTTAAAACTAATCGAGTAACAATTGGAACAAGAACCAAACCGAATGTTAAAAATAAGTTAAACAGTAATACCTTTTCCAATTATCTTAAAATGCCTATTAGTGAAAATATTGATACAGCGAATCAATCGCCAGATCTGGTAAATAAAAATTTAATTGAACTCACGAAAATTCTTTACAAATATCATGATGCTCCATTAGGGGGTCATCAAGGCATAGCTAGAATAATGCACAGATTGAAAACAAAATTCAAACGGAAATAATATTTGGTGATGTAAAAAATTATACTGCCTCATGCAATACATGTCAAAAGAATATAAAACTTATTCAAAAACATACACTTTGTCAGCCCTATACAAAATTCATATTATGGAAATTCATTTATTTTACATTTTAAGACAATTTAGCTATTTTCATTCAAGCTATACCTATGCCAAATATTGAACCATCCACTATAGCTCCACGCTTATTTGTATAAAATAGTGTATGTATTCGGAATGGCAAAAATACTTTTTACTGATCAAGGCTCAAATTTTCTAAGTGAATTATTATTTTAGTACAGTTATTTTCCATATTATAAATATATTATCCAGAGGTATATAAAATGCAGCGTCAGTGAAAACAATTGCATGACGTTTAATGGTTAAATAAATTTTACTTATTAGTTTTTACTAAGTTTTTAGTAAAACTTTTTTAATTAGTTTTTAGTAAGTCTTAAATTGTAACTTAAATTAACTAATATATTTTGAAAATTCCGCCCATCAAGAAACTATAACACCGTAATTTGATTTTGACATTCTTCAGTTAACTTTGACCAATGTATTCAACGTCTTCAATTTAGGTGTAATAAAAACTATGGTTTGGAGGTTGCTGATGGATTGCACTTAAAAATCTTGGTCTAAATTTTGCCATATACAGTAACACCTATTAAAAACAATAATATGAAAATGATGATGGAAATCAAAATGTATTCATAATGTTCTGTCTAAATATTATCGAATTATTTGATATTTTATTCAATTTGTTAGGTTGCATTTCTAGAATTTTTTGGATGTCTGATATATATATATATATATCAAAAGTTGATTTTAGTTGACTAAACTTGAAATTTCCAACAAAGTTCCCAGGTCTGCCATATTGATTCCAGGTGTAACATCATTTTTAATCGAGATCCGTGACGAACAGACGAGTGAGCTACTTCTGTATATGTTGGCTGGTTCACTGCACAGCTCGGTGTGATTCCTTTTTTTTTTTATTTAATTGGCTTTGAATGCTCTCTTCTAACAAATGTTACAATAGTTTTTGTGGTACTATTGTGACAAAAACATATTTTCCGTCATTAGAAAGAGGAATCCATTACTTGCTTTAACAATATTGAATTCACAGTCTTTTTTAAAATTCCGATGTTGTGTGAGCAGAGTAAATTTTTTGACGTTCTGACGAGTATTCCAGAAATAAAATAAAGAAATTTAAATAAAAATAAATAGTTAAAACTAACCTTGTAAAGTAAAATTTTAGTAATACGTATATAAATATTTAATTTATTGGAAGTCCGCTTGAATTTGATGAAAATAATGCGTAAAAGCAGAAACTTTTAATTTATTATTTTATTTAATTTTAAAAATTCAGGAAGGAAAACCGAAAAACAAATTATAGATACATAGGCTAAAAATTAACTAAATATAATAGAGCAATATTTAATTCATTAAGTTGTTCATAATTTACATTATTAAATTTTTCGTTATAATTACCTATAATTTTTGTTATTAAAATGTAATTTAACATTACAATATTTTTTTATGTAACCACTTTTACCTCATCTAAAACAAATAAGATCTTTTACATATTTTTTACCTTTATTATTAATTCTGGACTGCATACTTGAATTATCAACTCTTGATTGACTTCTTCCCTGGAAAATATTTGTGTCATTGCATTTACTCTGGACTCTTCCAACATGATTAACGGTTGCTGGCCTAATTTCTTTCAGTTGAAATTTTGTCATTTTCATATTTGTTGCTAGTTTGCATATCTAATCAAAATCAATTTAATAATTATTGCTGAATATTTTCATTGCAAAAACCACAAACTAATCTGCCCTCAAAGCCTCTTTCAAGAAACTTTTAAAATCACAGGTTTGAGCTAATGTTTTTAACTCCACTATGTCATCACTTACTGTTTCGTGCAGTTTTTGATGCCTTTTATAAAACTTGAATCTTCCTGCGATGATATTAATTTTGGGCTTGAAATATTTTTCAAAAATTTCAATTAATTCTTTATATGTTTTTTAATCTGGTTTCATGGGATCAGTTATTGATTTTAGAATCTTGCATGACTCCGGTCCGATCAAGGTTATGAGCTTTGAAACTTTCGTTTAATCTTCCTTTACCTTATTAATTGCCAGCAAATGCTCCAATCTTTCCTTATCGTCTTCCAAATCTTCTCCGGGTGTGAAATATTCAATTGTTCCAATATGCCATGATACTATTTGAGGTTATTTTCTCCACGTTTTATTTATTTATTTATTTTTTTTTTTAAATCTTTTCTTGTTTAATATTTTATTGATTACTTTTATTTTTTTTTTTTAATATTACAATTTTTTTTCCATTTTGCCTTGTCACCAATTAATGTATTCTTAATTTTATTACAATAAAATATTGGTATCCATTTCTAATATTAAATAATTCTTTATTATAACACAAGCATGTAAGTTCTTCTGATTATTACAAACAACTGTCTTATCTTAACCTAAGATTTTAACATTAATATTTATTTTAAAGTTACCGTTACCCTAATATATTATGTTTAAATGAGTACATATTATATGCGATGCATTTACAAGGAAAGCTTTTAACCAACTAAAAACAATATATTGTAGAACCATCTATTTTACAATATCCTAATTTTGTAAAACAGTTTTATTTAACCACTGATGCGAGAAACGAAACCGTTGGACCCATATTTTCGTCACAATCTAAACCTCATAAGCACAACTTGCCTACATACACTTTGTCAGCCCTATACATAATTCATATTATGGAAATTCATTTATTTTACATTTTAAGACAATTTAACTATTTTCATTCAAGCTATACCTATGCCAAATATTGAACGGTCCACTATAGCTCCACGCTTATTTGTGTAAAATAGTGTATGTATTCGGAATAACAAAAATACTTTTTACTGATCAAGGCTCAAATTGTCTAAGTGAATTATTATTTTAGTCCAGTTATTTTCCATATCATAAATATATTATGCAGCGGTATATAAAATGCAGCGCTAGCGAAAACCATTGCATAACGTTTGATGGTTAAAGAAATTTTACTTATTAGTTTTTACTATGTTTTTAGTAAAACTTTTTTAATTAGTTTTTAGTAAGTCTTAAATTGTAACTTAAATTAACTAATATATTTTGAAAATTCCGCCCATCAAGAAACTTTAACACCGTAATTCTATTTTGACATTCTTCAGTTAACTTTGACCAATGTATTCAACGTCTTCAATTTAGGTGTAATAAAACTATGGTTTGGAGGTTGCTGATGGATTGTACTTAAAAATCTTAGTCTAAATTTTGCCATATACAGTAACACCTATTAAAAACAATAATATGAAAATGATGATGGAAATCAAAATGTATTCATAATGTTCTGTCTAAATATTATCGAATTATTTGATATTTCATTCAATTTGTTAGGTTGCATTTCTAGAATTTTTTGGATGTCTGATATATATATATATCAAAAGTTGATTTTAGTTGACTAAACTTGAAATTTCCAACTAAAGTTCCCAGATCTGCCATATTGATTCCAGGTGTAACATCATTTTTAATCGAGATCCGTGACCGAACAGATGAGTGAGCTTCTTCTGTGTATGTTGGCTGGTTCACTGCACAGCTCGGTGTGATTCCTTCTTTTTTTTATTAAACTGGCTTTGAATGCTCTCTTCTAACTAATGTTACAATAGTTTTTGTGGTATTATTGTGACAAAAACATATTTCCCGTCATTAGAAAGAGGAATCCATTACTTGATTTAACAATATTGAATTCACAGTCTTTTTTAAAATTCCGATGTTGTGTGAGCAGAGTAAATTTTTTAACGTTCTGACGAGTATTCCAGAAATAAAATAAAGAAATTTAAATAAAAATAAATAGTTAAAACTAACCTTGTAAAGTAAAATTTTAGTAATACGTATATAAATATTTAATTTATTGGAAGTCCGCTTGAATTTGATGAAAATAATGCGTAAAAGCAGAAACTTTTAATTTATTATTTTATTTAATTTTAAAAATTCAGGAAGGAAAACCAAAAAACAAATTATAGATACATAGGCTAAAAATTAACTAAATATAATAGAGCTGAGTGTATTAAATTGATTTTTAGCTATAAACACAATTTATTTAATGGTTTACACATAATATATATAATTATAATAAATAATAAGACAAACACTTATACATAATTTGATAATATTTTTTAATTTTATTTAAATATAATTAATTAGAATTTCCAAATTATTATAATTTATTCAATAAATTTATAAATTGATAATAAATCTTAAAATAATCTTAAACTTAAATTATATATAATTATACACATCAATATCAGTAAGCAATTTTAATTTAATTTTTAATTTATTTTAACTTAATTTAATTCACTTATTTATCTAGTATTAAAATATTTAACATAATTTTCATTACTTATTGTTTATTTATTTTTGGTAATCTTATTGAAGTTATGATAAAAGAATTTATAATCTTTAAAAAAATAATTTTATTTCAGTTTAACAAAACTTAAGACTAATTGTACAAATCAAATTATTAGATTTTTAAAATAATATTTTGCGAACATAGATATTGAAATTTATAATAAAAGTATTAATTGAAATTTGAGAAAAGTTATGGAAAATATATTAATTTAGTTAAAACCGGATGAGCGTGCAATAATTAAATTTGTTGGGAGCCAAATTTAATTTTCATTCTCAGACTGCAATTTACAAATCGAATTATTAAAATTTTTTATAAACATTAGAATTTACAATAAAGGTATAAGTAAAAATTTGAGAAAGGTTATTTAAAATGTAGTAATTGAGTTAAAACCGGATGCGCGTGCAATAATTAAATTTGGTGTGAATCAAATTTAATTTTCATTCTCAAATTGCAATTTTGCTGATTTAGCAGATATTCTGTTATGTTGGCTGTTGTTATATCTGTTATATTAACTCCTCCCCTTTCAAAAATGCGCGTCTCGAGGATTAAAAGTTGAGTTTGATTAGTCCTAATTGGTTGGTTCTGTCTTGATTAGATGAGTTTGTTTGTGGTGTAACCCAATTCTTTCGATACTTTTGAAATAACAGGAAACTGACGACTAAGATTTTGACCGAAATTGTTGACCATCCAATGATATTAACAAGCTTTGAAATTTGGTAGTTCTGAAATAATTCCTGTAGTTTCCCGATATTTGTTAGGTGTAGTTAAGGTAAATATTTCAGGTTTAATTGTTACACATAACAATTTAATTACAGTAATATTAGATTGAAATAATAAACCATTAACACAAAATACAATAAATAATTAACAGGAATTTTACATATTCCACTTTGACCGAAATTCTAAAAGTAATATTAAATTAAGACACCAAACTTTCGTTCTTACACAATATATTATCGGGATTTTCAATGTTTTAATTTCAATCTTTCCGGTTTCCACATAAGCGGTTTCCTTTTAATAAATTTTGTTAATTCTTAATATTGATTCCCACAGAAGAAAATACTGTATCAGCAAAATCTTGATATAAATAATAGTAACTATGAAATAAAAGTTTAGTTATGAGTTATCTGTTTCCGCGGAGCATTTATAAAAAGTTTGTAAAAAATTAAAAGGTAAAAAAAATAAATAAATTAATATTTAAAAAGCAAATTTTTTTTTTGTTTATTTAAAAATTAATAAATATCTTTTCTAATACCATTCGTTGTAATGTTGGTTCTTAAAATCGGCGGTAGAACTTGCGATCTTTTTAGCACATTTCAAAAGAAATTTTGAAAAAATGTGCTTATTAGTTTCACTCTGTCCGTCCGTCCGTCTGTTTACAAAACTTTTACATCGTTAAAGATAGAGAAAAAAAATTTTAACCATGGGTAGGTCTCATAAAAAAAAATAATTTTGTTGAACAACTTTTTCATGTAGCCATTACGGAGCTACAGCCCCTCAAACTTTGAAAAAGCCCTATTTTTAAATGCATATTTCTTATGTTCTGCTTAAGATTTTTTCAATCTGAAAACGTCATTCGACAGGTATTTTTTTTAGCTTTGTAAATTAATATCAAAATTATACAATTTTATTAAATTTAGTACCTATTTAAATTTACCGTTATGTGAAAACCACATTTTGCATGAAATTTCTGTTTTCATAACTCCGCCTTTAGATAGGAACCCGAAATTTTGAGATAAGAAAGAACTTTTAGAACTAGTATAAGTTTCCTCAGAAAAGTTTTTGGTATTACCCCCTCTTTAAGAGTTATTACGCCTCAAAAATTGAAAATTTGCTATTTTTAGACACCTATAACTTAGGCACCTGTGAAAATTTTTCTTCGGCAAGACATGAAAATTAAAGATTCAATAATATATTTTTACGTGTGTCAACGATTTTTTTTAGTTATATAGGATTCCGGACTTACGACTCCTCAAAATTTCAGAAAAGTCCAATTTTCACGATTTTTCGTATTACATGAAATTTTCAAATTTTTGTGCAAGTCACCATTTTAAAAAGTTTATGTTATGTTTTGCAAATGTGCGCTTTTAAAAACCGTTGATTTACATTCTACCTTGTTTTTTTTGACACGCTAACACTAGGAACTAAACACTAAACTAACTAAGGAACTAAGGAACTAACTAAGGAACTTACTAAGGAACCAAACACTAGGAACTAGTTCCTGTATACATAATATGTAGGTTTAGTTAAATGCGTGGGAAATAGGATATAAGGGGCAAATAAGGGGTAGATTGGAAATTAACCTATAAAGATTTCTTTCGAATTTTTGCAAATTGTAGATTAGAATGCTATTAACAGAGGGGAACACAGTAGAGGAAAGCATGTTCCACATCTTAGCAGTTCTCAGCACAAATGAGTTTTCATACCCAGTTTTAAACCATCTGCGCATTTCCATTGGGTAGAAGTGAGCCCTTAAAGCCTCTTTGGTGTTACGTTGGAATTGTTTGAGAGGAAGCATAATTAACTTAAGTTCAATTGAGCAATGACACCATTACCTACAAGATATCTATAAAATAAAAAACTTGCTCCAATATTTCGACTAGTGTTAGAGGAGTGAGTGATATTTGCTCGACAAGATCGCCAATTAGGCGTAAGGCGCGATTTTGGATTTTGTCAAGGTAACTCAAAGAAGTTTGGGATGTGCCAGCCCAAATGTGGGAATTGAACTCCACCTTCAGTCAAATGTAAGCTTTATAGATATTAGACTTCCTTCGAGAGAAGATCCCTTCGAGAGAAGTAGTTTTTGCAACAGGACAAAAAACCCAAACATTTAGTAGCGGTTTTAGCCATATCAAAAATATGCTCATTTCATAGCATTTTTTGATTTAGCTGCATGCCCAATATATTTAGACTTTCTGATCGTTGTAAATTTTCCCCTTGGAATCGCAGAATTGAGTCAAATTTATTTCTTTTACAAGAAATCAAACATATTTGAGTTTTTGAGGTGTTGAACTCAACTCTGTTTGCTTTACTCCAGTCAGCAATTTTAGTTAAGTCGTGGTTAATCAGGCTGACCATCATATTTCTCTTTAGACTGATTGCGGCATATGTGGCATTAGATTTCTCAAGAAAATCGTCGGATTCCACCAGAGTGCTGTCATCGGCGAAACTATGGATTGGATTGAGGGTAGCGAAAAGGAAGTCATTGATAAAAATCAAAAAAAGAGTTAGAAATAAGGCAGAGCTTTGTGGAACGTCAGCATTTATCTTAAAAGAGTCGGACATGAACCAATAGCTTCACATTTGTTCAAAAGGGCACAATCCCATACTCGATCGAAGGCCTTTGAGACATCAAGAACTACAACTTCAGATTCGCCTGAGCAATGAATGCTGGTGTTTAGCTTCTCACTGAGGTATGTTACAAGGTCTGCTGACTTTTTAATTCTAAAGCCGTATTGGCGATTGTTTAAAATACCTCTACTTTCAAGATATCTCATCAACCTTCTGATTATTAAAATTTCCATAACTTTGGAAATGACCAAAATAATAGCGATTTGTTGGTAATTGGAGAGGTCGTTTTTGCCATTTTTTTTAGAAATTGGGGAAACGTGTACAATGTTTTATTGACTGGGATATCTACCAGTCGAAAATGATAAAGAGAAAAGATTGCGCATAGGTTTCGAAATCGGAGAGTCAATATGTAGAAGAACTCTATCAGGACCAGTTGAATCTTTGACGTTCAGATTCTTCAGAACTTTCACTACAGTGCGAGTCCGAAAATATATCCTTTGGAGAGCTTTAACCTTAGTGGGTTCAACAGAAGGTAATACTGGGGGCGATTGTACTGTAGGAGGAAGTGAGTGCTGCAAAAGATTTGCTTTATCAAGTGAATCTGAAATTATAGCGTTATTGTTATCAATCAGCGGTGGAAAAGAGGATTCGGAAAAATTGTTCTTCACACTTTTCACAACTGTCCAAAAAGAACGGTTACAGTGAAGGAAGTTGATTATCTTTCTTCTCAACCGTTGGGTGTAAAAAAACTTTTGTTAATTGATAACTCTCTTGCTGTTCTTCCTGCCCACTTTATAGCCTGCCAGTGAAGAATCCGAAACATTATCATTATACATTTTGAAATACTTTTCCTTAGATTCGATTGCTTTCCTGCAGATGTCATTAAACCAATGTTTGAGTTTTGGTTTAATCGATTTATAAGAACTGGAAATGAAAAGTTTCATTCCTAACATAAATGTTTTACTAATGTCATCTCAAGCAAAGTCAACGTTCCTATGCCGAAAGCACATTGACGAAAACCTATTTAGGCCTGTGCAGTCAACGCGGTTGTAGTGTCAAACTGACCTTTTAGGAATTGAGTTTCGATTTACTGATGTGTTTGTTGGAAAACTGGATTTAATAAGGCAATGATCGGAACCCCCAATTGGAGAGCTAACAGAAATGCTGTATTTTTCTAGATTTGTAGTGAAGAACAAGTCCAAGATGTGCTCGTTTTGATTAACTTGGTCCGGAATTCTAATTGGGCTCTTAACAAGTTGAGAAAGTTGAAAAAAGTTCAACTTGTTTACTCTCCGGAGAGTTGTGACTTGAAAAATGTAGCCAGTTCTTGTTATGGATATTAAAATCATCCGAAACTACTATCTCATATTCAGAATTAATTTCCAGAATTCTATTGATATTATCGGATATGTGCTCAATCGCCGTAGCAGTTTCCAGCTCGTTGGCTTTAGGAGATCTATAAATAAAACAGAAAAAGATTTTAACATTTTTAACACGGAGTTTTACCCAAAGATAATGAAAAATCGAATTGGAGCTTTTTAAGTCGTGAATTGTGTTAAAAGCTACATTAGATCATATATATATAAGTTCTAATGTAGCTTTTAATAAGATCTAATGTAGCTTATATATAAAATCTAATGTAGCTTTTAACACCCTTCACGACATTAATTTCGTTACTGATGCATTTCTTGTTTTTAAGTTGAAAGCTCTCATTTTCGTATTTTGTTATGAAGCTTTCCTCTAGATGTTTTGTTGAGTAGAAAAGACTTCCATTAAAATTTGTTATAAAAATTATGTTTTCGTTCAGAGAATCAATTATTCATTATCACTGAATTCATATTCACACTCTGCATTTCGGCTGTTATTATAAGTTGATAAATGCAGTGACCTCCCTTCAGTTGTTTTAGTTGTTTGGGTTCACAGATAAGTATGAGCACGTATCTTTAAAGTTGTGACATTTTTCGCAAATTCCCATCATTTCGATTTTGTTAACAAGAAACTGCTCATAATCTAAGTGAATTTGTCGCTTGTTGGTGATTGTTGATCTAATTGAAACGGGGTGATTGTTGATCTAATTGTTATAATTTTTTTTACTGGTATTTGCTATTGGAATCACATATAACACCGTATAGTATTTTACTACCATTATTGGTTTTGTGTATTCTACTGCTTTGATTGTATTGGAGTACGGCAGAGTTTCTATTTCACTTATTAGTATGGTAATTTCCTTCCTATCTAGTGGATTGGTGTTTATAACGTTACTTTTTGCTAATTGTGCTACCATTACTATTTCTTTGATGTCCGCTTTTCTCATCATCAGTTTGTTAAAAATGCTTTGTGCCATGTTCGAATAGTTACCATTATATTGTTGCCTAATCTTATTATATTCGTTGAGAATCCCATTTGTTTTTTCTACAAAAGTTTTATTTATTTTGTATTGCTCTTTATTATTATCTATTATGTTATGTTCAAAAATTAGAAAAAATTTAAATATGAAATCTGTAATAAACATGTATAATACAATTATAAAACCGCACTTTGAGTATTGCTCATTGGTATTATTTATGGTAAATCTTTATAGATTACAAAAACTACTACTAGGTATGCATCAATTCAACGGTATGTTATAAACTTTAAAGTTTTTAAATGTAAATCAAAAGATTTGTTTTAATGTATTAGTTATAGTTTTTAAAATGAAGAATAACACTTATCCAAAATATCTTTGTGATAAATTAATATATGGTAGTGATGTACATAACTATAATTTGAGAAATGTTGAAAACTTTTAGGTTACAGTGTTTTAGGCATGAGCGTGCAAAAATATGTTAATTTACAAAGGTTCAAAATTATATAATGAATGAAATATAAATATAAAGAACATAAATAGTAACAATTATAAAAAACATAAATACTTAACATTTTTAAAAGAGAAATTAAAGAATATGTAGAAATGAAATTTAATTAGAATCACAAATAATTTGATACATAATTATTTATTTTGTATTGTACTGTAAAAAATGATGAATTAATCAAATAAAATTAAATAAGCATTTTAATTCAGCAGGTATTTTTATTTCAGTTCAAATATTATATTAAGCTTTATATTTATATTACAAAATAAAAATAATTGAATAAATTAATACTAAACAAAGAAACTAATAAAATAATATTACAATAGTAAGAAAAATATTAAATTGTTAGTATTATTATTTATTTAGTGGACAAGCAATAATCAAAATTATTTTAACAAAAAAGCTGAGTTCTTATCTTCAACATTTTCGTCCACCAAATCAGAATGAATATTGGGCTCATTAATATGCTCATTAAGATTTCCGTATAGGAAAAATGAAATTCAGTATTAATATACTGTCGCATATAAAGAAGGCCTCTTTTCTTTTCTAAAGATATTGTTGGAATTTCTTGTATTACAGATATATCAGTTGGTCGAATAGAATTAACACTTTTTTTACCAATTTTCAAAACTTTAAACTCATCTGAATTTAAAGACGTTTTATATAAAATATCAGATAGGTCTTTTATGTACCGAAGCCAACGAACTTCTAATTACATTTTAATTTTAATATATCATATATTAAGTAATATAAAATATATCAATTATTAAGTAATATAAAAACTTAAAATCTCTGAATGAAACTGGTTATGAAAAACTGCTTTACATTATTTTAATAAATATAAACAGCTGAGTGAACAAAATGTGTACATATTATAAAATGCATATGTATTTTTTTGACTGACTACCTTAAGATAGGAAAACACATAAGAAGAAAAGAAAATACTATACATAATTTCCCATCTAATAGTTAATATATCTATGATTTTAATACATTGATACATTTTTTAAAAAATATACATTATTGATACATTTTTGAAAAATTGAAAAACAAAAAAAATACTAATTTTAACCTTTAGCGCAATGCTCATCCCTATTTCGTAATTTATTTTCTACATTAAAAATTTAAAGTACACTTGTCAGTAAAAATTCAATTTAAAATTTTGCGATTTTATGAAATTTATTTGGTGTAAGTATATAATTATATTATTTTATTTTAAAAACTTTGAGATAATTCAATATTTATAATAGTAATTTTTCATAAGAAAGTTTATTAAATCTGTGAATTTATATCCTGAATACAACGGATAAGTAAGCTGTTAAATTTTTTATTATTCTTATTAATGGGTTGTATTGTATATCAAAAATTTCATTTTAAAGGTTTGTTATAAAAAACCGTATTAAAGATAGGGAAGATGATCGTGATGATAAAAACAATAATAATGCAAGCAGTAAAAAACTTAAAGTGGATATGAATGTTGAACTTAGAAAAGATACAGATGGTTTAATAAATAATAGAAAGATTTTCGTCAAAAACTATTAACATTATATCAAATAGAGTGATCTTTCCCGCTGTTCCTATTCCTATGAATATAAATTTAAAGGTTAATACCATAATTTTGCAATTTAAATATTCTAAGATGCTTTCAAATTTTTATATGAAACTGATTGTTTTTATAGTTTATTTAAATTTATTTAGTCTGTAAAGAAAATGTAATTTATATATTTTATATAAAACAAGAAAATGTATTTTAATTTTTGGAAGCAATTTTTATAATTATTATTTTAAAATTTGGAAGAATATGTTTTTAATTTCTAAATTTTCTTCAATAAATACGAATAAATAAATTTTTTTTTTAAATTAAATAAAAATATGTACTTTGTAAATGTACTAAATATCTTAGCACAAGTGGTTTTTGAAATGATACATTTTTTTTCATTTGATACATATTTTTTGACCTAATGATAAATTTAAAATTTTTACTGTGGCAACCCTTACAAACTAGTTTAAAATTGGCAAATACAAAAAAGAAATGAAATCAAAAATTTCATAACGGATTATTGCTTATGTTCAAGTTCTGTTTGGGAACAAAATTTTGTATCAATTAAATTTCTAAACTATTCTGGTGCTTGTTTGATAGTTACAAAATTAAATAAATTCATGTATATACGTATAAGTATGTGCGTACCTACATTTTTATAATTTTTTAGGTATGTGACTGCTGATGATAAAAACAATAATTATTATGTATCATCATGTATCTGTACATCAAGTATCAACTGTGCTGTTTTTCTTTAATTAATATTTTTAAATGGAAATGCTGATGACTTTTGAATGTGACATCTATATTGTCCATACACACATGCACGCATACAATATGTTCATATTATTATTATTTTAAAGAAGAACATGCATACATAATACTTATTTAGTTAATTTAATTACTTCACTTTTTGTTTTTTGTTCATATTTTAAAAGTAATAAAAATTTTGTATTAAATATTCTTAAACTTACCTATCTTCTTAGCTAATTCTAAAATTTTTTTTCCTCGTTCAGACATATTTTTATTTAATTTTTTACTTGCACTATTATTACTAAAAGTTCAACAGAAAATGAACTAAACTTCAGTTAAGATATTTTTTATGGAGAAAAAAATTTAGAATAACATCCAAATTGTACTTAAATTCACTTATTTTCTTGATTAAATTTGAAATAACGACCAAACTAAATTTGGCAATAAAATTCCAAATTTATTAAATGAAGAAAAACAACCAAAGTAGACGTAAGATTTTTGAATAATGCATTCCACTTTTGGAGTAACAGCTAAAGTTGAGTTTTAAAAAAAATTAAGTAATTTATGTTTTTTGAATAGCTAAATTAGAACTTTAGCTGTTTTTCCAAAATAAAAAGCTTATTTAAAAAAACTGGAATAAGAGCTAAACTAGACTTAAGAAGATTTCCGGTATAAAATTAATATCTATTTTTAAAATAAACATTTTGAGTAAAAACCAAAATCAACATAGGAAATTAATTTTTCGAATCCAATGAGTTTGGTTGTTATTGAAAAATCATAAAAGCAAAAAATGGCTTTGGTCATTAAGATTATAAGGTATAAAATCTTTATTTTTCAAGCTAGGAACATAAAATTTTGTGTTGTAAAACATATTAGTGCGGAGATCACAGTACTATAAATAACTCTATTTTGTCCTAAATCGACTTTGGCTGCTAATACTTCTGACCACAGATATATAATGGAGAAAAGAAGCAGAATAAAGTCGAGTTGTTAAAGGGACTATCAGATAATCACATATCAAATTAACGAATTAAGTTAACATTTTGCTACAGTTGGTGAAACACTGGCTAAGAAATGTGGACAATTTTCTATGCAAAAATGACCAACTCTGCGAACCAATATCTAAAATAATTAAGAAATCTCTTAAAGAAGGAATAGTTCCGAAAGAATTAAAAATTGGCAAAGTAGTTCCTATTTATAAAAATGGAAGTAAAAAAAATTTAAACAACTACTGACCACCGGTTCAACATTTCTTTAGCACCGGTTCTAAAAAAAACGGTTAACCATCAATTATCTACATACTTGACAAAATTCAATATCCTCAATAAACGTCAATATGGCTTCAGAAAGAAATCAAACACTGAAACAGCTATAATTAATATGTTAAACTATGTTCAAAACTTGAAAGAAAATAGGAAAAGAGTATCAATACTATTTATGGATCTACCTAAGGCTTTTGACACAGTAGATTAGGAAATTTTACTGAAAAAAATACAAATCTATGGAGTAATGGGAATAGCATACAAATGCTATTTTTCGAATTTGATAACTATACCGCACTTCAAAAGGTTTGATTGACGATATAAAAAACTAAACGAAAGGCTTATAGTCCAGGAGCTAACAAAGAACACAAAAAAACACAATACATTATAATTAGCCTAAACGCATCATTACTTAATATCAAAAGTGGTAATGAAACACTCCAAGAGGTAATCAAAACAATTCATTGATGATCTACAGGTGACTCAAAATAAAGCTATAAATAACTTATATTACTATAATTGAAGGGAAAACACAGAACTCATACATAGTCAAAAGGCATTACATGTGATTAGAGATTTAACAAAGCTTAAGCTTATAATTCATATTCACGAAGTTACAACGCAACAAATTCACACAATCACAACAATCAACAAACGAAGTGATGTTCATAATCTTAAGACAAGGAGTCAAAACCTACTTCATTTTGAACGCAAACAAATTTCAGCACGTCATCTTTATACATGGGCATTATGCTTTGTTTACTATTTGTTCTATTTATTATTCTTTTCTTTTTTTTTTATATAGCACCAGTTTTTGGATAAAAATACTTTTTTGATAAAAATCTTCCCGTTTGTTATTGTTTTCTTTTTTACAAACGTCCTACTAATGGTACAACTACAATCACTATTGTCACTCGGTTTTAATTATTTTTTCCAAAATAATATTTTTTTTTTCACTTTTTTGACATTACAGTCACAAGAGTTTTACAATTTTTTATTTATAATAAAATAAAGATAAAGTATTTTTTTACTTTGTAAATTTGTGATTTTTGAAAAAAATGTTTGCTACACAAGTGCAAATGCAAGCTACACTACTGGTTTTTTGTAGATTAAAAGATTTTTCAGCATTTTTTTTAAATGTTCATTATGTTTTGTAAATTAGAAAATTTTTAATATTCCCTCTAATTATCACAAAATTAACGCAAGAAGCTCACTGTTTTTTTGTAGATTCAAAATTTTCAGTATTTTCTTTAATTTTTTTATTGAAAAAACGTTCATTATGTTTTGTGAATTAAAAAATTTTTACTATTTCTAATTTTCATAAAAAAGTTCAAATTTTTTTTTGTATTTATATAGTATTATAGAATTTTTTTTGTATTTATAACAAAAATGTTCAAATTTTTTTTATGGTATTTATTATAGCAATCGGTTTTACTCGCTTTAGTCGTTTTAGTACGTCTTATTGTATCATCGCTCGCTTCGCTTTAGTACGTCTTATTGTATCATCATTGTTGAATAGCCTCGGTATTGATGTGATGTTGAAGCCTTTTTTGATGGCTTTTGCGGTTTTTTGATGGCTTTCCATTTTAGTTTTACATCAAGCGTCATACATAGATATTTGTCTGTGTTCTCTTATTTAACAAGGATCATTAATGTACACAGATTCATCTTTAATATGTTTGTTAGTGAAATCTACATGCATCGATTTATTTTCATTTAATTTGATACGCCATCTGAAGGTCCAATATTGGATTTTTTTAACAGCAGTTTGTAGTTTTGGTGTTGTTTCTATGTTACTATTGTCAGTGACTAATATTGCTTTATCGTCGGCAAATGTAGCAACAGTGTTTTCTTCTAGTGTAAGCAGATCACAGCTGTACAAAAGATAAAGTATTAGCCCTAGAACACTACCTTGTGGAGCACCTGCTTGAATTTTCTTTAAGTCAGAGTAAGCATCTTCCTGTTTCATTCTGAAGTAGCGTTCTGATAAATATGAAATTAATACTTTGGAATATTGAGCAGGTAGGAGTAAGTTTAATTTGTAGTTTAGTTTCTGATCTATTGTTGAATGACGATTCCGAAATTCGAAGTGGTGGTTGGGGATTAAATGTTTTTCTTCAATGACAAGTTTTAATCTTTTTAGCGAAAGTTTTTCAAACAATTTAGACAAAGTTGGTAACAATGAAATAGGTCTTAATAGGGGGAATTTGCATTATAGGTCTCTTTAAGCCCTTAGTTGTTTTCCAAAGTGAATATTCAGTACTCGCATTATTAGTTAAATTTTGTAAATATTCATTTAAAGTGTCATTTTTTAGTTGTTTGATTTCTATCCTTATTTGAGTTGTAAGTTTATTTAGAATTGTCTTATATCTTGGATTTCGAGTTTGGTGCCATTTTCTTCTTAGTTTTCTTTTTTCCGCGACTAACTTTAGGATTTCTTTGGGATAACTATGGCCTTTATGCTTCCTTATTGCTGTTGAAGTATTTTGCCACGCTGATTGCTGTACATCGTTACTTAGTTTCTCCACTTCGAGATCTAACTGATATTCTAGTTGAAGTGGTACATTCAGTTCAACATTTCCTTCTAATGTTTTTCTAAAACCGTCCAATTAGTTTTATTATTAGTCAGGCTTGCTATAATGTTTGCAGGTTTTGATATAATATATGTACTTAGCGTTGATATATACTACGGGTGAGTGATCTGAATTTAATTCTAAAATTTTAACTTCTTCGAAATGACTAATAGTTTCTTTGATTATTTTTGCGCTTCCACCATTTGCTGTATTTTGAGGATGGATTGTGTCGTAGACTTTATATCCTCTGAATTTAATACATGGCTGCTTCGTAAAGTGTGTTTCAGGGATTAAATATACGTCGGCATTGTTTGTGCAAAGGACTACTTCAAGTTCTTTGGTGGTTGAGTAGCCCATTTGCATTCCAACTCATTTTTTTATCTTTATATTGCTCATTAGTTTCTCTTAGTGTTTGGAGCAGCTTTTTTGTTGCTACTCTCTATTTTAGTTATTCTTTCTTTTAGATTCATAACTTCTTTCAAAATACGCTGAAGATATTGGTTTTGTATTATATCGTCAGTATTTTTCGTATCAGTGTTATTGTTGTTTTTATCTTTCGAGATTTTCAACTTAACATCTGCTGCAGCCACAGAAGCATAAGTGGGTTTATCCTGGGTCATCGTATTTTAATTTTGTGGTATTAGTGGTATTTAATTAATGCGGTTTTAGTTTAGGATTTTTTATTGGTTCAATCGTAATTTTGATTCCAAGTATGTTGGCGATTCTATAGATTCTGTCAATACTTTATGTATATATATATATATATATTTTTTTTTGTAATAATTCAATACTTTATTTTACAGTTCATTTAACAAATAAAAAGCAACAACATTTTTATACTACAATACTTATTTTTACATATTTTAAAATGAAAATGAGAACAGAAAAAAAAGTAGATATTAAATCATTCATTGCACATATAGGCAAGTGTCGAATGATAATTAATTTAGTTATATCAAACAAAAGTTATTACAAAATTTATTGCAGTGTTATAGAAAAGTTATTATAAAAAATAATTAATATATATTATTATCCAACAAAAGTTTGTTACTACACTTATTACAGTGGAAAACATAAAACACTTATTCTTATTTCCATTTCCTTATACATACTTATTTGACATACTTATTTGACAACCTTCAACAAATCTTCAGCTTTCACTGAGTTATAACTTAATAACCATGTTTTAATTTTATTTAAAAATTGTGTGAGAATATTAATATATCTAATATCGCGAGGTAGTAAATTATAAATTTTTTGAGCTACTTCATCACAGAAAGGTTCTGCCTCTGCTGCTTCTTAAGTTTTATATCTGATATTTTGACTAACGCTTAAATAACCAGACTTCAGAAAGAAAATTTTTAATGTTTTATACAGATATAAATTTCTTATTGGAAGAATTCTTAATTCTCTAAAAACATCTTCAGTATGTGCAAGGCGAGGCTTTTTATTGATAAGTCTTAATGCATGTTTTTGAGATATTAATAATTTATTGATTTTGATGAGTAAGTACCTCCCCAGTTACCAAACTATTAGGCCACAGTGAAAATTTTTTACAAAAAGGAGAGTGATAAGAAATATTGAAATCAGTGAAAAAATTATTATTATTGATTAAAAGCATATATTTAGTTTTCTTACTCATAGTTAGCTGGTACTTACTGAACCAGCTTCTAAGCAAGTGAAGATCATAATTCATATTTATGAAAGTTTCCTGATTATTACCACCATCTTTAATTTATCCAAAAATTTACCGGAAAGTACACTTTTATTGAAAATATCCGCAAGAACATCTTACATCAACAATTTGTAGAGCAACTTTTTTAATTTTAAATTTGGAAATATTAATAATTTTTAGGAGTTCAAAACAAGAAATCGTTTCAAAGAAAAAGCTGTTGGAATTAAAACATCATCTGTAATATTATTATATACGTTATTAGAAATGCAGTTATTATATATTAATTTTTTAGGAATATTTATAAAAAAATCGTTAAAATGGTTCGCTAATGTTTCGTTATCCGAAATAGACTTAGCATTCATTTTTAAAACAAAATTGTGTGTTCTGCAGAATTATTTAATAATTTATTTACCAAATTCCACTGTTTCATAGGATTACCTTTTTCTTCACATTTAATTTCATTACAATTTTTTTTGTAATAATTATTAAGGCGCGAATTGTTAGCATACTTTGAAATAAGTTTTTGAACATTTTTTTTCTTTTTATTTTATTTAAAAGATCGTCTTTTATCCACGGTTTCAATTTTATAAATTTATTGTAATTTTTAGAAGACGTAATTTTAAATTTTCAATATAGATATTTAGAGTTAGAATTACCCGAAATATCAATATTTACATCACCAAGAATTATACAATTTTTTTAGTTGAACCGATTTAAAAAGTTCGAAAATTCCAATAAAAAATTCCTAATAGTACAGTTTTGGAGTCTATATATATAACATGTATAAGGAGCAATAAGAAACGTCATCAATTATACAATTTAATTTTAAAATATCAGCAAACACAAAATTCACAAATGAGACATCACGTCATATAAGATTGGTTTTAACAAATACTGCTACACCAGCCGATGCATAATTACTATTGCATAAAGCGTGGAAGTTAAAATTTGGTTGACTATAATTATTAATTTCATGATCATATATCCAGATTTCAGTTTAGAATAATAAATCAGCAAATTTGTTCAAAAACAACGAACTTGCTAAACAGGAGTCAAAATTTTTTCTTATACTTCTGATATTTTAAAGTAACATCATTATTTTTTAAGTTATCTTGCGTACGGACGGACGGACAGACGGATGGATATCGCTAAATCGTCTCAGGAGAGATCCTGATTCAGAATATATATACATGTCCATATCTAAATCGCTTCCTTTTGGTGGTTACAAACACCATACAAAAGTTAATATACCCTATACTTTAAGGGTAGGGTATAATAAAAGTATTGATTGAAATTTGAGAAAAGTTATTTAAAATGTATTAATTTAGTTAAAAACGAATGCGCGTGCAATAATTAAATTTGGTGTGAGCCAAATCTAATTTTCATTCTCAATTTGCAATTTTGCTGATTTAGTAGATATTCTGTTATGTTGGCTGTTGTTATATCTGGTATATATTGTACTTAATTATAACAATAACAAGAAATATAAATTATCATTGCTTTTTATTTGATTTTATCTTATCTTAAACTAGTATTTGCCCGCTGCTCGAAAATCGAGCAAATCTAGATTAAAATACAGCTACATAGTGTACATCTTGTCCGTTTTCGATAGTTGAAAGTTGTTGTCTGAGTTCGTGATGTGTAAGCAGGGATTCGTTCTGTTTCAGGGATAAATTGGGTGGTACAGCCAAACTACCACTTTAGCAAACCTTTAATTATTATTACCAAAACGTTAAACTAAATAAGTACTTTAAAGAAAATTATGTAAAGAACTATGTAAAGAATTATGTAAAGTAATGTAAAAAGCTTTTAATTTATTAAAAAGAAATCCTTAAAATTGGACTACATATAATGGCAGGAATACATATATTAATAAGAGAGTCACATATAAAACATTTTACAATTACTTTTTTTAAACACATATTATTTTAAAATTTTCATATAGACAACTTACGGCCCACGCTTCTATATGCACAGTAAGATGGCGCAGTAAAAAGCCAGAAAGTTCCAATACGGAAAACATAAATATTATTTATTGCATTAAAAAAAACTTATTAAAATTTTTTAAATTCATATTTATATATGTATTATTAATTCCTATAAATAAATTTATTATAAAATAAACTCAAAAATTTATTAATATAATACCTATAAGGGCATTTACATATTAGTTCTTAACTGAAACTGATAAAGTTTGCATTTAATATAAGACGTATTAATTTAAGAATGTTTCAATTCTAAAACTTTCAAATGTGCACCCCATACATAGCAAAAATTTATCTATTATTCAGTACATACAGTAATACATATATGTTTATGTAGTTATTATTTAACATTTTTTTAAATTCATACTCGATCCAGTCAAAAAGAAATCGATTTTACGATACTTACTAAATTGTAATAGTAACCTTTTTCAACATCTTTGATATTTTAAATTCCAAATTTTTCAAATGAGAGAAGCTGTTGATCAATTTAAAAAAAGTTCACCGCTGGACTGGCACTGACCACAATACAATATACAACATAAATAAGCAAAATCCTATAAACCAAAAAAAAGTAATTATTTACTTTTAATTTAAGGAACAAACATTTTTTACTGTTTCTTAAATTTTCATATTATTATTGTTAATATTGCTATGTCTCACGTCATGTCTATTATCTGGTTGTACTCTGTAAATCAGTACTTGGTTAGCACTGTACGTGCCACTCTTTCAATAATGAAATAATATATGTAGATAATACGTACCACAAATCATACTCATGGACCTTGGCCATAAGTGCATAACTGCATAAAATACTACATACATTGAGATTTGAATTTTTTAAAATATAAAATTACGTATTTTAATTGTTTTAAATATATGTACATACATAATATATTAATATACATTTCATTTTCTTAAATTTTTCTTAATATAAAATAATAATTAGTTTAGTACTAAAATTGTAAGTTCTAAATTCTACTCTCATATTATTGATATTATTTCTCTACGCTAAAATTTTTATTGTTGTTTTTACAAAATACATATGTACGTAAATGTATTATCAGAAATTATATATATATAGAAAACTCTCTAATTTGCTCTCTAATTTTTTCCTATGCTTTTTTCTTTTTCTCAAATCTCTTCAATAGTTCTTTTAAAAAAATATCCTCGTAAATATTTGATTCTATTATAATTTTAGATAGGTACATACATGATAAATATTTTTTTTTTTTTCTTCAAAAACTTTAAAGCACTTTTTAGAAGAATGCATTTGAATAAAAGACAATATTGCCATATCATTTGTATGATTCACGAAATTTTTTTGAAACTAAAGTTTTAAAATTTTTTTAAGTATTTATTTTTATGTATTATTTGTACAATTCGAAACCATTATTAGATTATTTACCATTATAAAACTACTTTAAAACTATTTAGGTAGTACACGAATTTAGCCAAAATACACGATAACAAATCTTGAATTACTTTATTTATTTATCATTATAATTAGAATAAAGAAAAAAAAGAATTCATTTTGACAATACCCTATTATTACAAATGGTATAATAAAATCTATTTATAAAGTTTGTGTTTTGTATATTTTAAAACTGGTTAGAAGAGTTGTCTATCAATGATTTTGGTTGTATTTCTTTGTTTTTAATTTTAAAGACATACTTTATTTTTCAAAAAATAATGCAAAAAACGTATTTTAACATTTTTCTTTCAATCTAACATTTTCACGTTAAGAGTTTTTAAGATCTTTTGTATTTAAAAATTGAAGTAAATCTAATAATTATATATTACAACATGGCAACACTATTTAAAAAATTTACTGCTGATTTCTTAAGTATTCTATTTTGGATGGACTGATTATGTGTTGATCAAGGGTATATAATATTTATCTATGTATGCGTTAGTATTTAATATTTTTTTTATATCAACAGAAATGCATGAGTAGTTTTTATTTAAAATGAAAAAAAAACGAGGAAGAGTGCAGTAGAGTAGACTGTGTCAACTCTGGGATACCCGTATGAACGTAATATATCCTGTTTCTATAAAACTTGATCATCTTTTAAAAACATTCAGATGTTTTAGTACCGAACTACAGAGATATATTTATGTAAATTGTGGAGTTGTATGACTGAATCTATTGCGCCTAGCTTCATTAAGTTCCAAGAGGTGCAAGAAGCCTGAACCGGCTGCTCTAGACCAATCAAATTTTACAAAAGTTGTTGGCCTATAACTCGACACCTCTTTACTAAATTTCAGATTCCTAGCTTCAATAGGCACTGAGTTATTCTCATTTAAACGGATAAGTTGTATGGCAGCTACCCGAACCCGTCGCACCACCACAACCAAATTTTGCAAAAGTGGTTGCCATAAAATTTGATCATCATTTGCAAGATTTCAGACGCCTAGCTTTATTAAGTTCGAAGAGGTGCAAGAAGCCTGAACTGGCTGCTCTAGGCCAACCAAATTTTACAAAAGTTGTTGGCTTGTAACTCGACACCTTGTTACTAAATATCAGGTTGCTAGCTTCAATAGACACTGAGTTATTCTCATTTAAACGGAGAAGTTATATGGCAGCTACCCGAACCCGCCGCACCACCACAACCAAATTTTACAGAAGTTGTTACCATAAAACTTGATTATTATTTGCAAAATTTCAGAAACCTAGCTTGAATAGATACTGAGTTATTTCTATATAAAGATAGAAGTTGTATGGCACCTACTCGAATCCGCCTACCGAAAATGTTGGATTTAAATAGCAAAACTAACAATTTTGCAAAAGTGCCGTAAAAAAAATTTCAGCCTCCTAGCTCCTTTATTTTTTGAGTTATCGTGCGGACGGACGTACATGGGTTAATCGACTCAGAATTCGATTCTGAGCCGATCCATACCTTTAACACTATATCTAGCTCGACTCCTTTAAGGTGTCACAAATGTAATGGCAAATTTATTATACCCTTGAACATAGTTCATACGGGTATAAAAATATGTGATTGTTAACCCCAGTGACTTGTGCTTTTTTTGTGAAATTACCTTTCAAAATATAGTTTCTGATATTATGGGTTAAAAGAATTTTAACATAAGAAATTTATTAAGAAAATTGAAATTTAAATTTGAGCGGTAAGTTATCCAAGTTATGTGTATAACTTGAATTTTTATTCTTTGGGGCACTACAAATTAAAAAAAATTATGAGAGATTTTTTGTTCTACTTGCGTTATCTATATATTATATATAATTTCTGGTATTATCCTACTACAGCTAACACAATTATTTTTTATACCATACACCCAAAGTATAGGGTATATTAGCTTTGGTATAGTGTTTGTAACCACCAGAACGAAGCGTGTTAGATATGAACATATATATTTATATTCTGAATCAGGATCACCTTCTGAGTCGATTTAACGATGTCCGTTCGCAAGATAACTCAAAAACTAATGAAGCTATCTTGATGAAATTTATATAGTAGGTTACTAATCACGAAAGGTAGGCCAAGTTCAAATTTGGACAAAATCGGTCCATGGGTTAGGATTCTGGAAGCTTCCGAATGATTCCGGAGCAAACGAGATTATCTCCAAAACCAAGAAAGATATAACCTTCAAATTTGACAGAGTGGTGTTCTTTCATGTTTTATTTCAGTTTTATTTCAAATTTGATAGGATTTGGTCCATGGCTTCGGATTTTGGAAGCTTCCGAACGAGCCACAGAGCAAATGAGATTATCTCCAAAACCAACTAAGATATAACCTTTAAATTTGGCAGAGTGCTGTTATTTCATGTTTGATTTAGTTCTCTAAAATTTGAGAGGATTTGGTCCTTGGGTTCGGATTTTGGAAGCTTCCGAACGAGCCTCAGAGCAAATGATATTATCTCCAAAACCAACTAAGATATAATCTTTAAATTAGGCAGAATGGTGGTCCTTCATGTTTGATTTATGTTTCTGAAATATGTGAGGATTTGGTCCATGGGTTAAAATCTTGGAAGCTTCCGGACAAGCCCCAGAGCAAACGAGTATATCTCCACAACCAACAAAGATATAAGACATTTGAAAGAATTTGAACCATGGGTTCGTATTTTGAATACTTCCGGACGAGCACAAGAGCAACGAGCGTATCTCAAAAACCAACAAAAGTAGAACCTTTAAATTTAGTACAATGGTGTTCTGTCATGTTTTCTTTGTTTTCCTGTGATGGATTCGATGAATTGGAGTGGCACTTCGGGTACCTGACACACACCTCCCAAGGACTAACAATCTTCGAAATTAATAAAAATAGAAACTTAAATTTTTTTACAAAGGTGTCAAGCATATCCCAAGAGGATGCCTCTTTTACGTTCCTGAAATTCGATTTGAATAAGACAGCAAAGGGAAGAAGTTCAAGAAGCTGCCAAAAAAACTTATGGATTTTTAATTTAATTCAAATTATTCAGGTGTAGGGTATTAATAAGTATGTTGCATCGACTTACTGTTACACTTACTTGTTTTTAACTTAAAAATTTCTACTAGTATTCGCCCGCCCCTCGAAATTCGAGGTGTTTTAAATAGCAATTACAATACAGTATATACAGTACAGTTTCTTTATGATTTTATTTAAAATGTAAAAATACAATTTTCAATAATTAAAGCCTTTATGAATTTAAAATTTCTTTGCAAATGATATTTTTTGTAAAAAAACGGTTATTATTATATTTTAGAAGTTGCCCTTGATTTATTGAGTATTGGAAACTCAATATATACCTATTATATATATATTATAAGAAGCCTAAGATGGTAAATCATTGAGTAAAAGGGTTTTAAATATTGATCAATACAGATTAAATATTATGATGATATTATGATATTTAAGAATTTATTTCGTTTAAAATATAACAAAAAAAACCAAAAAAAAGAAAAAAAAAAAAAGAACTGAATCGAACTTGCAAGATTAAAAAGCAACATTAATAACCCCACACTCTACCGCTGTACTAAAACTTAAATTGAAATCTGAATGTTTATATTCAGTTATATTGTGAAATTCCTACTCCTACCATACAACCAATATTTTAAAATTTTTAATCGAAAAGAAAAAATAAAACAAAAATTTAACGGAATCAAAGAGCATCTTTTTTGAATATGTATATTATAGGTATAGATTATACATTCTATATGATATATATGTATATACTTTACATGGGTTTTTTATAAAAATGGAAAATTATTAATAAAAATCAGAAAATTTTGGAAAAATATTAAGGTTGTAAGATGGCTGTACTGAACATTTATCATTTAAAAAGACAAAAATGAAAGTTGGTTGGTAAATCATTGAGTAAAAGGGTTTTAAATGTCTGTCATTTACAGATTAAATATTATGATATGATGATATAAAAATATCAGAAAAACAACCAAAAAAAAAACAAATAGAATTGCATCAAACTTGCAATCCTCAAAACTTCGAAGTTTACGAATCGGCCACTCTACCACTGCACTAAACCCTTCACTAAAATCTGAATGTTTATATTCAGTTATATTGTGAAATTTTTATTTCCTACCATACATATTTTAAAATTTTATTTATGTATTTAGAAAAAAAACAAAAAGCAAAAACAAAAAAGCAAAATTTAAAATTCAACGAAATAAAAGAGCGTCGTTTTTGAATATGTATATTATAGGTATAGATTATACATACTATATGATACATATGTATATACTTTACATGGGTTTTTTATAAAAATGGAAAATTATTAATAAAAATCAGAAAATTTTGGAAAAATATTAAGATTGTAAGATGGCTGTACTGAACATTTATCATTTAAAAAGACAAAAATGAAAGTTGGTTGGTAAATCATTGAGTAAAAGGGTTTTAAATGTCTGTCATTTACAGATTAAATATTATGATATGATGATATAAAAATATCAGAAAAACAACCAAAAAAAAAAAACAAATAGAATTGCATCGAACTTGCAAACCTCAAAACTTCGAAGTTTACGAATCGGCCACTCTACCACTGCACTAAACCCTTCACTAAAATCTGAATGTTTATATTCAGTTATATTGTGAAATTTTTATTTCCTACCATACATATTTTAAAATTTTATTTATGTATTTAGAAAAAAAACAAAAAGCAAAAACAAAAAAGCTAAATTTAAAATTCAACGAAATAAAAGAGCGTCGTTTTTGAATATGTATATTATAGGTATAGATTATACATACTATATGATACATATGTATATACTTTACATGGGTTTTTTATAAAAATGGAAAATTATTAATGAAAATCAGAAAATTTTGGAAAAATATTAAAGTTGCAAGATTGCTGTACTGAACATTTATCATTTAAAAAGAAAAAAATGAAAGTTGGTTGGTAAATCATTGAGTAAAAGAGTTTTAAATGTCTGTCATTTACAGATTAAATATTATGATTTATTAATTTGAACCAAGATTTAAACGTAAATATAATATACATGCATATATAAACAAACATATACATTCACATTTAATAAAAACGTTTCAAATTTATTGTTGTTGGTTTAAGCATGAAATTTAAGTTTAAAGCCGAAAGCGCATACTTACATAATATGTAAGTTATGATAGTCCATTACATTAACCAATAAATAAAAATAAAAATCATTCATAATCATAATAATAATAATAAATTTTTAACTAGCAAAATGTTATTTCTTTAACAAACAATTAATTGTTAATATTATTTTGAACTTGAAATAATTCCTTATTTAATAATTTTTACTTAATAGGCATTTAAATAAAATTGTAAACGAATGAGTAATTATTAAAGTAAAGAACCTTAATTTATAAACAAAATAAATATTTTTAACCAAATAAAAAATTGTCATAAATTGAATACTTTGTTATTAAATAACATATAAAAGAAAAGAAACAACAACAAAATTACATTTAAAAAAAATTACTTTCTTATTTAAAAAAAAAAAAGATAAAAGGTTCTTACTAAATTATTATTACTTCTTACTATATATTATTCCAAAAATAAAATACTGGTCTTATTACTTAATAAGAATTACACTTAAAAAATTTGTACTATGTTTTGCTCAATAAGCGAAAATTATTATTTGTGAACTAAAAATAAATATTGGAAAATTCACTTATAGTAAGTTCCGCTTATTGACCAATATGATATTAAGACCACCAACAATGTAATGAGAAAAGATATTTTGTAATGCAAAAATTATTTTTATGAATTTTTACCAAATGTAGATCAATAAATTATATTAAGTATTTATAAAGAAATTTTGTAATCCTTTCATGTAAACCAATAAATTATGTTTAGGATTTTAAAATAAGCAAAAATTTGTAAAGAAATTTTGTAACTTTCTACTATAAATATGTTAAACATTATTAAAAGAAATCACTATTAATTTTACAATAAAGCAAGGAGAACATCTTCTTGAAAATTTTTTTTATTGTTTTATTTAAATTTACAAAAAGTAAATTAACTGGTGCCCGAGCAGGGACCGTCAGTCGATAATAGAATCTTCGATTTTAACTTTATTTTACTGTGATCAAGCCTATTTTCTTCGCCACTTAGAGTGAGGCTGCTCTAGGCACAGAAAATATATAAGAAGTTAATACAACAAACCTTTTCTTTTAATTAATATAAAAAAAACAAGATATAAAAAAAATATTAAAAAGTGAAATAAAAATTCTTTGATCAGTAAAATTAAATTGATTAGTGGTAAAAAAAGGAGAATTGTCAATAATTATCAGTGACCAAAAATTAACTATTAAAAACCAAATAAAGTATTTTAAATAATTTAAAATTAAAAAAAAAAAAAAATTAATAAATAATAACAAAGAATAAAGTTAAAAACCACAAAGAAGGTTCTTTAACGACACGCATCGAGACTGGTCAACTCATTTTTGGAAAAAAAGAAAGAAACGAGGCCCACGAATAGTACCAACCAAAAGGGGTTCCAGTGTTAATTTCATCAAAGGCATTAGGACCAGCCGCTTTCCTTGTTGATCAGAGAGACTACAACGCTTCCACCATGCAAAAGGTTTTAAGTTAAATAATTTACATGTAAGTGTTTTTAATCCTTTTTTTTTACAAAGATCTCATAATTATTAAAGATCGCATAGTAAAATTTCAAAAAATATAATAAAACGAAAAAATTAAAAAAAAAAGAAAAAATATAAATTTTTGTAATGACCAAAGTAGTATCAGATAATGAGGATCTTACTGCCCATTACAAACAGTTAATAGGACAAATCCAAAAAAAAATTAAAAGTATTAAAACAATTAAAAGAAAGAAAGAAAATAAAAGAAATAAAATAAAAAAAACAAAAATAATAAATTTTTAAAGGAATAAGATTTTTTCTTAGAGTTTCCGTCAATAAGTATCGGCATCTGTATGGAGAAAAAGAAACGCTCATTAAAAATATCTTAAAATTAAAAGGCCAGTTAGAGATAAAAAGTTTTTGGGAAATCCATCCGCATTTGTGCGGAAAAAAAGGAGAATACTAAAAAATTTTTATCCATAAAAAGAGCTATATAAATTTATTTTTTCAAAATAGATCCGTAGTAATTAGTTCTATCTGTAGTTCTATTAAAACATAGTTTTACTAACTGATTAAAATAATTTAATAGACCACATAAGGCATATAGAGTATTCATATTAATAAAATTAGACTTATTATAAATCTTATATTTTTTATCTCATAAAGAAATTTAAAAATTTAAATTCAATTATTAAATATCAACAATCAATAATTTAATTCAATTATAATAATATTATTTTATAAGTCTTTATAAGGTTATTTTACAGAGTTAAAGTTTTTATAATCTATTTTAGTACAATTTGGTGAAAATAAAAAAAAAAAGAAAGGAAAAAACTTTGGCCAGATAGAGCAAGCAAAAATTTTTTAAAAAAAGGAAAAAGAATAAACAATATAATACAACGAGGAAGAATACAGTTGTCTTTGTCAACTCTTAGATACCCGTACGAACCGTTAGTATGTTCACAGCCTGTCACTCTGCTTACAATATTATTTTTTTAATATTTTAGTATTTTAAAATAATTTGGGTGAATTTTATAATTTCTAGAACTATGGGTTGTACGTATATTCAAACTATATGTTTATACATTCTTCAAAAGCAGATTCTAATCTTCCACATAACGATTATCAATCCAAAACTTTTTCAAATATTCTATAGTATCATTTAATACCAAGCGGTAAATGTATATTAAATTACAAACTAGTAAATATAATTTTAAATATTATATTATATTAATGCGCACATAGTATATTTATATTGTTATAATCGCCATACATTGCAATATTTCTTTAAAAATATTTTCATTCATAGAATAATTTCTTATAAGTACAATAAAATACATACATATATGTATGTAAATACGGCGCTTATATTATACATCTATACTCTTATCATTCATTCATCAGTGACATATACGATTTATAAATAAACATGATATTATATAAGTATTTATATAAATAAAAATTCTTCAAGCAACCGTTATGTTGTTTATTTATTTACATTTTTTTGTACTACGCATTGTATCCTCAACAATTTCAAATTATCGAGTAAAACAAAATGCAAAAAATTCGTTAAAGAAATTTGTTAGAAAATTTGAAAAAATCAAGTAACACTTTCGTCAATTATAAAGTAACACTATATTATTAAAAAAAGTTGTTAACGGAAATAAGAGTATAATGTTGAAGCTTTAATTTTTGTGTATTACTTCAAAAAAATGTTAACAGGTGTTCAAGTTACAGGTGTTAAAAAATAGGAAATTTTCAGTTTTTGACCCCTTACAGCTCCTAAACGGGGGGTGACACAAAAAAAGTTTTTGGAATAACTCATACTCATTTTCAAAGATCTAACTTCTGTCAAAATTTCAAGTTTCCAACTTAAACCGTTTAGAAGATAGAAGGGTTAAAGGATTTTGCAAAATTTTAGTTTCGCATAACGGTAAATTAAGACACCGTATGCCACAACTATATATTTATTGTATATATACTTTTAAAGCTAATAAAAGTAGTAATTGTTTGGCGTTTTCAAAATGGAGATATACCTTATATAACTTGTGCTATAACAATTTAAATATAGAGCTTTTTTGAACCTTTGGGGAGCTGTAGCTCCGTAACGGGTGGGGCTACAAAAAAAAGTTATTAAAAATAAAATTAATATTTTTGTGAGATCTATCAGTAGTTAAAATCGATCCTATCGTACGGGTATAAAAATTTGTACTTTGTTTTGCTCAATAAGCGAAAATTATTATTTGTGAACTAAAAATAAATATTGGAAAATCCACTTATAGTAAGTTCCGCTTATTGACCAATATGATACTAGGACCACGAACAATGTAATGAGAACAGATATTTTGTAATGCAAAAATTATTTTTATGAATTTTTACCAAATGTAGATCAATAAATTATATTAAGTATTTATAAAAAAATGTTGTAATGTTTTCATGTAAACCAATAAATTATATTTAGGATTTTAAAACGAGGAAGAATACAGTTGCCTTTGTCAACTCTTAGATACCCGTACGAACCGTTAGTATGTTCACAGCCTGTCACTTTGCTTACAATATTATTTTTTTTAATATTTTAGTATTTTAAAATAATTTGGGTGAATTTTGTAATTTCTAGAATTATGGGTTGTACATATATTCAAACTATATCTTTATACATTCTTTAAAAGCAGATTTTAACCTTCCACATAACGATTATCAATCCAAAACTTTTTCAAATATTCTATAGTACCATTTAATACTAAGCGGTAAATGTATATTAAATTTACTTAGTACAAAATAGTAAATATAATTTTAAATATTATATTATATTTATTTAAATATTCCATTGACAGAATAATTTCTTATAAGTACAATACAATACATAGATGTATGTAAATACGGCGCTATATAATATACATCTATACTCTTATCATTCATTCACTAGTGACATATACGATATGTAAATAAACATGATATTATATAAGTATGTATATATAACAATATCATATAAATAAAAATTTTTCAAGCAACCGTTATGTTGTTTATTTATTTACATTTTTTTGTACTACGCATTATATCCTCAACAATTTCAAATTATCGAGTAAAGCAAAATGCAAAAAATTTGTTAGAAAATTTTGAAAAAATCAAGTAACTCTTTCGTCAATTATGAAGTAACCATATATTATTAAATAAAGTTGTTAACAGAAATAAGAGTATAATATTGAAGCTTTAATTTTTGTGTATTACTTTAAAAAAATTTTAACAGGTGTTCAAGTTACAGGTGTTTAAAAATAGCAAATTTTCAGTTTTTTACCCCTTACAGCTCCTAAACGGGGAGTGATACAAAAAAAATTCTGAAATGACTCATACTTATTTTCAAAGATCTAACTTCTGTCAAAATTTCAAGTTTCCAACTTTAACCGTTTAGAAGATAGAAGGGTTAAAGGATTTTGCAAAATTTTAGTTTCGCATAACGGTAAATTAAGACACCGTATGCCACAAATATATATTTATTGTATACATACTTTTAAAGCTAATGAAAGTAGTAATCGTTTGGCGTTTTCAAAATGAAGATATACCTTATACAACTTGTGCTATAACAATTTAAATATAGAGCTTTTTTGAACCTTTGGGGAGCTCTAGCTACGTAACGGGTGGGGCTACGAAAAAAAGTTATAAAAAATAAAATTAATATTTTTGTGAGATCTATCAGCAGTTAAAATTTCATAGCTCTATTTCAAAAAAAATGTCGGGATCTAAAAGTTAGGTGTTCGAGAGCTACCCTAAGTTTTGGTCCAAACTCAACCGAAAAAAAATAGGGAACCTACAAATTACTCCAAGAATATTTTGTGTAAATTTCAAGATTCTAGCTTTCTAAGTTTTTGAGTTAGCGTGCTGACGGACGGACGGACGGACATGGCTCAAAAGTCTTAGAATTTGTTTCTGATCCGATCCATACCTTTGAAGGTATATCTAGCTCGCTTATTTCGAGGTGTTACAAACGGAGGAGTAATTTTATTATACCCGATCCTATCGTACGGGTATAATGAGCAAAAATTTGTATTATTTAAATTTATTATTGTTTTATTTAAATTTACAAAAAGTAAATTAATTTGTATGTATGAATATTATGAGATATGACGTTATATAATCATGTTGTAGCCATGTATGGTTACATACATACATTCGATGATTCGAGGTATTAAGAAGTAGAAAAAAAGTTTTTTTTTTATTCTTATTATACATGCAAAAATACGTCATATATAAGATATGTAAATCAAAATAGAATCCATTTTTTTGAAAAATTTTATTTTCTGATTTTGTTTTTTTTTTTTAATTATATTCTCAAATTTATGAATGTGTAGCCACATGCCTCTGAGTAAACGTTTTATATTTAAATAAAATCCTATCCATACTTACATATGTAAAGTACATATATGCATTTGATGGTTAAAAAAACAGACACTATTTATTTCTATAGGTACAAAAAATTAAATTCGTAAATCGTAACTTTGATTTAAAACACTCCCCAAAAATTTGATGCGACTAAATTTACAAAATATAAAACATACCAACATATACATATGTATATATTACATAAAGCGCTTCTGAAACTTTTCATTTACGTAATTATTAAAAACAAAACATAAAATTTCAATAAAAAAAAACAAAAATTGGAATTCATTGCAAATTCAATCTACGTAGGTACCTAAATACTTAAATAAACCTACGTAAACCTAATGTACTACTTGTATACATACATATATTATCTCTGACAATTAAACTAAATTTAACTATTATAATTTTATTTATTTATTATATAATTAACTATATAATTATCTATTATAATTTTATTTTAATTATTATTAATTTAGATTATTATAATAACAATATAATTTCTAACTTAACAATTTTTTTATCAGTGTATTAAAAAAAAACTGCTACCTATTTAATACAAAATTTCCAAACAAAATTTTTTAAAAATTAAAATATATTAATAAAATCCACCAATCTAATCCGATTTAAAAATTTTTACTAACTATACTAATTAAGTGTAAATATACAATACTAAATCATATATATGCGAGAGGCAAACCCAAATACATATTTACATTTTACCTACCTCTAAAAATACTACTACGATTTACGAACTAATAAAAAGCAAGTACTAAAAAGAAAGAAAAAATGAATATGTAAATACATAGAAAGTCGTGTAAAAAAATGCATATATAGCAAGAAATTTTGATAAGCTGTATTTCCTAAACTACCACCCCGATCAAAAAGTTAAACACAAATTTTGTTTTTCCTCCCCTCATTTTTTTTAATGATACATAAACCATGTAAATCGGTTCAGTAGTTTTCTCTGAAAAGGGACCCAAAATGCATGCGTATTTATATAATGATGATGATGTGGATGATTAAATGTATAGAATTGATTAAAGCATTTCTTAATATTTCATAATAATATTTATTAATATTTATTAATAATTTTATTAATATTTCATTAATAAAGCATTTCTTAATATTAAGAAATGCAGAATTTAGTATTAAATAATTTCATAACTATGTTTATGTTAGCATTAACTTTTAAATTAAATTATTCAATAAGTTATATATACTATAAAAATTAAAAATAAAAGTTTAGTATAAGTCTTAATAACAATACAACTAAACATAACTGACACAGTAACTTATACGAAGACCAAATTAAAAGAACAAAATAAAAAAAAAATAAAGTATTTTATATCTGAAGATATAAAAAAAATAAAAAAATAAATTAGTAAGTTTTAATAATCCCTTCCACAAATAATTATCCGTCCTACGTGCATTTAATCAGTTAAATAATAATAATTTAAGACCATATTTTTAATAATAAATTTTAATAAGAGTTAATGGGTACATATTATGTAGGTTGTCGTAGAATTAAAATCTAAAGAGTAAAGAGTATCAAATCATTTCTTTTCATATTAAAGCAGCTGCCAAAAAACTTTAAATTTTTAATTTAATTGGAATTATTCAAATGTACGTTTCTAATAAGTCGGTTGCATCGAGATACTGTTACATTTACTTGTTTTATTTTTACTGTTAGACATAACTTCTATATAGTAAGAATGAAGATTTTTTTGCAAGTAATTTTAATAGTGAATACGTGCGTAGCCAACGTTGCCAAAACGAAGTGAAAAATTAAAATTAATATTTTTTTTAATAAAAAACAAGTAAATGCAACAGTAAGTCGATGCAACCGACTTATTAATACCCTACACCTGAATAATTAGAATTAAATTAAAAATCCATAAGTTTTTTTGGCAGCTGCTTGAACTTCTTCCCTTTTCTGTTTTATTCAACTCGAATTTCAGGAACGTAAAAGAGGCATCCTCTTCGGATATGCTTGACACCTTTGTAAAAAAATTTAAGTTTCTATCTTTATTAATTTCGAAGATTGTTAATCCTTGGGAGGTGTGTGTCAGGTACCCGAAGTGCCACTCCAATTCATCGAATCCATCTCAGGAACATAAAGAAAACATGCCAGAACACCATTGCACTAAATTTAAAGGTTCTACTTTTGTTGGTTTTGGAGATATGCTCGTTGCTCTTGTGCTCGTCCGGAAGTTTCCAACATACGAACCGATTGTTCAAATTCTTTCAAATGTCAGTTTCCAATTTTACAGAAAAGGAAACATAACAGAACACCTTTGTACTAAAAATAAAAGTTCTATCTTTGTTGGTTGTAGAGATATACTCGTCTGCTCTGGGGCTCGTCCGGAAGCTTCCAAGATTTGAACCCATGGACAAAATCCCCACAAATTTCAGAAACATAAATCAAACATGAAGGAACACCATTCTGCCAAATTTAAAGGTTATATCTTTGTTGCTTTTGAAGATAATATCATTTGCTCTGAGGCTCGTTCGGAAGCTTCTAAAATCCGAACCCATGGACCAAATCCTCTCAAATTTCAGAGACCGAAATCAAACATGAAAGAACACAATTCTGCCAAATTTAAAGGTTATATCTTTGTTGTTTTTGGAGATAATCTCATTTGCTCTGGAGCTCGTTCGGAAGCTTCCAAAATCCAAACCCATGGATCATATCCTCTTAAATTTTAGAGACATAAATCAAACGAGAAGGAACATCATTGTACAAAATTTAAAAGTTCTATCTTTGTTGATTTTGGAGATAATCTCATTTGCTCTGGTGCTCGTTCGGAAGCTTCCAATATCCAAACCCATGGATTAAATCCTCTTAAATTTCAGAGACATAAATCAAACGGGAAGGAACATCAGTGTACAAAATTGAAAGGTTCTATCTTTGTTGATTTTGGAGATAATCTCGTTTGCTCTGGGGCTTGTTCGGAAGCTTCCAAAATCCGAACTCATGGACCAAATCCTCTCAAATATTAGAGGCTTAAATAAAACATGAAAGAACACCACTCTGTCAAATTTGAAGGTTATATCTTTATTGGTTTTGGAGATAATGTCATTTGTTCTGGTGCTCGTTCGGAAGCTTCCAAAATCCAAACCCATGGACAAAATCCTCTTAAATTTCAGAGACAAAATCCAACGGGAAGGAACATCATTGTAAAAAATTTAAAGGTTCTATTTTTTTTAGTTTTGGAGATAATCTCGTTTGCCCTGGGGCTCGTTCGGAAGCTTCCAAAACCCAAACCTATGGACTATATCCTCTTACATTTCAGAGACATAAATCAAAAGGGAAGGAACATCATTGTAAAAAATTTGACGGTTCTATCTTTGTACGTTTTTGAGATAATTGAGATAATCAAAATATACTCGTTTGCTCTGGGGCTCGTTCGTAAGCTTCCAAAATCCAAACCAAAGGACCAAATCCTCTCAAATTTCAGAGACCTAAATCAATCATGACAGAACCCCATTCTGCCAAATTTAAAGGTTATAACTTTGTTGTTTTTAGAGGTAATCTGATATGCTCTATATCCTCTTAAATTTCAGAGACATAAATCAAACGGGAAGGAACATCATTGTAAAAAATTTAGAGATAATCTCGTTTGCTCTGGGACCTATAATTCAAACCTATGGACCAAATCATCTTAAATTTCAGAGACATAAATCGAATAGAAAGGAACATCATTGTACAAAAGCTTCCAAAATCCGAACCCATGGACCGATTTTGTCCAAATTCTAACTTAGCCTTCCTTTCGTGATTAGTAACCTACTATATAAATTTCATCAAGATAGCTTCATTAGTTTTTGAGTTATAGTGCGAACGGGCGGACGGACGGGCTGACGGACATCGTGAAATCGACTCAGGAGGTGATCCTGATTCAGATTATATATACATGTCCATATCTAACTCACACCAAACACCATACCAAAGTTAATATACTTTAGGTATAAGGTATAAAAAAGTAATCGAATAATGAAAATCATTAAATTCGAATTAAAATAAAAAATGACAATATATATATATTATTATTATTTATTAAAATAAACAGAGATAGGCAGTATAAAAAACTGGTATAAATCTCTCCTTATAACTAACTTATATTCTAATACAATATATTAAGATATTGTTTAATATAATAATAATACATTTTAAAATTATCTTTACATTTCAATTTAAATTTTTATTTTTTCTTACTTTTTTTTTCTTTATTATTTTTTTTTTCTTTAATTAACTTGAGTAGGTAATGCTTTCAATCATTTTTTAAATACTTTTATGTTTGGGGCATATTTTATATGGTTAGGAAGACTGTTGAAAACTTTTAGACAGTTGAACATAACATCTCTTTTACCCTTTTCCGTCCTGGCAGCTCCAAGTCAAAAAGGCTCTGCACTCCTTGTGTTATAATTATGGATTGAATCATTTGTTTGTAGTCTAAGGTTGCTTTTCATTAAATTATTTGACAATTTATAAATCAGCTTACAGTTTTCTAAAAATATTGTTTGTTCAACAGAGGGTAATTTGCAATCAGAATACAATGATGTTGTTGAGTAATCATAAGGTAGTCTGCATAAAATTTTTATGGCTCTATTAATGAGGACAGTAACCGAGTTTATAATAATTTTGGAACATTGACTCCAAATTGTGATTAAATACCGCATTTTGGATTGGATGTGAGAGTAAAATACTAACTTTGCTACATGTTCACTTAATCTAGGACATCTTCCAATTGCACCAATTATTGACATTATAGATTTTTTTAATTTTTCAAATATTTGGCTGATTCAACTTCTTTTATCGGTTGTTGATTGATGTTGATTGATAAATTAATATTTGCTTTATTTTTTTGCTTGAATAATATGAACTCAGTTTTGGAAACGTTAATTGTTAATCTGCTAAATTTTAACCACTCGCTGACTTTATGTAGGTCACTATTGATGATTTCTTCCAGTTGATTGGTGTTTTTGCTTTTATATAAAATTATTGTATCGTCAGTAAACATTGAATAATGCCCTTTTAGTCCAATTTGGTTGAAACTATTTACATAAGCTAAGTAAAGAATTGGACCAAGAACTGTGCCCTGAGGAACTCCAATTGGTAAACTAGCTTCTTCACTAATGGAATAATTTATTCTCGTTTTAATTTTACGATCTTCCAAATAGGACTTAAATAGATTAGCTGCAATTCCTCTAATACCAATATTAAAAAGATTATTTAGTAGTATATCATGATTCACGGTGTCGAATGCTTTTTTTAGGTCTAAAAGGATAGCAACAGCGTAGTTGTTGTTATCTAATGCCGTCTTTATAAGATTAACAACTTCGACTGCAGCTAATTCTGTACTACTTCCATTTAGAAAACCAAATTGGTGGTCGTCAATTAGATTGGAGTTAGAAAGGAACATAATTAGACGACGTTCAATAACTTTTTCAATGATTTTAGATAGACAATTTGTTTAAGATATTGGTCTATAGTTGTTACAGTCTGTTGTTATTTCCTGATTTATAAATCGGAGTGATAATACATTCTTTGGCCGCATTTGGAAATTCGCCAGTATGTAAAATTTCATTTGTTATATCAACAAGTTTGTTGGATTTTAAATGCCCGATAGATTGGATGTGTTTTATTGAAATACCGTCAGGTCCAGGCGATGAATTAGATTTAAAAGTGTTTATGATTTCCATTATTTAATTGTTATTTGTTGGCATAAGGAATATTGTATTCTCATTTGTGAATAGATGTGGACCTATTTCATTATTTACTTGGTTGCTAAATTTTTTGTCTAAAACGCTTCCAATGGTAGCAAAATGATTATTTAAAATGTTTGCTGCTTCTAAATCTGATTTATAGATGTCACCGTTGCTATTAGTCAAATAAATTTTCAGTTTCCCCTTGGAACTATTAAGATTTAACTGTTCGTTAATAACTTTCCACATTTGTTGGGGATTTGTGGCTTCACTTATTTGATTATTAAAGAAATTTTCCTTTGCTTCTTTTACCAGTTTTTCAGTAAAATTTTTGATTCTTATGTACTTATTTTGTAGATCCACGTTGTTCTTGTTTTTACGAAGTTTAGCGTAAAGTTTGTTTTTTCTCTTTATTACGCTGAGTATAAAAGAGGTAATCCAAGGGTTTTGTTTTCTTCTTCTAACTGTTGTGGTTGATGATGCCAATGATTTACTTTCCTTTAAACATTCCGTGAGTCCATTGTAAGAATTACACATTTGAACTTTGTGTGCGACTAAGTTTTGAAACATTTCCCAATTTGTTTTAACAATATTTACCCGTATCATTGGTTCAGGATTAATATCACATTTTTCAATACTAATATTCAATATTTTGTGATCACTAATAGGATTATCAGATGACTTCATCAATACTTTGAAAGTTTTAGAGTTGGAAATAACATGATCAACAATGCTTCCATGATTACAATCAGATTGACAATTGCAGTTAACGGCTAGACGAGTAATTCCGCTTATAGTGATGTTATTATTCGCTTATAGTGATGTTATATATTGAAATTATATGATTCAACTATGTTCTTATAAGTATTAGTAAGATCATTAATTGTAAGCAAATCAATATTGGTATCTCCCACTATAATACAGCTTTTATTAAACGTTTTAAGAAGGATTTCAAGTGAATTGACGTAATCATTCTTATCATTATCAGGTACATTATACATAGTAAAAAATTTTAGGTTAGGCTGACAGTTCAGTAATATTATTCCAATAGGATTAAATTTAACATTTATTGATTTAGGTAACGAAAGAGTGGAAAATGAAATTGAATCTTTTATATATATTGCGGTACCACCTCCTCTGTTATTATCTCTGCAAGAATGTACTGTTGCATACTCAGGGATATGCATAAGCGGAATTTCAGATGAGTATATCCATGTTTCATTTAAAACAACAATATCTGGAATGTGCAATTTAATCATTCAAATTAGATCAACTAGTTTTTTTCTCATACTTCTAATATTTACATACAGAATTTTTATTGATTTCTTTTTGTTAAAATTATTATTTCTGTCCGTCATTTTGACATAGGGTTCATGTATTTATTCCAAGTGTCTCTACTTCTTTGAAGATAGTCTCTATATTTGTTGTCAATATGACTTCTGTATGAAATTAAATCTTCCTTAACATCCTCTTTGGCAATTCCAATTTTTTCATGGTATTTATAATACATTTTACAAAGTTCATGATTTGTAGGTAATCCATCTTGATTTATAAAACTTTCAGATTTGTTTGCGCAAGACCATCATAACATATATCTTTTTTATCATGAAAGTATGATAAAAATAGCCTTACGTTATGGTATATTCTATGGTGTCTTAACGGTGCAAGCGCGTAAACGCTGTCACTTTCTAGAACAGCTTTACGTGTTAGTTTTACTGCAGGTGGATCAATTGGATCAAAAACAAATTTCTTTGAAGAATTATTCTGAGCAGATACAAGTTTATTTTTAGGATTTAGTGTTTCGCCCTTAACCCAATTCGAATGGTTGCTTGAACTCTTTTTGGTACTATTACTTTTATTATTGCTACTAAGGTTGTAATCATAAATATTATCATTATTGTTGTAATTATTGCTATTATTATTAGTATTACTATAATTATTATTATTGTTATTGAACGAATTTGATAAAGCTTCAGTTATATTTTCAGTTGCTTTATTACAACCATTGGTTGATGTTGAAGCATCATTTACTTCTAAGTGATCAATTAATATTTCCGTTTTTGCTAATTGGTCTTTTATATTGGGACATTGAAAGTTATGTGTGTCATCTGTTGAATTATCGGTTGCAGTTTCGCTTAATTTTAATACAATATCTTTACTTATGTCACTATTATCTAACTGTAATTGCTAGTAGCCTATTTTTTTTTTATTGCACTAAGTTTATTCAAATAGACTGGACAAAGTTTGCTTAAAGTATCATGCTGTTCGTTGATGCCAAGCTTTAACCTCTTATTTGCAACTGAACAATTTATGCATTTTACTACTTTATCCTCTTTGCACTCGTTATTTTTATGATTTCCAAGGCAATTAGAACACTTTTCTTCATTATTGCAATCACTAGCCTTATGGTTAAAACCTTTGTATTTAAAGCATCTTATAACTCTCAAGGCGTCAAATACTTTACAGCGTTCCCAACCAATTGAGACTTTTTCATTTGCAATAGCTTTTGGAAATGATTCTCTGTCAATTTCGACAATTGCATTACATTTTACCTCATTATATTTACTTTTCTTGTACATTTTTATTAATTTCATACCACTCACTTCGATATGCGGGTTTTGATCTTTTCATTTTTTTATCAATTCATTTTCAGCGTAGTTCACGCTTATGTGAACTATTTCAATTCTTGGTTTAAGTTCTAATGGGATTTCAACTTCGTAATTCACCTTTTCTAAGTTATTTTCAATAGCAGATTTGATTTTATCTCTTTCCTGACTATCCTCAGCTTCAACAATAATTACACCGTTTTTTCTATTTTCAATATTTTTTATTTTAAAATTTTTTGGATCTATCTTCTTATTTAATTCAATTCGAGTAGTGTTACATTTTTGCTTTGATTTAGGTTTAATTATTAAAGGCATTTTTTTTTTAATTCTGGAACAATATTTGTGTTTGCACTTGCATTTTTTTTTACAATATCAGAGAATAAAACGCTCTGACCTACATTACGTGTTAATTCATTTTCATTAAAGTTTTTTATTTGATTACAAAGTTCATCACTTTTTAATAAAGAATTATTTACCACTGTGTTCAGTTTTTCACTATCCGTTTTGAATATATCAGTCATTTTTGAAACTTTTTCAAATTCTTTTTGGCGCTCACTTTTTATACTTTCCAAACGTTCCATATATTTAATTTCAATAGCTTTTAGTAGCTGGATTATTTCATTTTCATTTTTTTTTATTGCACATTCAAACTCATTTTTATATTCGTTCAAATAATCGTTATTTTTTTTTACCGCACAATCAAATTTTGTAACACCATGTCCACATTATGTATATACAGAATGCAAGCTTCACATATAAATTTAATGTTCTGATTAGAGTCTAATAAATTACTCGCAGACTGTTCAAGTCCCGAGCATTTAGTAGCACCGTGATAAATTTTACCGCATACTCCCGCACAACGAATTCCCGTTTCACCTCTTATTTTTGTATGGCATTTATGACAACCCGCAATTCCCGCTGGTTGTAAGAACAACTTTTTAACACCGAATCCAAAAAGAAAAAAAAAAAAAAAATTGTAATTATATGCAATTTTTATTAGTATTTTTATATTTAATTTTGATTTATCCGTAATTTAAAATACGTCCGATTACTTCAAGTTCAATTTTAATTATAAAAGTGAAAGTGGAATTAAAATAAAAATTTAAGTGTGAGTAGCTATGTTATAATTATAAAAAAAATTATAATAAATTAAATTCAAAAAAATTAAAATATAGCTACATAAGAAGTGTATGTGAAACAATAATAATTATGTGTGTACATACAGAAAAATTATACAGATGTAAAAAGTAAAAAAATTAACAAATTTAAAAAATACTGCGATAACAGTAAGAATTAGAAAAATTTTGTTAAATTTTTTTAATTTAAAATTGCTATTGACTGTGTGAACGAAATGAACAACAATATTTAATATGTGTAAGCATAAATATTATCATAATATTTAATCTGTAAATGACGGACATTTAAAACCCTTTTACTCAATGATTTACCAACCAACTTTCATTTTTGTCTTTTTAAATGATAAATGTTCAGTACAGCCATCTTACAACCTTAATATTTTTCCAAAATTTTCTGATTTTCATTAATAATTTTCCATTTTTATAAAAAACCCATGTAAAGTATATATATATGTATCATATAGTATGTATAATCTATACGTATAATATACATATTCAAAAACGACGCTCTTTTATTCCGTTGAATTTTAAATTTTGCTTTTTGTTTTTGCTTTTTGTGTTTTTTCTAAATACATAAATAAAATTTTAAAATATGTATGGTAGGAAATGAAAATTTCACAATATAAGTGAATATAAACATTCCGATTTTAGTGAAGGGTTTGGTGCAGTGGTAGAGTGGCCGATTCGTAAACTTCAAAGTTTTGAGATTTGCAAGTTCGATGCAATTCTATTTTTTTTTTTTTGTTTGTTTTTCCGATATTTTCATATCATCATATCATAATATTTAATCTGTAAATGACAGACATTTAAAACCCTTTTACTCAATGATTTACCAACCAACTTTCATTTTTTTCTTTTTAAATGATAAATGTTCAGTACAGCCATCTTACAACCTTAATATTTTTCCAAAATTTTCTGATTTTCATTAATAATTTTCCATTTTTATAAAATACCCATGTAAAATATATACATATGTATCATATAGTATGTATAATCTATACCTATAATATGGTGATCGGATAAATGCGCACAGAAAATTGCGCACAGACATAAATGCGCACACGAAAATTGCGCACACGGAAAAATGCGCACATGGAAAAATGCGCACAGACATAAATGCGCACACGAAAAATGCGCACTAGAAGAGATTTATTGGAATTATAGCTAAATAAAAATATTTCTGAATTATAGCTAAATAAAAATATTTTAAAAAGATTTCTGAATTGCATGTTTGAACAATTGGTCCAGTTATTGTGGATAATAAATTCCAGCAATTATTGATAGTAGAATAATAAAGAAAATACGGTTAAATAGTGCTTTAAAAAAGAAAACATTCTTTTGGCTATATAGTTTTACTAAAAAGACAAATTTATTTTCAGTATATTTTAATTTATTTTATTTTATCATTTATATATTTAAATTATAAAATGTAACTTTTAAAGTGTAATTTATAAAATATAACTTAATATTATGTACATATATATTAATTTTTTTTCATAATTATTGCAAATTTGCTAATTTTTGTAAATATGCTATTTTATCCTCAGCCCAACTATATTCTTGAACAGCATTTAAAACAGATATATACAACCTTTCGTACCGCTTATTTTTAATTTCTTGCCTACCAGTCTCGGCGTTGGCTACCGTTAAACGATGACATGCTAAGCCGCGTTGTAAGCCATCCAATAAAAACCATATAGAGGGATGGCTGCAGTGAAATAATGAATTTAAAGCATTGTGGAAACCTTCACAGCAATTAGTTGTTTTTGTAGTTCTCTCTAAAACTGTATCGTAATGATTCCACAATGCTATAGGAAACTGTGCATTCCGTCCAGCTGCACCTTCAATATATGTAGAATAGAAGTAATTAAGTACTTCTGTATAATTATTTTCTTCAGGAAAAGTTGCAGATAATTCATTAAAAACAATTTTCACTTCGGCGGCACAAATGATAATGCTGCTAAGGATTTCAGTTTTAATTTTTTTTCCAGGTTGGATTCAAAGACTGACTTCAGTCCAACAGAGTTGATTTTCCTAACCAGACTCTGTGACAAATGAAAATAACAACCTTTTACTTCCGCTAATGGAAATGAAATTTTGGCTGAATTCATGGCTGCTTTTTCGAAATCTAGCAAAATCTTTTCTGGCGACATATTGGGCAAAAATATTTTTAAAATGTTGAACATCCTATTATATGTTTCGGCAGTTTTTTTCTGCAATAGAAAATATACACATGGTGGATATGAGTTTCCAACCTGAGCATGCCATGTGTATAGTTGGTAAAACATTTTTGGAACTTTATCGAGAGTTCCATCTCCAAATATTATTGCGTTAACTAAATGTTTTAACAAACTGTTGCTTCCTAATACAAGGATTCTTTCTGGGTCATTGATACCTGAATCATGCAGAACTAAATCCCTGTATTTTCCAGGAATTTCAAAATTAACTGTGTTTGGTTCTGGAAGATGTCCATTACTCCTATAATGCAGTAAATTCCTCGACAATGAAGACTTTTTTGGCATGTACGCCAATGCTTCAGTGCTAACATCGGTCAAAACATTACCCTTTACATTTCGTGGTGTTGCACTAACCGCTCTCATTGCCTCCTGCATTCTTCTTTTAGCTGCATTGACTTCAATTTTTTGAGGACAAGAATCATGACAATGCTATGTTGGTTCTTCTATAATATTTAAATATTTTTATTTAGCTATAATTCCAATAAATCTCTCCTAGTGCGCATTTTTCGTGTGCGCATTTATGTCTGTGCGCCTTTTTCCATGTGCGCATTTTTCCGTGTGCGCATTTTTCCGTGTGCGCAATTTTCGTGTACGCATTTATGTCTGTGCGCAATTTTCTGTGCGCAGTTTTCGTGTGCGCAATTTTCGTGTGCGTATTTATCACTGAACCCTATAATATACATATTCAAAAACGACGCTCTTTTATTTCATTGAATTTTAAATTTTGCTTTTTTGTTTTTGCTTTTTGTTTTTTTTTCTAAATACATAAATAAAATTTTAAAATATGTATGGTAGGAAATAAAAATTTGACAATATAACCGAATATAAACATTCAGATTTTAGTGAAGGGTTTGGTGCAGTGGTAGAGTGGCCGATTCGTAAACTTCGAAGTTTTGAGGTTTGCAAGTTTCATGCAATTCTATTTTTTTTTTTTTTTTGGTTGTTTTTCTGATATTTTCATATCATCATATCATAATATTTAATCTGTAAATGACAGACATTTAAAACCCTTTTACTCAATGATTTACCAACCAACTTTCATTTTTTTCTTTTTAAATGATAAATGTTCAGTACAGCCATCTTACAACCTTAATATTTTTCCAAAATTTTCTGATTTTCATTAATAATTTTCCATTTTTATAAAAAACCCATGTAAAGTATAATAATATAATAATATAATAATATAATAATATAAAGTAGTATAATAGTATAATATACATATTCAAAAACGACGATCTTTTATTCCGTTGAATTTTAAATATTTTTTTTTGTTTTTGCTTTTTGTTTTTTTTCTAAATACATAAATAAAATTTTAAAATATGTATGGTAGGAAATAAAAATTTCACAATATAACTGAATATAAACATTCAGATTTTAGTGAAGGGTTTGGTGCAGTGGTAGAGTGGCCGATTCGTAAACTTCGAAGTTTTGAGTTTTGCAAGTTCAATGCAATTCTATTTTTTTTTTTTTTTTGGTTGTTTTTCTGATATTTTCATATCATCATATCATAATATTTAATCTGTAAATGACAGACATTTAAAATCCTTTTAGTCAATGATTTACCAACCAACTTTCATTTTTTTCTTTTTAAATGATAAATATTCAGTACATCCATCTCACAAGATTAATATTTTTCCAAACATTTCTGATTTTCATTAATAATTTTCCATTTTTATAAAAACGTCAGTTCTTTTTTTTTTTCTTTTTTTGGTTGTTTTTGTTATATTTTAAACGAAATAAATTCTTAAATATCATAATATCATCATAATATTTAATATGTATTGATCAACATTTAAAACCCGTTTACTCAATGATTTACCATCTTAGGCTTCTTATAATATATATATAATAGGTATACATTGAGTTTCCAATATTCAATAAATCAAGGGCAATTTCTAAAAGATAATAATAACCGTTTTTTTACAAAAAATATCATTTGCAAAGAAATTTTAAATTCATAAAGGCTTTAACTATTGAAAATTCTATTTTTACATTTTAAATAAAATCATAAAGAAACTGTACTGTATATACTGTATTGTGATTGTTAATTAAAACACCTCGAATTTCGAGGGGAGGGCGAATACTAGTAATATATTATTGTGCATATGCATATATACATATACAAACTTATGTGCCTTTGCTTACCCATATTCAACATTGTTAACAACATCATCATATTCAAATTATCCTCATAGGCATAACAATAATTGACATGACAATTATAAAAGTTATTCTCTCACTCATTCTCTTTCAAAAGTATATGGGGTTAACACATTTGTAAGAGTAGATTTTTGATAAAAAACATTTTTTATAAAAATAATATAAACAAGGTAGAATGTAAACCAACGGTTTTTAAAAGCGCACATTTCCAAAACACAATACAAACTGTTTAGAAATTGTGACTTGCACAAAAATTTGAAAATTTAAAAATTAAATTTAAGAAATTTTTTGTAATAAGAAAATATGTGAAAATAGGACTTTTCTGGAATTTTGAAGGGCTGTAACTCCGGAACCCTTTATAACTAAGAAAAATCGTTAACACACGTAAAAATATATTATTGAACCTTTAGTTTTCATGTCTTGCCGAAGAAAAATTTTTACAGGTGCCTAAGTTACAGGTGTCTAAAAATAGCAAATTTTCAATTTTTGAGGCGTAATAAATCTTAAAGAGAGGGCGCTACCAAAAAATTTTCTGAGAAAACTTATACTAATTCAAAAAGTTCTTTCCTGTCTCAAAATTTCAGATTCCTATCTAAAGGCGTGCCGGAGTTATGAAAAAAGAAATTTCATGCAAAATGTGGTTTTCAGATAACGGTAAATTTAAATAGTAAATTACAAAATATTACATAATTTTGATACTGTTTTATATAGATAATAAAATTTTCGTTCTTCTGGTGGTTTTAGATTGCAAAACTATTACGCAGAGCTTGAGATATATACATTTGAAAATGTGGTTTTTTCGAAATTTTGAAGAGCTGCAACTTTGGAACCCTTTACAACTAAAATAAACCCTTAACATACGTAAAAATATATTACTGTAGCTTTAATTTTTATATCTTGCAGAAATAAAATGTGTACAGGTTCCTAAGTTACAGGTGTTTAAAAATAGCAAATTTTCAATTTTTAAGCCCTAAAATAGCTCATAAACAGGGGGTGGTCCAAAAAAATTTTCTGAGCAAACTTATACTAATTCTAAAAGTTCTTTCTTGCCTCAAAATTTCAAGCCTTTATCTAGAAGCGTGCCGAATTTATGAAAGTAGAAAAATCATGCAAAATTTGGTTTTCACATAACGATAAATTTAAATACTAAATTTAAAAAAATTGTATAATTTTGATATTAATTTACAAAGTTAAAAAAAATACCTGTCGAATAGCGCTTTCAGATTGAAAAAATCTTAAGAAGAACATAAGATATATCCATTTAAAAATAGAGCTTTTTCAAAGTTTAAGGGGCTGTAGCTCCGTAATGGGTGGGGCTACATGAAAAAGTTGTTCCACAAAATTATTTTTTTTATGAGACCTACCCATGGTTAAAAATTTTTTTCTCTATCTTTAACGGTGTAGAAGTTTTGTAAACAGACGGACGGACAGAGTGAAACTAATAAGCACATTTTTTCAAAATTTTTTTGGAAATGTGCTAAAAATTTATTATTATTCTTTTAATAATTTAAGCTATTTAATTAAATTTACTTTTAATTTTAATAGTAAATAGTATAAAAAATATTAATCAAAGAAAAAATTAAAAAAAAAATTATCAGAAAGTTATAAATAGCAGTAATAAACAAAATTGAAAAATGCTTTGTAATTGTGGTGCAGAGGTGAAGAGTAGTAAAACTCAAAGTAATAAAACTCAATTCAATAATTGCAGTGGCTACTTTCATCTTACCTGCTTAAACATAAAACCAGCTGATGCAGAGTTTATGAAAAACAATTATTTGCCTATATATTGCAATAAGTGTAAAACAAACAAAAGAAACTGAATGCGCTCTCCTATAAAAGTAAATATAGCAACTAATAATAAAGCTGTAAAAATAAATACAAACGAAAATTTTGCTACTATCTCTGAGCAAACAATGCACTCTCCAAATGCTAAATAAATGCTCAATGCTAAATATAAAGCTGAAATAAAAAATACAAACAAAAAAAATGTTGCTAAAATCTCTGAGCAAACAACTGTAATCAACAAGAACAATAATATGGAAGTTGATAAAGACAATAATATAGTAGTGGATAACAAAATATATTCATCTAATAAATCACAAATACAAAAAAATTACCAAAATTTTGTATCTAGTGAAAGTGAAGCCGACAACAGAATTTAAGAAAACATTAATTTTAATATGGTGTATAATGGAATTCTCTCAGTTAAAAATATGATGATAAACATAGTCCATGATGTGGAATTACTCAAAAATGAAAATTAAGCAAGAGTATTTGAAGTGGAAAAAAAAGTTTTCACAATATCGAAATGATAAAAAGAGTATAGAAATTATTGGTGTACCTAGTGTAAACAATTCAAATGCGATTGAGTGTGCCTTAAAAATGTTTTCTAATGGTTCAAATGTTAAGTACATAAAGGAACAACATATTGATAATTGTTATATCAAAAAAATTAAAAATAAATCAGAACATATAAATACCGGAAATGCTACAAAGACAACTGACGCTTTATGTGTCAAATTTACTTCTGCTTTATCTAAGGAGGAAATAATGAAGGGTAAAATAGAAAGGAAGAACATGCTAAATGCTTTTATTTTTGATCTGCAAAAATATATATTAATGAACGTTTATCAAAAAATACAAATTTAATTTTAAAGGCAGCAATTGCACTGAGAAAAGGTAATATTGTAATATTCTGTTGGGTTAAAAATAACTCAGTTTTTATAAGAAAAGAAGAAGATGGCAACATTTTTAGAATTGGTGATATTGGGGATTTAAATCAATTTGTAAACAATTCAAATTTATTTTTATTAATAATATTTAAAATTAAGCAAAATTATAAATAGTGATTTAAAGAGTTTTGAACTTCAAAAAATAACTAATTCTTTAAATGATGCCGCTTTTTATAATATTTATAATATTGGTTATGCTAAAATTATATGTGCAAATAATGGTAATAGCTTTTATATAATAAATCAAAATATTAGGAGTATTAGAAAGAACTTTGATAAGTTGCTCTTAAACATAGAAACGTTTAAAAACCAACCTGATTTTATATGTTTGAGTGAAGTGTGGGATTTGATTATGAAAAACATTATTCAATATTCCAGGTTATACTTTTTATTCGTGTTTTAACAATATGTATTAGTCTGGTGGTGTTTGTGCGTTTGTGAAAAATAAATTTACTTGTACAAATATTAATATTGCCGACATACTGAAAATCTCTTATTTAATTGATAAAAAAAAATGTACTTTCTTGTGTATATATAGATTACAAAGTAAGTCTATTAAAATTTTTATTGAAGAATTGTCAGTAATTTTAGAAAATGAAAAAACTGCAAATTTAATTATATTAGGGGATATTAATATTGATATTTGAAAAGAAACCAGTAGTAATTCTAATTATTTATTATTAATGGCTGCAAATGGCCTAGAGTCCATAATTAATGAACCGACACGCATTACTAATAATTCATCGACATGCATTGATCATAATTTTGTCAGAAAAGAAAAATCAAATAAAATCTTGTTTAAAAGCAGTGTACATTGATTTTTAGTAATACTGTGCAAGTTATACTGAACGGCGCCAAAATGTGAAATATAACTTTGAAAAATTAAATAGATGTTTGCAATTTGAATTTTGGGAAGACGTTTATAATCAATCTGATCCATCTTTAGCTTATGAAAATTTCGTAAATATTTTAAATAACCATATAATTAGCTGTTCTACTTTTAGAACTGATCAAAACAATAAAAGGAAGTGTCTAAAACCATGGATGACAAAAAAATTGCTTTCTAAAATTAAATTTAAGAACAGGTTATAATAAGAAAACAGTTAAAAATAAAAATGATGAATTTTCTAAAAAAAGATACAAAGAAATATGTAAAAATATTGATAAGACTATAATTATATGCAAAAATAGGTTTTATTCAAATAAGTTAGTGGAAATGTTAGTTTCCAAAGTTAGTGGAAATGTTAGGAAAGAATGGAAGTTAGTTAATAACATTTTAAATAGATCAAATAATGGAGAGAAAAATGATTATCCAATTTCAAACCATAACATTGAAATAAATTACGACAAACATAAAGCAAACATATGAATATTTTGTAAACATCGCTGATAAAGTTGTATTAGAAGGAGGTTTAATTGGAGGTTGTAGTTGTTATAAATTTGAGTCTACTCAATCAAATTGCTTTTACTATGAGCCTATTACAGAGAGAGAAAATTTCAATGTAATTAAAAGTCTCAAAAACACAAATGCTAGAACATCGATTAGTATATCAAATATAGTTATAAAGCAAATTGCACTAAATATTGTTAATGTTTTAACAATTTATAGTAAGTATGTAAAGTAAAAATTATACTGCTGCTTTATATATTGATATAACTAAAGCGTTTGACTCAGTAAGTCATAGGCTACTACTAGAAAAATTATATTGTTGTGGGTTTAGAGGTATTATGTATAATTGCTTGGAATCATACCTTTCAAAAAGAGTACAAAGAGTAAAAATTAAAAACGTTTTAAACGGTCCGTTAGAGTTAAAAATTGGTGTACCGCAAGGGTCCGTACTAGGATCCTTATTGTTCCTAATATTTGCCAATTCAATCTTTAATCTCAAGCTAAAAGTTACTGCTAGTGCATTTGCTAATGACATGGCATTGGTTTAAAACGCATCGTCTAGTTATAAGTAATAAAACTATAAACTTATGTTTTTTCGTCCATCTGGTAACACCTTAAACTATAACGATCATATGTTTCATGGACCAGATTGTAATAAATATTGTGTCAGTTCTGAAAATTGTGTGTTGTCAGAGGAAATAACTACGTATAAGTCTGGTAAATCTTGTTCCGTCAATTGTTTTAATATTGAAGTAGTTAGTATATTTCAATACCTAGGAGTAGTAATAGATGCTAAACTAAATTGGTTGCATTACATTACATATCTGAAGGATTATTTAAAGACCTGTATACGTCAATTTTATATGTTGGAGCCAAATTGTTATATGCATCTTTTATTAAAGGTATATTATGGAATATGTCATTCTAAATTGTGTTATGGATTAACATGTTGGGTAGGAGCAAGCCAAAATAAACTCAATCGAATTATTGTTGCACAAAAGTATATAATAAGGATAATCTGTAATAAAAAACAAAGACATAATACATTTGAGTTATTTAAAAATCTAAATATCCCTCCGGTCACACATCCATACTTCTATCTAGTTCTTAAAAAATTTTTTAAAAGTGGGGTACATATATACAATAGGTATCTGTCTACTTATCAATTACGTATTAACAATTCCAATTTAGTGTATATTCGAGTTCATAATCTACAATGTCTTCCGTCAAGTTACATATTTTTAGCTCCTAGACTTTATAATGTTTTGCCTAATTATATTAAACAATGTAATGAAGTTATTCGCTTTCTCAAAAATGTCAAAGTCTGGTTATTTGAACATGAGCACAATCAAGTAAATAATATTACACAAATTTTACAATAAAAATGGTGTTTTGTATTTATTATGTTCTTATACTTATGTTATTTTTTTTTTGTTTTTTTATGTTTTTTTCTTATGTTATTTTTTTTGTTGTTTTTTTTTTACTACATATACCAGAATTTTTTGAAAATTTTGTCATAATTATTATATTTAAAAGTTAATCTTATAATTAATAATTTTATTTTTTTGTTGTTAAATTTTTGCTGTCATAAATGATTTATCCCTTTGTCAAAATAACATTATATGTACAGGTAAATAAAGTTAATTTCTATTATGCATTCAACACAAGTTTTTACTCAACTTCTGAGTGTAAATGTGCAAAAAATTGAATTATTAAATTTATAATATAGCTGTAAGTATATAAATTTGATCCAATCAATGGTGTAGTGGTTAAGACAACGGCCTTTCATACGAAAGATCATGGGTTCAAACCCCGGTTGGGTCATATAGATTATAAAAAATCATATAGTAGAATATAATTAATTTTACTTATAATATATAGGGTGTTCAAAATTGAGGTATCATTTTAATTTTAATAAAACAAGACTTTTTTTTTGAAATATTAAATATATTTTTATTTTAATTTATTACAAATAGGTTCCGGTTAATAATGAAAAATTAAGTCGGCCAAGTGGCCTCCTCTACTACTTCGGCCGGCTTCCAATCTTTTACCAAAATTCTGAATCACGTTGCTCAATAAACTGTTCTCAATGATTGAAATCTGCTCGATAATGTTGTTTTTAAGCTCTTGAATTGTTGTGGAATTCTTGCTGTACACTTTCGATTTCACAAAACCCCACAAAAAAAAATCCAACGGTGTCAAATCGCACGATATTGGTGGCCACATCACTCCTCCTCTAGGAGAAATAATGCGATCTTCGAATTTTTCCTTCAAAAGATCCATTGTTTCTCTTGCTGTGTGGCAAGTGGCACCGTTCTATTGAAATTACATATTCTCTACGTCCAAATCATCAATTTTCCGCCACAAAAAAACTTCGGATCATCTCTCTGTAGCGATTTCCATTGACCGTAATCGCATTTCCATTTGCGTTTTCAAAAAAATATGGTCCGATGATTCCTCCGCACCACAAACCACACCAAACCGTAACTTTTTGTGGATGTACTGGTTGCTCTAAGATAACCCTTGGATTCTCTTCACCCCAAATGCGGCAATTCTGTTTATTGACGTAGCCATTGAGCTGGAAACGAGCTTCATCGGTGAAGATTATTTTGTTAAAAAAATTCTCATTTTCTTCTTGTTTTTCGATTGCCCAAGAAACGAATTGCCGACGTAATGCATGGTCAGTTGGTTTTAATTCTTGCGTCAGCTGGATCTTATAAGCCTTTAAATGGAGATCACGATGTAAAATGTTGAATAATGTGGATGGTTTGATGTTTAATTGCTGCGAACGATGACGAATGGAAGTTTTTGGATCTTCTTCAACACTTCTGCTCACAGCTGCCACATTCTCGGTTGAACGGCCACTATGTTGATAAATGTTGCCTCTGTTATCAAGAACAGATCCAGTTTCTAGAAATTTATCAACCATCAGCTTGATGTCACGATTTGTTGGAGCATTTTCTCTACCAAATTTTGTTCGAAATTTCCTAATTACATCTTGAAAACTTTTACCATTTTCAAAAAATGTTGTAATAACAAAAACACGTTGTTCCTTCGTGTAACGTTCCATATTAACTAACCGGAATGTATTTAGAATATACCTAAAGAAACCTCGTATAAAAATTCCAGGTAGAAAAAAATGACGGCAAAATCAAAATGATACCTCAATTATCATTTAGTACAATTATCAATTAGTAGAATATAATTAAATTAACACAATATGTTTAGTATGTCCTATAAATTATAATTAATATCATATTGTAATAGCTATATAATAAAAGTAGTCGTGTGTGCTTAAAAGCGTCAAACATTTGACTAAATCGCATGACACTTTGAAAAAGTATTGTATCACTGATTTGTATAGTAAGGGTCCACAAACTCCCCCAGCACCCAAGTAGGACGACCAGGGACCACGATTTCCAAACAAAAGTTGAAGAGCTCGCCAAGATCCTTTAAATGATACCCCACAACAAAAATATACCGCGGACTTTTCAATTATGGGCTTACAAAAGCTTTTAAAAGGCTTCAGAAAGGGCTCCTTTGGACCCAAAAAGATCCATTTTCATATTTTTCTGGATGGTTTCATACTAAACACTATCAAATGACTTTCGCAGCTAGCCTCTAGCACATCTAGAAGTGCTTCATCTTTTTGATACGATGTGTATAAGTGAGTGAATGAGTGAATGGTTTCATTGCCCGAATTGCCACTCCAATTCATCGAATTCATCTCAGGAACATAAAGAAAACTTGCCAGAACACCATTCTATTAAATTTAAAGGTTCTACTTTTGTTGGTTTTGGAGATATGCTCGTTGCTCTTGTGCTCGTCCGGAAGTTTCCAAAATACAAACCCATGGTTCAAATTCTTTCAAATGTCAGTTTCCAATTTTACAGAAAAGGAAACATAACAGAACACCTTTGTACTAAAAATAAAAGTTCTATCTTTGTTGGTTGTGGAGATATACTCGTCTGCTCTGGGGCTCGTCCGGAAGCTTCCAACATTTGAACCCATGGACCAAATCCTCACAAATTTCAAAAACATAAATCAAACATGAAGGAACACCATTCTACCTAATGTAAAGGTTATATCTTTGTTGCATTTGGAGATAATATCATTTGCTCTGAGGCTCGTTCGGAAGCTTTCAAAATCCGAACCCAAGGACCAAATCCTCTCAAATTTCAGAGGCCTAAATCATACATGAAAGAACACCATTCTGCCAAAAGTAAAGGTTATATCTTTATTGGTTTTGGAGATAATCTCATTTGCTCTGGGGCTCGTTCGGAAGCTTCCAAAATCCAAACCCATGGACCACATCCTCTTAAATTTTAGAGACATGAATCAAACTGGAAGAAACATCATTATAAAAAATTTAAAGGTTCTATCTTCAATGGTTTTGGAGATAATCTCGTTTGCTCTGGGGCTCGTTCGGAAGCTTCCAAAACCCGAACCTATGGACCAAATCTTCTCACATTTCAGAGACTTAAATAAAACATGAAAGAACACCACCCTGCCAAATTTAAGGGTTATATCTTTGTTGGTTTTGGAGATAATCTCATTTGCTCTGGTGCTCGTTCGGAAGCTTCCAAATCCAAACCCATGGACCAAATCCTCTTAAATTTCAGAGGCCTAAATCATACATGAAAGAACACCATTCTGCCAAAAGTAAAGGTTATATCTTTATTGGTTTTGGAGATAATCTCATTTGCTCTGGGGCTCGTTCGGAAGCTTCCAAATCCATACCCATTGACCAAATCCTCTTAAATTTCAGAGACATAAATCGAACGGGAAGGAACATCATTGTACAAAATTTAAAGGTTCTATCTTTGTTGGTTTTGGAGATAATCTCATTTGCTCTGGTGCTCGTTCGGAAGCTTCCAAAACCCAAACCCATAAACCAAATCCTCTTAAATTTCAGAGACATTAATCGAACGGGAAGAAACATCATTGTACAAAATTTGAAGGTTCTATCTTTGTTGCTTTTGGAGATAATCTCGTTTGCTCCGGAATCATTCGGAAGCTTCCAGAATCCGAACCCATGGACGGATTTTGTCCAGATTCGAACTAAGCCTTTCTTTCGTAATTAGTAACCTACTATATAAATTTCATCAAGATAGCATTATTATTTTTTGAGTTATCGTGCGTACGGACGGAGGGACGGACGG